>VZSV01000577.1:29660-43834 GCA_013398735.1 Nothocercus julius | reverse complement strand
TACCTGCTGTGGTAGAAAATTATATTAACCCAGTTTGTTTAAAATCATGTAATGATACACTTAACTAGAGAGTAATCATATATATTTTAAGGAAACAAAACACTTTGTAATCGTTCTGGACTTCTTAGCCTATGTAAAACTGCCTGGCAATTGATGGGTGTTAATTTAGAACTTTTATTTTAAATATTTTTGACTATTTAGTTGGTTGCATGTGCATAGTCTGGTTCCAAAATAAGACCTGAGCATTAATCTGTTGTACTTGTGAATCATAACTCAGAATTGCTTCTGAGTAGTATTTCACAGGGTGCAAGATTGTATAATCACCAGCCAGTTGCAGGTTGAAGTCATAACTTATTGAAATAAATTCATCTTCATCAGCTGTAATACTTTGGACAACTTGCAGAATATTTGTCCAGTATGACAAGAACACTGAACTCTACCTAGATGTAGACAAAATTCAGACAGCTCAAGCAGTTTCATATAAAATACAAAGTTTTTTTTTTTTTTTTTTTTTTAAAAAAAAAAAAAAAAAAAAAAAGGTGTGGAAGATCACTTTCTATTTTAATAAAAAGTGATTATGTACAAGATGCCTTGTACATGCCTACAAGATGAAAGCGTTCTGTGCTTCATAAGATTAAGTTGTAATTTGGCATGATTTAACAGCATAGGAGTAAATATGCTGTCATTTTAATAGGTGCTTTAAATAAAAAGTTGGATTAATTTTCAAGTTAAGCATGTATGGGTGGTGTTATGTAATTCTTAATACTTATGCTCTTCCTTATTTCTATAATCTTATCTATCTGACACATAACAGAGCATAAAGGTATTTTTCCTGTTTGCTGAAATTTGACACATTTACAGGTTAACCTTTTAAAGCATCTTCAGAGGCCAATTCTTGTTCTCTAAGAAAATTTTGGAAATTCACTTGAAATAAAAATAAATAAATAAATAAAGCAGGTCTGATATGCAGGCAGCTGGAAACTAGTAAGCAAGCAGTAGTTAGAGCTTCTTGAAGCTCCTTTGATCTACAGCTGGGCAGCAATATTTCAACAACTGTATTATATATATTTCCCCTTCTATCTCTTTTAAAGAATGCAAGTACTTACTGATGCTGGAATGTCCATGTACTCATAGTTGAGAGTTGGGTGTGGTGTGTGTGTGTGTGTGTGGTTTTTTTAATATATATTTTTTATTTTTCCTGCTGAGACTGGTTTAAAAATAAAGATGTAAAGATGTGCTATTTTGGTAGATAGGTCATCCTCACACTTCAAAATTACAGGATCAGTTTGTGAGAAATGCCTGACAGTAGGGATTAAATCTTGATGGTTCCCACTGTGGATTTCTTCCTCTCTTTGCAAAGGGAGAAGAAATCACTTAAAAAAGTGAACACTTGTGTTTGCAATTGCTACCACTCACATTCCCTATTTTCTTCTGGAATAATCCTCTCTATAGAACTTGGGAAGGTTTTTCTATAACAGCCCCCTGCCCCTGGAGAGAAAGAAGGCCAAGACACATATGTGTATGCACATATATGCATAGGTACTTGTTCCAGGAGTGGCAGCATGGCCTAGCCCAGGGGGGCGGAAAGGTTGTGCCCTGAGAATTGCAAATTAAAATTTGGAGATGGAGAGAAGGGTCACAGTAGACTCCTAGACTTTTAACAATCACCCAGCAGCTTGGGTAAAACACCATCTATAAAAAAGCATTTTAAACTTACTCTTACAACCCACAGTGTTTTTCTGGTGTCTCTCCTGTGGTGAAGCGAAAGCGGTGCTATCCCGGGCCGCTAGGGGGTGACCTGGGGTCTGCCCCCTGCCATTGGGCAGGTGCCTTCCTGCTGCTTGGGCCAGGCTGGGCTGGGTGCACTTGTGCTGTCTGCAGTGGGGCTCTGTCCACTGCCAATACTACTTGTTCTGTGGTTGCTGGCTATGAGTGCCAGGCAGGCCAGCGGGGAGCTGACAGCTTTGGTGCTGTTACTGCTGCCCAAGGTGCTCCCAGCCCTCTTCTATGGGACATGCTCTTTCTTCATCGTGCTCATCAACAAGGCTTTATTCAGTGCCTACAGGTGAGCACCCACCAGGGTAGTAGTTTTCCTTTATATATATGCACACATGCACATATATAATATATACACACATGCATACACATGTATGTGTATGCATGTGTGTATATAACATACAGGGTGAGTGCAGAAATTATATACAGCTCATAATGCAGAGGGTGTGTTAGGGGGCAATGGCATTTTGCCCAGGCAGGGTTGCTGACTTCCCCTGAGGTTGACCATACTGTCAGGTGGCCAGCAGTTTGCTAGTGCCAGCACCAGCCCCTGCGCAGCCCAGGGCAGCCGGAGGAGCCAGCCCTGCCACTTCACACTCAAGTAGGGCCCATGGCAAAGTGCAAGGTAAAAGCAATGGAATAGTAAGATGCAGAGAGGTGTGCTAGTACCTGCTTTTCTTCTAAAATTTAACAAAATCACAGCACTCTGCTAAATTACTTGTGCAGACTTCACTTGTGCTCCACAAAGGCCCCAGGGTGTGAGGCTCTGCTGCTATCCAACAGCACATCATTTTTCCTTTTTTCTAGATTTTTCAGGTGAGAAAAGCTCATGCCCCACTGATGAAACATAACCAAATTGCCTCCTGTTGTCACTGCAGCTGCTGAGGAACTGTCTGTATAGTGATGCAGGTGCTATTGCCAGGAGCTCTGTTGTTTCCTGCACCTGAGGGGAAATAGCTGCCAGGCTGCACAATTCAAAGGGTTTTTCCTAGCTGGGAGACACTAGTATTGCTGAAGAACTGTGTTTCTCATTGCAAAGATGAGTTTTCCTGTGTTCTGAAAGGAAAACAGGGGTGTACCTTGTGCCTGAGAAATGTTTTCAGTAATGTTTTTATAACCCTAATAATTTGTTTAGAGTGTTTTGCTATGTTAATTATTCAATAAACTGACGCAGACTTCTTAAAATGAGTAATTTCGATAAATTTGTTGCGACTGGGGTCAGTCTCTTCAATTTAAGATCTGTTTTATGTCTAATATACACAACTTCTGAAAAAGAAGTTGATAGAGGTGTTCTTTGCTACCATATATTCAAAATATGTAAATCTTTCTTCCTAAGATCTTTTATTATTTTAGATGTTGAGACTGATATTTTGCTGACCAAACACTTAAATCCCTTTAGTGAAGTGGATGTTCCTCTAATATCTGACAAAATAATGTGCTTAAAGTCTTGAGAGAATTTGTTGTCAGTGAAGAAGCTTGACTTCCCTTAATGACCTGATTTATGGCCCATGTTCTTGGCCATAGGAATCTCTTGATTCCCTGTGCAGTAATTCTAGGTCATACTGGAGGTCCTAGTCCTAGGCATAAGCTCAGTAACATAGACCCTAGGCATACTGATTTATTTAGAAAGCAAGGTCAAATGTGGAAGTAAAGTAGTAGCATGGATTCATAGTCAACATGGATTCACCAAGGAGAAGTCATGTTTGACGAACCTGATAGCCTTCTAGGATGGGATGACTGGCTGGATGGACGTTGGGGAAGCCGTGGATGTTGTCTACCTTGACTTAGCAAGGCTTTTGACACCGGCCCCCCTAACATCCTCATAGGGAAGCTCCGAAAGTGTGGACTGGATGAGTGGGCAGTGAGATGGATTGAGAACTGGCTGGATGGCAGAGCTTGGAGAGTCATGATAAATGGGGCCGAGTCTAGTTGGAGGCCTGTGGCCAGTGGTGTCCCCCAGGGGTCAGTACTGGGCCCGGTACTGTTGAACTTGTTCATCACTGACTTGGACGAGAGGACAGAGGGCACCCTGAGCAAGTTTGCAGATGATAGAAAATTGGGTGGAGTGGCCGACACTCCAGAGGGCTGCGCTGCCATTCAAAGGGATCTAGACAGGCTGGAGAGTTGGGCAGAGAGGAACCTCCTGAGGTTCAACTGGGGCAAGTGCAGGGTCCTGCACCTGGGGAGGAATAACCCCAGGCACCAGGACAGGCTAGGGGTTGACCTGCTGGAAAGCAGCTCTGTGGAGGGAGAGGGACTTGGGAGTTCTGGTTGACAACAAGCTAACCATGAGGCAGCAATGTGCACTCATGGCCCGGAAGGCCAATGGGATCCTGGCCTGCCTCAGGAGGAGTGTTGCCAGCAGGTGGAGGGAGGGGATCCTGCCCCTCTCCTCAGCCCTGATGAGGCCACACCTGGAGTATTGTGTGCAGTTCTGGACCCCCCAGTACAAGAGGGATGTGGAACTTCTAGAGAGGGTCCAGCAAAGAGTGACAAAGATGATTAAGGGACTGGAACATCTATCTTATGAGGAAAGACTAAGTGAGCTGGGCCTGTTTAGCCTGGAGAAGAGAAGATTGAGAGGGGATCTGATCAATATGTACAAATACCTGAGGGGAGAATGTAGGGAGGATGGGGCCAAACTCTTCTCGGTGGTGGCCAGTGACAGGACAAGGGGTAATGGGGACAAGTTGAAACACAGGAAGTTCCACCTCCATGTGAGGAAGAACTTCTTTACTGTGAGGGTGACAGAGCCCTGGCACAGGCTGCCCAGAGAGGCTGTGGAGTCTCCTTCTCTGGAGATCTTCAAAACCCACCTGGCTGCCACCCTGTGCCCCGTGCTCTGGGTGTCCCTGCTTGAGCAGGGGGGTTGGACTAGATGATCTCTAGAGGTCCCTTTCAACCTTAAGCATTCTGTGATTCTGTGAAATAGATTAATTTAAGTAAAATAATCTAATATAAAGTGAGTGAATTTGACTGGACAACCTGCTCTATCTGACTCTGCTTTGAGTAGAGGGGCTGTACTGGGTGATCTCCAGAGGTACCTTCCAAACTTAGCTGTGCTATGAAGTTAGTGTATTTATTAGCATCTTGTCACCAGTAATACCACACGAAGATCATCACAGCTGTTACCTTTTTCCTTATACATGGAAAGGAAGGATTAGTTCCTTGATTCAGATATCCTTCAGATTTCATGGGCAAAATCTCTGCTTGATCAGATATAATAGTTGTTCTTTCCTCATAGCATTTGTTAAAAGCTTGTTAATGTTTACTTACTGATAGGTTGGATGGGCAGTCACTTGTATAATAGGAATTTTCTTTGATCACGGATCACAGCTATGCAAAATTCCAAGGAGTAAATTCAAATTTTGAGCATGCTGCTGCACTCTGAAATAATTAACCTGGGCTCAGGCACATTACATGGTTTCAATTCCATAAGGTCAGTCAATGGCAACTTGAGGCTCACTGTATACTTCACTGAACAGCATAAACATGCATTTAGCTTGGCAGTTTCTAATTGTGTCAGCTTGTGCTGCAGATGCTGCCAATCTTAATATCTTCTTACAAGAACTTTTCTGTTCAAAGTAGCTGAAAATTGAAATTGAGAAAACCTCTCTAATCATAAAAACACTAAAGGTGTTACATCATTGACTTGATGTGGAGTCCTGTATGGAATTGTAGTCCTATAGCTGTGATCTCAGAATTTAAAAACTATATTCTTGAGTTAAGGTTTTCTATGTTTTACTACATTTTATCTCATTTTGAGTTCCTAGTACTTAACAAAAAGAGGAAGAAATGCAAACAAAAGCAAACATTGCTGTTCTTATCCAATATTCAGTGCTATTTGAACAAGTAAGTGCTCTGTCACCTGTCTCCTAAATATGATATATGAGGTGAATTTTGTTTTTTAGTGGTTTTCATCTTATAGTCTGCAGATCTCTTTTAAGTCCCTGACATACTTCTACCATGTCCACGAAAGGCAATTATGGAAAGCAAGACCATCAGTAAACCTAAACTTTATATAAAGAACCTACTACATTGTTGGGAATCTTTAGGGATCTGCAAATTGAAAAAATGCAGAAACAACTGTCTAGTATAGGTGAATAAACCCCCCATATTTATGTGGTGTAAATATAAGTACAAACTAAAACACAGATTAGGTGTAACATGATTATAAATGGAAGCTCTACTGCTTCTACTTTTCTTTTTGCTAATACCTTTATTTCCTGAAATTTCTTTTACTAATGGCCATTCCTAACCCTTTATCTATGTTATGGCTCCAGTGTCCTTATGACCTGCTGTGGTTCAGAGTGTTTCTTTCTTTTGCCAATACTATGTTCCTATTCCAGTGTCACTCACTTCAGAAATACTGTTCTCAGCACATCAAGTAGCATTTTAGCAGTTCTTGGTAACCTCTGCAGTACATAGCCACGGCCTCAAGGAATTTGTGGTAATGGAAAATTAAAGAATTTGTCAAGAAGACAGATACTTCTTAAGGCATTTCTTTTTACAGGCATGTCAGGAGATTATTTATTTATTTTATTTCAGATTCCCTGGATACAAGTTCAGGTGTGACCATCCATGAGAATGCAGCTCAGCAAAATGCTACATGATTCCTTTGAGATTGCAACACCATTTAGGGAGCTCCTCGACACCTAAAGCTTTTGGTCAGAGAAGTTCTAAACTCTACTGGTTATCCATACTAAATAATTTCTTTGCTTGTATCAGTATGCACACAGAGAATTAGCACTCACTTCCACAGCTTTATTCTTGTTTTAACTTGATGTGGATTAAAAAAGTGAAGACTTCTTCCAAGTGAAGGCAAGTGCAAGAGATTTAACTGACCATGCAGTCCTAGGATATTTTGTATATGTGAGGCCTTTCAAAAAATATGCTTTGTTACAGTTCTCCAAGTATGTAACCTTCACTTATAAATATACCAAAATTAATTGACTCTCTAAAATTGCTCAGCAGTGTGTATGCTGTATTATTTTGATGTGGCTTGTAGAATATTATGACTCCAGTAAGTGTTGCAGTTCCTCAGCTCTTATGAGATTCTGGACAGACATCTACATACTTGTCTGGTGTAAAAGACTGTGTTGGATTGTGTTTGTCTCGACATTGTTGCCATACGATTTAGGACTTGACCTAGGCATCCCATCTATCAGCTCGAGGTGTCTTATCTCTATACAATTTACGCCTTGGCATCCTGTCTCTGGGAGGACTGGGATATCTTAGCTCCATACAATTTACGACTTCTTGGCCTTGGCATCCTGCTTCTGGGAGGACTGTGGTATCAACTCCAGATGTTTTATCTCCATCAGCACAAGACCCAAACGACGCTCAGCAGTGTCTACGGAGCGGTGCTTGCGCTCAAGTTGGATGAAGAGGAGCATCAGAGAATGCAGAAAGTGGGCAGACTCTTCAAGAATGGGGACATAAAAGGACTGTGTATTCCCCCCCATGGTGTGCGGCTTCTTCTGGGGCGCACGGCTTCTTTCCCTGAACCTCACCTGCACCGAGGTGCGCTGAACATCACCTGCACCGAGGTGTGTGCGGATCATCACCTGCACCGAGGCACCTGTACCTGCACCGAAGCGGAGCCAATGACACTTAGCTGGACTGGTGGTGGTGGTAACTATAATCTTGCTGCATCTCTCCTGATTGCTTGCTTTTCTTTCTTTTTTTTTCTCTTCTTCTTCCCTCTGTCCTATTGCGCTTATGAGAATAAAGCTTACAAGGTTGTATGGCATTTGACCCCGTTTGTGTCTTAATCTCGCTCTTGGGATCGTATCGAAACCTCCCCCAACACTGGATTGGGACATCTGGTTACTCATTTTTGTGCTAATTTTGACCACGTTTTTTTTTTTTTTTTTCCTCATCCATATTAAATGTCTGTTTATATTTTTCAGCTTCCCATTACCAATATTTCTTGTAATTGAACAGGTATGTTTGAAAATAAAGCATACTGAATTTATTGATTATGTTATAAATTAAACTCATGTTAGCGTAGTGATATATTTTAGAAGGATAAATCCCTGTCATAATGCACTGCTGCATTGTAACATTATAAGCATTATAACATTAATTAGTCGCCCTATAAGGAAGAGTGATTTGATTTAGTGAGATGGGGGAAACTTCAATTCAAGTCAAAACTATTGCCTAGGAAAAGTCACGTAAAGGACTGGAAATGCCATTAATCTTCCTTTGTAGAATTCAGTAATTAAGAAATCTGGCCTTCAAAACTGTCAAGCTTCCCAGGAAGTTCACAGGTCTTATGAGAGTCCTTGAGCATTTTTGAAATATATGAAAAGGCAGTGCCCCTGTATGTATATAAACTGCCTATTGCCTATATATTTCCTCATAAATCTTGTCCATTCCATTGCAGTTTTCCATTAGGGCTGCCAGATAGTTTTGGTTCTTTGTTGCCTTATTTGCCTGTAGGCAATTTACAGTGCTGCAACAGAAGTAAGATTTTTGTTGGTAGACATCACTGTAAATTCAAGGTTCAAACATTTGTGCATGTGGCCCATTTAAAAAAAAAAAAAAAAAAAGAATGGGTGACTGCAAAGGGTTGGCTGTGAAACTTGGAGCCTTGAAGCAAATATTTAGACAAATACATGTAAAAGAAAGAGTTTATTTTCTGTCATGGGAACAAGGTAATGAGTAGTGAGGAAGAGAAGAAAACAGGCTACTGCTATTCTGATATCTGCTCTATGGTGTTGAAAGGAGTAAAATGTCATAGCTTTGCTGTGAAAGGTGAAGAAGGTTTGGTACATCAGGGTGTAGTTTAGGATGACTCAGGGAACCACACGTCCTTGGGGAGCTTGTGTTTTTGTGGAAGGCAGAGTGGAAAATATAGTGATACTTCATATCGAGGCCAATGATATGGCTTTGTTTCTTTGCACAATCTAAGACTTGATGGCATTTCCATGTTTTGTTCACTGACCCTTCCCATATTTCCGTAAACACTTTGAAAAGAGCATATGAGATGATTTAATCTCTAGATATAGTCTTTAGAGCACTATACGCCCTCCTTGCAGACTTACAATTATTATATTTTGATATAAGGAAAAGTAACATTTTTTCCCTCTCCGTGGCCATCGTTAAACTCTGGTGGCATGTGTTTGCTCAGATACTCTCCTTCATTCTGATTGTACATTTATTTTTTCCCCACTTTGCCAACAGACTGATCCATGCCTGACCCCCTCTCATATTACAAAAAAAGCTGCAGGGGTGATTCCACAGTCTTAACAATGCTCTGCATGAAAATAGCAAGATTATTCTGGGATTGTGTCCTTTTTCATTTTCTCAGCTGCTTAATAAGCTTGTGTTGTTTCCCAAGGTGCCGCTTATTTTCTCAAGCCAGTATAACATATCATGTTTATATTGCACTTTTAAATAACTGGCAAACTTGCTAAAATGAAAAAATTATCCCAGTTTATTCATTTTATGCTGCATTGTTCTTTGAATGAAATATGTAATATCTAGCATTTGTCAGACATATAATGATTTTGTCTTTGAAGCAGTTCATTCACGTATACATTAGGATTTTACTCTTACATGAGTTCTTTTTCTTCTTGTTTAGATGGCATCCACCATACCTGTATGTGTCAAAATTAAATAAGATTAATCATTTATCTGATTTTGACAAAAGTATACCTGTGAATGTAAGGATTACTTAGATCTTCATAATAATAAGAAAAATTTAATTATTCTTTGTGTGGGCCTTCACATTTTTTTCTAATGGAGACAGGATATAAAAGAAAAACAGAAAATATCTTTGAGCTTGTTTATTAAAAGCGATTATCTGTGTTTCCATATTGGATTAGATCATTTTAATTTCACTGTAATATTCTTACCTTTTGTCTGTAGAGAAATCTAGTGTCATTTGATTATGTAGTACATGGGAAATGATGCCTTGGAGACTGCAGATCAGACTTCAGATAGCAGGATGAACTTTTTCAGATGACCGACGTATTTTTCTGCATGTATACAGCTCCCTATGGGGTTGATGTGAAATCTGTGTTTACGAGAGATTTCTGGTCTGATACGTAGGATGAAGAGAGAAATGCTGCTTGGAAATGTGAATGAGACTTGTGAAAAAATAATAGAAAAAGAATATATCATTGACCAAAATCCCAAGCAGCACTTGACTCCAAAGGTACTATTTCAGCTCCATAGAAGTGGCTAAAATAATGCCCATTGGAAACACTGTAGGTAAGGGCTAGTTGTGTTTTATAGTCAGAAACATGTATACTATGTGAATATTACTGTATGCAAGGGCATGCAAACCAAAATCAGCATTCTTGCATGTTAGATGTTTTGCATTGCACATAGGAAGAAATAACCCTTGTCACTGAGCATGTACTGTCTGAATAGGCAGAACTGAGAGAGTATGAGAGAGGATCTTTTAGCATCTCAGACAGGACAGGTCTGAATTGGCTGAAGCACTGATCCTGCGTTTAAGTAGATTTTTGCATCCCTGTGCAATGTTGCTGAAGCTGAAGAAGATTCTGCAGTGAATCCAACTTTTTTTTTTTTTTTTTTTTTTTTTTTTTTGCTATCAGTATAATATGAATGAGGAATTTGACCCAGTGGGTAGTTTTGAATTCCATGTATTAAAAACAAACAAACAAACAAAAACCTTGTTGAAGCCCTGAGAGACTTCCCCCCCACACCCTCCATCATCCTACTACACTCCCTACTGGAGACTTCACTCTAACCTGAATACAAAGGCATTCAAAATGTGGCACCCATTTTCTTTTTCCTAATGATATCTAATCCTTGAAAGACTTTTATGCTGGGAGCACTCAACACTGCAGCATTCAGCAATTGCATATGGCTGGCAGTACAGGATCTGGTTAGTCACAGTGAATCAGCTGCATTGTTCTTTGTTGATTTCTTTACTTTGTAAAGTACCCTTTCATGGGGTAATAACTACAATGTCCTGCTTTCATTGGCATTAAGGTTATCTTCCCTTTTGACCTCCAGATTGCTTTCCACCCTCAATGCTTTCAGCTAGAGTTTTAAAGCAGCAAAGTGTTTATTTTAGTGAAAAAAGCTTTGGAGTTCTTGACCCTTTTAAAGTAAATATTTCACTGATCTCGGGTTGTGCTAAACAAAGGGAAGGTGACTGCAGTTTTGCCTTTACAATAGATGAATTTTAGAGGAAAGAGAATGCAATATCGTCTCTGTTTTCATCCTATATATGAATACTGTTTTCTAACTAAAAGTCTGCAGAAGAAGCACTGTAATACTATATTGTTGCAAGCTCACGGTTTTAGGCTGAATTTGTCGCTGTTCCTTTTCCTCTCTCTCCTCTTTGCTGTAAAAGAATGGCATAATTTTTTCAGGTAGATAAAAAGCAGCTCTCTCCTCATTATGCCTTTCCAGCACACAAAGCTTTGAAAGAGCATAGCCTCTAACAGCAACTGTGGCTAGGGTATGTTTTGTCTTTCTGCCAGCTCCACTGTCTGATACGGAATGGGAATATATGCACGTGCTACCTTTGTTGCTCTTACTTACCTTTGTTGGTTTTAAATTTCTGTAACTCTTCTGTAGCGGAAGAACATGAACCTGCAACTGCAGCTGACTCTTGGTGGGATCCCTGACTTCTTAGACATTTTCTTAAGGCTGTGAAGTTCTATTATTGTTTCCCTGTATTGTGTTAGGACCATATATTTCTGTGAAAGTTGGTGTTATTATAGAAGCTGGAAATGCTAAGTTTTATCTACCTCAAAATGCTTACCTGTCCTTTTGACCATCTCTCATAGCATAATTCATTAGGTAGATTTAAAATGATACCTCTTTCAGGCACACTAACATATATGGAATACCCAGAGAAACATAGCAGCATAGCATACTTGCAGCTTATTCATTCTTTTATTCTCTTGTTTATTTTATTACTCTTGCTAATATTGCTTTTCACTCTAAATCCAAACATTAGAAAGGGTAATAAACTGAGAGTTATAGTAATTAAAATAAAATGTATATAGTTTATTCTAAATAGACCCTGAATCTCATTAGAGGTAAATCACTGTTCCACTGAAATCAGTGAAGCTAGGGTCATAAATGGCCCCATGAACAAGGATTGCAGATCAGTTTGCAATATATTTCCTCCCTCTCCTCTTTTAAACACCCCTCCCCTTCTTGCTAAAAGTACATCTTATATTACAGATACCAAATTCTATCAAATAAAGTTTCTCAATAGTGCTTCAAAATATGGATCTAATCTGAGCTTTGCTTTTAATTTCATCACAGTTGTTTCCTCTGCCTCTAATTTATGTTGGAAACCATATAAGTAGATTATCAAGTACCAGCAGACTCAGGTACAGTAAATGGAAGTTATAAGTAGACTGTTTGTCTTTCTTGGGGGGAGGGAGAGTACAAAATAAACACTGAAAAGAATCATTGCATAAGGACTTAATTACATATTTGATCTGTTTACAAGTTATATGCTTCTCTTAAGGCTGAGCATGGCCTGTACTGAGAGAAAATCAAAATTCTGAGACAATGGAAGTGCTTTCCATTTTTTCCAACTCCTTTTCCCCTCTTATCCAAGTGTTCAGCTTTTACTGGGTGACTTAACCAGAGGGATGAAATCTGTAAGAAAGACCTTTTTTTATGTGTAAAACATTCATGCTGTGATATTGACACAAGTTATTGAGGACAGTCTGAGTGACGGAAGAAGTCCTGTGCAGTGGGATAGGGGCAGTGGCATAGTCCCGCTGGGGGCAAAGAGATTGCTGATGGGCTTGTGGGATCCTCCCTGAAAGCTGCTCTCACGCTGTAAATGCACTGTAATGTACACATTTTGTAGAGGACCTTCTATAATTGATTGAATGACCATATTCTCCATGGAAGAAGAGTGCAGAAGCATGACATCTGTAGCAGTGTCTGTGGTTACAGCAATTCCATTGGGGCAATTTCTTATACATTATTACAAGGTCCTGAGGATTTGATAGTAAACTAAATCAAAACTGGGATTTTTGTAGGTTTTCAATACTTCATAACTTTGAGAGGCTGGAAGAGAAAAATACATTGCTTTTTATCTAACAAATGAATTTTCTCTGACTAGCAACATGAGGCACCTGGTTCTGCACATCTTTGTCTTACACATTCACAAATTACCCCACTGAAATGACTTTTTAAGCATATAAAAGGAATTCAGCAGTATTGTTCCAAATAGCACTTTAGCCAATGTGAATATGGAAATATTTTCAATTCTGTAAAAGTGTAATTTATGGTTTCTTCTTAATTATTATTATTAATAATAATTATTCTTCTTTATGTGTTTTCCTCCCCCCGTCCCTTAACTGTAATTAAATATATACATATATTAGGATATTTTAAATATAAGTGCTGAATCTCCTCCTCCTATAGATGACATAATTTAGATTTACTATTCATAATTGATTTTTTTCATAACAAAAAAATGCAGTGTTTCTATCATTAACATTTTGTTACATTATGTGATGATTGTTTACATGGAATTTTCCACCTTGTTTGAAGTGTCTACAAGGTGTAGGGGATCTGTGTAAGTTGTCAGATTTCCAAAGTATCAGATGCAAGTGTTTTCTCAAACTAATCCAAAAGGCTTCCAACTGCATCACTTTGTGCAGACCAAAAATATGTTGTTCAAATATAGCCGCTTGTTTGATAGTCGTGGTTGGTCCCACCGTTCATGTTTTTAGTATGTTCTTTATTTTCGTCTTGTGGATTTATTATACATTTTCTAAAGTACAGCTTTTTGTTTGCTACATATATTTGCTTTGTATTTTATTTTTGGTATATGTTTTCAGAGACAGGTTTATTACTCATTACTTACTCTGCCCAGGATTTCTGCAGAAAATTATTTCACTGGGGCTGTGATAGGCAGAAAATAGCCAAAATAGCCTTTGTATTCCTTTTTTATTTATTTTATTTTTTTTTATATGAAGGGACTTTTTAGGAGGTAGCCAGTTATAGTTGTTTTTAAAACTGACAAATCTCATTATTTTCAATTATTTGGTTATCTAATCTGCCTCTAGTGTCAGACTGACATTATGTATGGTAAGAGATTGGGAATTTGTTTTGGTTGCTTATTGCTAGACTAATGGTTCCATCCTCTGCTTAGTAAAACTTGATAAGAATTAGAACATACAAATGCTATTAATCTGACCCTGTGCTTGGATTTTTCTTTTTTTTTTGACAGTTTTACGCTTTTTACGGTGCTTAGGAAGTTTACCATTCCACTTACATTACTTCTGGAAATCATCATACTTGGGTGATTTTTTTTTTTTCAATTTTAAGATATACAATTTGATATGATCTAAAAGAAAGGTACTTGTGGAATCCCATCAGGTTATTTTACTGTCAAACAGAAGCAAAGAAAGTGGTTTATATTGCTTTTTTAT
>VZSV01000573.1:22899-45557 GCA_013398735.1 Nothocercus julius | reverse complement strand
CCTCCGCGCGCGGGCACGCACGGGAAAAGCGGGATAAGGGCTGGGCCCGCGCGCCCTGCAGCCCTCGGCACTGCTCATCATCCCGCTTCCTCCATCCGGCCTCCCCCAGGACGGGGCTCCGAGCGCAGCTCCGCTTCCCGGGGAAGAGCAGCCCCAAACGCGCAGGGAGGGAAGCGGAGGCGGCGCGGGGACGGCCCCGGGGACGGCACGAGGCAGCGGCACTAAGAGCGCCTTCCTCCGAGGCGGGTTATTTAACGCAGCGCGAGGCCGCCAGGATAACGCGGAGCGCCCACCGCGTGCGGCGGGAGCCGCTGATTAAGCGCGGGCTTCCTGCTCCGCCGCCCCGGCTCACGCGGAGAGGAGATTTAGCAAACTCCGGCGGACACCGTCTTTTATGGGACTCTTATTTTCCCAGCCACCAGCGCACGTGTCATTAGCAACCCCTCCTGAAACGAGCAGCTGTTCTCTGGCCATTACTGCTCCAAAATTAAGCAAGACGGAAGAATTGAATCGCATCCCTCCTCCCGGCCCTGCTGAGCGCGCACGATTAAGGGATCGGGAGCATCGTTCTGCTCAGAGCTCACGGGCGCCGGCGAAGGCGCGCGCACCTGGGAAGAGCTCTCAGAGCAAAGGCACAAAACCCCACGCGGGGACGGAGCCGCCCGGCAGTGAATGTTATCGGAGGCAGCACCGGTGTCTCGGAGACACTCAAATCTGTCGAGCAGGAACCCGGCCAACAAGCAGGAGGAGGATAATCTCCAGAAGAAACAGCCCTTCTCTCGCTTCCGTTCTCAATCTCGGCGAGGATATTTCAAGGCCCCCGAAGAACAAAACCCCCGAGCAGAACCAAACAAAAATAAAATAAAGAAACAGGACACAGGCAGAGATGAGGGGCAGCCCAGGGTCACGCGACACCTGCTAGCGATGGCCTTGCAAGGCGAGCCTGCAGCTGGGGACGGGAGGCTTCGGCAGTAATTCTATCAACGGCCACAGTAAACAAATAATAAATAACGCGAACCAGTAAACAAAGCTGAGGCATAATCACAGGCTTTGTCAGAGCGAAAACCAAATCCAAATTTATATCCTCACCACCAAAAAAAGCCTCAGTGCCCATAAATTTACATACCTTTGAGTGCACCGAGCGGGTCGCTGTTGGAGGCCCGGACAAGGCGCCGGCGGGAGCGCCGCGGCCCCGACGGCTCCTCGCGCAGGCGGCCGGCGCAGAGCGGCCTTCGTCACCCCGCACGGCACTTCTGCGTCCCCGGCCACCCAGGGACGCTCCTTTCCTGAGGGCACCCTTGGAGATGCCACCAGGCATTTCCAGAAGGCAAAAATGCATCTTTGTCTTGGTAAAAGTTTCTAGGATGCTCTAAAGATGCACAGAGATGCCTGGGAACAACTCTGCCTCCAGCACAGGGGTTGTCCCCCCAGACGGGGCTCTGGCGAGGGAGTCTCGGACACATACCTGGGATTTTGACAGAATCCTGCTCCATCCTGGTCTCTTCTCCTTCCAGGCGCTCCAGGCCCACCGCTTCCGTCCTCGCCGGGGGGTCCTCGGTGGCGGACAGCGTGGTGTACGTGCTAATAACCAGCATCCCCAGGCCGATCCACAGTATCATCTGCACAGGGCGTCAGAGCGTCGGTCAGCACAGCAAACCGAGCGGGACTGCCCTGCACAGCCCTCCCCACGCAGCAGCATCTCCAACAGCCCAAGCCGAGGGAGCTACTCAGGGCTATAAGTGAGAGGAGAGGGGAGAATTTTAAGAGGTAAAAAGGAAGGAACAGTAGCTTTTGGCCAAGGTTTGTGTTTGGATGTAGATACAAGCAAGCAGGAGCTTCAGATGCTGGAAGCTGTTGAAAAGAAGACTCCTCTATCCGAAGGGCTCAGAAGCAAATGGGGGCAATGTATAAGAACAGTAAAATGCACCTGGTGGACAAGAGTCCAGCTGCAAAGACTCATTCCCTGGTATTTTTCAGCAGCTACATTAGAACAGCATGAAAGTAGATCCAGCTGAGAACAGCAGACTGACCTGTTTACAGCCTAGACATGTTCCTAGTGAATTGTTTAAAAATTCTTATTTTTGAGAACAAGACCTTCACAAAGTCCTCGTGGTTAGTGCTCAAGAAGCAGATAAGAAGTAACTTGCTGATTTCCAAAGAGCTGAGACCAAATAGGAAAAAAAAAAAAAAAAAGATGGAATCTGGATCCTGAGAAGGGAAGACCTCTGAAGTTCTCTGTCTTAGAAAGGAAAATACCACCAAAAGGCAAATTTCTACAGCTAATTTTATCATTGTGAAAAGCCAAAAGCACAGGATCTAATTCTACAGAATAAGAAAATCTATGCCTTTGATTTAAAAAAAAAAAAAAAAAAAAAAAAAAAAACCATCTCTGGAAGTGCTGGCAGTTCCCGGGATAACACAAGAAGGACAAGCAGGAAGATGATAAGATGTGCAGGAGCAACACGGGCACGGGAGGGTTTGCAGCTCGCGTGGCAGAGCTGCCTGTCGGCTGCTCCAAGCAAAAGCAGCGCCCGTTCAAAGAGCTGAGGGGATGGACCGCAAGCTGACAACACTGACTGGCAAGATTTAATTAAACTCCCATATATTATTTTTACCTAGTTAATCATGGCAATTGTCACGGTAAGGGCTTCTCGTGGAACCTGGTCTGCATGTCAACGAGTCTACAGTGCTGTGAATGACTGGCTGGAGAAACTCAGTGTTAAAGATAGCGGGTAAAGAAACTGCACCCTCCACTAGAACCTCAGGTCTCCCCCCATGCTGCTCTTCACAACTCGCACGAGACCACAGAAGCAAAAGGAACAATAGCAGGCAAAACAAAGCGTTGCTGCAAAGCTGAGAAGCTAAATGTTGGCAATAAACTGGTATTTAGCATGCAGGAGTTTCTTTTCCTTTTAAGCACATCCTGCCCTGCTGCACTACGGATCCGGCTCATTTCTGCTGCTCTGCACATGGCAGCACAGGCTGCGAGGCAGCGCCGCGAGCTGCATCTTCCCTTTATTTGCGCTCAGGCTGCGCGCGGCTGCGTCTCCCCTCGGCTCCTGCCGCCTCCATCTCCACCCGCTGGGTGCCTGCTGACTGCAGGCTGTGCCGTGAGGACGCTGCTTTTTTCACCACGTCTAACAGGAACAACTTGCCCCGTGTGCTTCAGCCTCAGGCACTTAAAAGCCTCTGTCTGCAGACGGAACCTGCTTCCTTGCTACACGATACTGGTGCTGTCCCGTAGAAGTCAACCACGGAGCTGCCTGTCCCATCTGGGAGGGGTTGAATCCAGAGAGCACCCAGGTCATTCTGACTCGTGCTGCCGTATCAGGACTACGAGGGGACCATGTCCTGGCTGCTCCACGCTCTCCCCACTCCTCCAAATGCCCCATCCTGCAGTGTTTAAGAAACAATTAACGCAGCACGACCAAGGATGCAACTCAGCACAAGAAAACCAGGAATGGCTGCTGGGCACTGCCACCCGCACTGCTGGGGGCTGCAGGAAGGGACAGGGAATACAGGGGAGAAGGGAGACTAGATGGGAAGGTGTAAATGTTGGCACCCCCGGAGGGGACAAGAAGCCAACGTTTTGCTCTCCCTCTTCCACTGGGCTGAGGGAAATGGCCCAGAAGCAGCGGTCAGCGCGGGCCCTGGAGAGCCCCTTCCCAGCAAACCTCCGCAGGCAGGAAGAAGGAAAAGGTTGGCGGGATGCGAGGCAGCTCCGGACGAGGCGAGCAGCGCGCTCAGGGAGCAGAGGCCACATCTTAGAGACGTCGTAAAGGAAACGCAAGCAAAATGTGGTGCCTGCCTCGCTGCGTGGGCGCACAAAGAGCAGATTTCCTGCCATCCTGCTCAGGCAGCAGCACGGTCAGCAGGTCTCTGCCACCGCTGCCCTCAGCCTGCAGCTCGTCCACTTCCTTCCTCACACAATCCCAGGTCCCAGTAGAAATGGGTTTTGTGACTAGAAGGCCGGGCGAGCCTCTTCCAGAAACAAGGGCGGAGAGGAAGAGCGTCTCCACAAAGAGGATCTATTCTGGTGCTGCAGGAACTAGGAGCCACGTGGGAGAAAAGGGAACTGTAGGAAACAGCTGAAAACATGAAATATGTTAAACGGATTTTTGTTGTTTCTTATCTAACCCTTAGTGGGGAACCACAGAACTGAATGCCTTGGATTCTAAACCCCTTTGATTGCTGAACATTTGGAGCTCATCTGCAAGCTGCTTGGAGCAGTGGGGACCCACACGCAGCGCTCGGAGGCAGCCGGGCTGTCCGTGAAGCTGCAGCCTCCCCTGGCCGCCAGCACAGCCCATCCTCACCTACCCCCGAGCGGCTGCAGCCTGCGGCGAAGGGGTCCGCAATTCGGCCAAATTCCACAGAGACGCTCATGACATGTAAAAACAGGCAGCTTGTACTCGAGGGGCTCCCAAGGCCAATCTCCGGCAACCGGAGGAACGGGAATGCCGGCTGCAAGGAAACCGAAGCCAGGCAGAGGAACCACCTGCCCCCAAGCAACACTGCCCAAGAGCGAAAGGAGAAGGGTGAGGGACTGCAGCACCGTCCAAAAGCCCTGGGTGGAAGCCTCTGCACACACTAGCCAGCAATTTAAAGCAAAGGCCGTTCTCAGGCTGCAAGTCAACTTATTATTTTGGAAGGCTCCTGCTGGTATCTGCAAGGCCTGCCAGGAGCACAGCCCCTAGCAGGGAGCCTTAAAAGAGCCTTTTTTTGTTCTCCACCCTGCAACTTCTTGCACTCTGCAGCCTTTACAGAGCCAGGCGGACTGCAGCGAGGCGGCCTGGGCAGGAAGAGTCGCCCCCACAGCTCCGAGCAGCCGCGTACGGGGGCAGAGCCCATTCTCCGGAGGCACCTCTGAGCACGGACAGCACCGCGTGCGCGCAGACACCTCTGCCCGCGGCCTCTCCTCACGCACAGGTCAGCAACGCGAGAGGCCCGGCTCCCCAGAGGAGCATCCGAGCCCAGGCAGGAATTCAGAAACGGAATTTTACACGTCCGCTTCCTCCGCTGGTCGCTCTCCCTCAGTCATCCTTCCTCCCAGAAGATGACTTGAACTTTGTGCAGAAGTGTCCTTAGCCCCGGCTGTCTCCTCTAGCCCCGCCTGGGCCAGCAGCAGGAATAAAAGCTGCATTTGTCTGGCGTGACGACATCCCCCGCACTGTGCTCTTTTGGACACGGCATCGTTTGGAGGCACAGGGTAATCACGAAGGAATGCAGGAGCGCTGCTCGCTCCCGGCGGCCTTGCTCCGGCCGGGATGCTGCGCGGTCGGAGCAGCGAGCGCCTGCGCGAGGACGGGGCAGGGGCTCTCCCTCCCCTTTCCCGCGCGAGCACCACGAGAGCGGCAGTTCCTGACCTCTCCGCGGCTCCTCTTCCCAACCGGGACAACAGCAACTCGTGGCCTCCCTAGGAGGGGCCTCTCGGACAGGCTTGTGTCAACAGCGGGAAGCCAACACCTTCCTGTTAGGAGTCAAACACTGTTTACAGACCTCAGCACGACCTTCAGCGGGACTCGGCCGAGCCCCGCGCTGGCTGCCCCGCTCGAGGCTCCCGGAGGGCGGCAGCATTCGGCCCTGCACCTTTACGGGACACACTTGATGCCAGCCACAAAAGAGGGGACTTTTCCCCCCGGCTTCGTTCACAGCTCTGCATGCCTGGATCTAAGCTCCTTAACTCACCACTACTTTCAGCACAATTCCTCTGTTTTTAACCCAAGTTTGCACCATCTTCCCAGCTCTGTGATACTGAACTTCCCCTATGGCCACCTCTGCAAGCTGCCCATTGCCGCACGGTGCGCGGACAGGGGCTGGACAAAACAGGCAGCTCTCAGCAAGGCCCGCGTGCGGAAAACACCTGGAAGAGGCCAGATAATTTCAGCAAGCTGGGGGTGAGAGCTTAGGGGAGCTGGAGGTGAGAAGGTCGCTGCTTTGGCAGCAAGTTTAAGGATGTAACGTGTACGTGTGTTGTTCAGACACGGCAAAGCGGGGAGGGACAGAGGACAGAGCTGGCCCCTTCTCCCCCATGACTGTCACTTTTCACAGGAGCACGTTTTGATGGAGTGCCTGATCAAAGGGAGCAGGCGAGGAGGAGGAGACCAAAGACAGAGCTTCAGGGAAGGAATAAATGAGTCTTTCCAGCAGAGCAGGAGCAGCAAGGAGAGGGTGGGCCCCGAATGCAGCCTGCAGAGCGGAGGCAGGGAGGCGTCGTGCAGCCTCGTGCACGTCGGGGACAGGTGTGCCCTGGCTGCACTGCCTCGCAGCATCAGTCAAAGCAAGTATGCAAACCTGACAGGCGATGCATCACCCAGGAGAAAGCTGGACAGCTTGCCAGCAGCCCCCTGAAACGCCAGCGGACCCGCAGGGCTGATGCTTCTGATAAGCCCCTACCCTTGCTGGGGATTTCTGCAGGACAAACATCTTCCTCGCCCGTCTTGTGAGCAGCATTTCAGGCCGGGCATTGGGAGGGCCCCGCTGTTCACCTGCGGCTCTGGCCGTTGCCTCTCGGCAGCCGCGCTAAGAGCTCGGCAGATGCGAGGCGCAGTTTGGAGGCGCTGCGGAGCAACGTGCTGGCTCAGCCCGAATAGGAAGCGATTCTTGAAAGTGCTCTTTGTTTCCCTGAAAAATCCAGGCTGGCAGTCAGGCTCCTGCTTAGGGTCTCAGTCAAAGAAGTTAGGAGCAAAGCGTCAGAATTCAGAGTGAAAGCTGGAAAGTTGGACTATTTCCTTGTGCCGGAGAAAGCATGGGGAAAGGAAAAAATACACCCTGCTTAAAAACTTCATGTACATTCGCAAGCCCACAAGAAGCCGTTAGTTCAATGGGATCCACAAAAATGTCTCGCTCTCCCGCTGCTGACTCCGCAGTTTGCCGAAAACCTTCGTCCCGTACCAGCGCTGTCGTGACTGGCAGCGCCCCGAGAGCGGCCCGCTGAAAGGCCACGGATTAAGTTATTGTTAGAAAAAAGCAAAACTTGCTCATTTCAGCTCTGACAAAACACAGTACTTGCAAAACCAGAAAGCTCAAGCTTAGCAGAGACACTTTGTTTCAGGCCCCGAAGAGGCCAACTCAAACCAGAGCAAAAGGAAAAGCTGAACTTCTGACAGGCTCCCAACAACCCCGATTTCTTAAAAATCGGTTCCTGAAGCAACACCTCCATGTGTGTGTTCCTTTTTATTGCTACGTTGGTTGAAACCAGAAAGCCGAGAGTCAACAGCGAGAACCACATCGCTGAGAAACCTTGTTTGTTTTAGGCAGCCCAGGCAGGTTGAGACACAAGGGCTGTGGGGCTTTGATTCGCTCCTGGGTTTCTCACTCGGCAGACGCAGAACTGCAGGCCACGCGGCAGGGGCCGGGAGCAGCGTTTCCTGCAGTAACTGCTTCGTTGCTGCTGCACGAGCTGGCGCCTGCCCCACTGCTGCACGCGCTCTCGAGCGGCGCTGCTCCGGGCGCCTTCTGCCCGCAGCGGGAACGGCTTGGAAAAGCTGCTCAGAAGTTTCCCTGCTGCAGCCAAATTAAGCCCGTTCCCAGGCTCTGCAGAGGGCGTAGGGGATGTGGAGTCGCACGAGCACTGACCTGTGAGCAAAGGACATTCTTGTGGATCTTCTTGTAAATGAGAGCTGGGCAGATAAAGCAGATGAGGCTCCCCATCGTAGCACCTGTGAGGCCCAGGACTGTTTCCACTGGCAAAGAGAACAAGAAGTCAGCACGGTCCTTCTCTGGTCCCCAGGGAGACCACGGCGCGAGCCCAGCGGGAAGGGAGCCCTTCCTGGAGCACCAGGAGGCTTCTCCTCTGCAAGGACACGGAGCCCTCCCTCTCCCCAAAGGGATCAGCAGCCCGGCACATCCAGGCAGTGCCAGGGCTAAGCGGAAGCTCCAAGGAAAGCTTCAAACGTGGAGTCAGTGCTGCAAACAGCAGACCTGGGCTGGGACGGAAAGGAGAGTGGGGCGGAGGGGCGGGAAGCAAGCACAGGAAGTAACCAAGTCACCGATCCTCGTCCCCAGCACCTCACTCACCATTTGGGATCATGATGCCTCCTACCATGGTTCCAAAGACAACAGCCAGTGTGAGGGCTTTAAACCGAAGCGGGGGCATGTAACCCCCAGCAGCGAACGTACCGTCTTTTTGCTAGAAGAGAAGGTGGGAAGGGGAGAAAATGAATTTAGCCCCCGCTTTGCACCCGCACAGTTCAAAAGCAACAGCCCCAGCAGCCTCTGCCACCAAAGAGGCCACGGGGGCCAGATCCAGGGCAGGTCCCGGCGTGAGCGCTAGGGGGGCAGCTGGATGGGGCTGAGCAGTTCAGATAACAAACTGCAGCCCGCACCTTCAAAATTAGGGTGAAGGGGAGGCATGAAGCCCCCGCTGCTGTTATGCATCCTGCCCCAAGCATGAACTGCACAGCTGCAGCCAGATCCTCCGCAGAGCTGCGGCCGCCCGGCCCCTCCGGGCAGCCCCGAGGCCATGGGAAAGGGCGCAGCAGGAGGGCCGGGGCAGGGGCTCCGCGTGCCCCGCGGCAGAGCGCTCCCCGCCGGCCGCCCTGCCCGCCGGGGCGCAGCGCGGGCGTCTCGGCTCCTCGCACTTTGCGGAGGCCGTCCAGTCACCCGCTGTCTCCCGTCCCATCCCCGCGCTCCCCTGGCTGGGAAGCAGAGCACATAGGGAATCTACAGGCCTGGAGAACCCGCAGCTCCCGCTCCTCTTCCTGCACAGACAGGAACTGAAAGCCAGCAAACACGCTCGGAACCTGAGGAGCAACGAGCAGAGGCCGGGTGAGAACCGGGGCCTTTCCCTGGGCTTACTCCGCAGCACCCGCTGCTTCCACCAAGAGCCCTTCCCCATCCCCAGACCCTCCCGACATGAGAAACGAGCCGGGGGCTTCTCACAGTCAGAAGAGGCAGGATTTAGAGCTATAAATTGCTTGAGTTTTATTTCCTGCCCTAAGAGGTTTCTATTTATGCGGATACACAAAGGCCTCAGAACATTCCCACAATCTCTTACTGTTATTTGCTGAATACCATCAGCGCGCTTACTGCTGCACAATACACAGAGGAGAACACGCTGCTGCCACAAGGGACTTACAGTCTAAATCAGACAGACCAACTATAGTCACAACAGCCGTCGGAAGATGTGACCCTGGGAAAGGTGAACGTGGGGGAGCCGGGGATCCCAGGGCGGCCCCGGCACCCAGGGGACATCAACCTGAGTGGAGGCTGTTCGGGGAAAGGCCGAGGAAGGTGCAGGGATTGGAATAAAGAGGAGAAAGGAGCAAGCACATGGAAGCAAGAAGAAATGAATCTATGCCGGGCCCCGAGGCCAGGAACAGAAGCGCAAGCTGCACTCGAAGCAGTATCGAGTCGGCCAGCGAAAGGATGCCAGCCAGAGCAGCGGGAAATAAGGAGGCTCCTCTGTTTCTAAAAACACATTTCTCTCTCCTTCCAAAAGGGAGAACCACCTGAGCTCCAAACTGAGTAACACTGGGGAGTGAGAGCCTGAATTTCCAGCAGAGCTGGGAAGCAGCAGCCACATGTCCCGGGTGTAGCAGAGCAAGAGCAGCGTCACACTCACAACCCTAGTGCTTCTGCCCACGAAATTCCTCTGCAGAGAGGACCAGAAGCTCAGAGCAGCACAGATTAACCGTTCTGCGGGGGATTTACAGGCTGCCACGGGCCTCCTGCTGCACTGTTACTGCACACCAAACACTTGCGATTTCACTGCGAGCTGAGGGTTCGTTTCTCTGAATAGGGAGCATCAGCCACGAGTCAGAAATAGGCTCTTGTAACTGGAGTCTCAGGGACGCATTTATAACCCAAGTCATGAGTCAACAGCTGAAGCCAAGTAGTCACAAAAGCCCTTCAAAAAGCAAGTTCCAAAGATGCACCCCAAGGCAGCCCACTGCTCATCACCACGCAAGAGGATCTCACCTGCTGCTCAAAGAGAAGGGTGTTCAGCGCCTGTCTGCAGGGCAGAATCATCATCGGAAACCCCACCGCTACCGACATCATGAATCCCACTCGGATCATCTCCGTCACGAGGTTGGAAGGGAAGTTCATTAGGACGTTCCCAGCGATGGCTTCAGTGTAGCTCACGTAGCCAAAGAATCCCACCTGTGCACAGGAGGGGACGTGAGCGCGCAGGACGTGTTTCCAAGGCACATTCCTACCATACTGTTCCCTCTAAAAGGCTGGAGGGGTCACAGCCCCCTGAGCTAAAACCAGCCAAGAACGGGGCAGCCTCCAGAGACCTTCCAGGGGCCATAGCTGCAACACTTCCAAAAACTATCCGAAGATAGGCAGCTCAAGAATCATGGGTCCTTCCTAAAAACAGAGGCAAGTTTCTTGCCAAACACAGGGGACTTTCCCGAGGGACACCGGAGGGAAAGCTGTCACTGCGGTGACTCTGCGCAGTGACACCGCGCTGCCTGCCAGCCCCACAGACCAACTCCTCCAACCAGCAGGAGCTGCAGCAGTCACCGCAGCAGCCTCGCTCGCAGGGGCAGGCTCTTCCCAGGAATTATTAACTCCGTTTTATTTACTGCTGCTTTATGACGCATAACTTCCTCCACATCTTTCCAACTGCAGCAGGCCAAAAAAGAGCCCTCCTCAATTCCGCACGGCACCTCCCGTGCCAGGAGGGCAGACTCCGGGCTGAGGTGCGTGAAGGGACGGCTGGGTCTCCGCCACTGCCACCAAGGAGGCCAAAACCCTGGGCCCAGGGCCCCTGCGCTGCTCGGAACATCGCCTCCCGCTCCATTCTGCTTTCAGCAGAATGACTGACCTTTCAGAACAAACAGGGGTAACTACCCATGCAAAGGTAAATTATCATCCCTATTGCCAGGGCTCACGCTCTGGAGGGGCAAGGAAAGAAAAGGGGAAATTTCTTACCGTAATATAAAAGGTGGTGACCACATTTAGGGAAGAAGCAAATATGGAGCTCATGATTTTAACAGATGGCTCGTCCAAGCTGTCATAGGTAGGCAAGACCTGACTGGAGAAAAAAGGTAAATTATTTGAGGAAACTTTCCACAGAGCAAGCAAAGCCGGCAAAACCCAACTCAAGCACATTCCCTGCCTCAGCCCAGCAGCAAAAAATCGCTGACACCTTCCCCCTATAGCACATAAACACTCGCTGCTATTCCACAATTTATATTGCTAATGCCAAGAGATTTCAGAACACTCATAACTTTAAGTGTTGCAAAAATATTCCTGCTCTCCCCACCCCACCACGTGGAGCTAAACGTGTGATGTAAACATTTTGGTTCAAAAGTGTTGCAAAATGAATGACCATTTGTTCCACTGAAACACCAGTGGCACCAGGCCAGGCAGCACATTGGAGATTATTGTTCTTGGAGCTCTCTATGCTGATAATTAAAGCAACGCAGTGTTTACAGAGTAAAAGCAGGAAGAGGGTTAGAGCATCACACTGTCTAAAAGAAAAGTTAAACAAACAAAACTAAACGCAGTGCCTGTCATATTTCAGTGCTGCTGCTAGGGCTCGGTTCATAGAAAGCTGGGAGCGCCAATTATACGGGATTTGGGGTATTTACAGACTTGGAAAGCATGTGGAATGCACTTTTTGACATCAGGTGCATATTTTAGCAACTCATTAACCTCTTGTTACTTTAATTCAAGTGGCCACATCCTGGCTTCATGTTACTGCAGTAACTCTGCAGAGAAGAGGGTGGGGGGGAAGATCCCATGTGCAGGGAAGGGGGTATCCCCAGCTCCAGTGGGCAAAAAGCCATCAGCAGGAAGCGTGTCAAGCTGAGGCCAAGATGAAAAATTCTTAACCCTTAATCCCTTAACTGAAACGGTTGTGCACAAAGGACGCCGAGCAGCAGCCCAGAGGAACCGACGGGCTCCGCGGGGCCGCGAAGGCAGCACCGCGACAGCCCTTTCCTGGCCAGGACCCAAGGAGCTTCCCCAGAGCTTCCCGATCCTCCTCCGTGCCCTGCGTGCAGCGACCTCCGCTCAAGGGGCTGTCTTGGACTCTGCCCCCCGAGGGGGCGGGCGGCCAAACACACAGATTTGCCGAGGAAGGAGGAGGACGAGAGGAGAGCCGCGGGGTCGTCGAGGCCCTGCAGTGCGGGCGACGCGGCCAGGACGGCCGAGCTCGGGCTTTTCAAGGAGCGACAGCATCGCGGTGGCGTGGGGAAAGGGCCCTGCTCCTGAACAGAGAAGCAGACAAGTCAGCACAAGCGCCAAGGCCAGATTCAGGCAAAAAGAGCCTTGCCTTGGAGCTGGCCAGTGCTGCCCCCGAACGCCCCATCGCTCTGTGACCGTCACCGCGAGGGCCACCGCGCACGGGGCACCTCTGCACGCGCGGCTGTCGATCCCGGCCCGGGGCAGCGATGCTCCCCGGGCAGCGAGCAGCGCTCTGCCTTTCCTTACTGCTGCCAATTCAGCAGCGCTGCAGCTGCTGGAACCAGCGGAATCAGCTCCGGGAAGCCACCTGGGAAGCCCTCCGCTCTTTGCCTTTACCCGGAGCGTTCAGTGACCCGACCAAGGTCCCACAGGCACCTGTGACGGAGGGAATCCCGCAGTCCGCGCATGTTTCCCGCGGTCCACAGCAAGTTTCCATGCTGCGTAACGGGACAGGAGTGACCTGCTTTGCAAGTTCAGCAGCGACAGGATAGCTTTTAAGGAGCGAAGGGTATTGAACTCGCAAGTAAAGCGGGGTCAGATTTTCAAGCTAGGATTAAAATAGCACATTTATTTGTCCTCAATATATGGTGCATTTACATGCAGAAGGAGAAGAATTTCTGCTTTATGTTAGAGTTATTTATTTTTTAAAAAGTGGTTCAGAGGTTAGCAAAATTAAACCTGTCTCACTGAGAATAACATACTTGTAAATATTGCCTGGTCTGGGAACAGCACATTGCTCTAATGTTTGCAAAAAAGACACCCAGGGTTAGGTTTGGCTTGCCACGTAAGTGCCGTAATGGAGTCTATATTTAGGCCCGCGCACACTGGTCCAGACCAAATGATTTCCCTGCATTTCCAACTCTCAGCAAAATTGTGCCGGGTACTATGTGGCTGCCAAAAGAAAAAGGAAAATTTGGGAAATTTCAAACTGTAAAATGTTAACAAGGTAAAGCTGTAAAAGAACACAACTCCCTTCGCCAATTGTAATAGAGACATTAAACAGCAAGACTGGAGCACGTTCGGGCAGGAATCGAGCTGCCAAGAGAGCCGATAAGTGGAAAATGATGATTTGGATCTTGCATGTGGGTGTAAACACAGCAGTCTGAACAAATTTTATCTGTCACATTCATTTGCTGTTGGCATGCAACCCGTTTGCTAGAACTACAGGGGGGAAGGCCTGACTCCACCAGCCTTCCAAACAAGGATGGTCTTTTCCGTGTCCACATTTGGATTTACACTACTATTTAAGGTCTGTTCCTATTCCGGCCAGGCACGTATCGCTCACTTGCCATTTTGGTGGCAAAGGTAATGCTGCTAGAAACAGGAAAGTAGCCCAGGCTGCCATCATGTTCTTCCACATGCCAAAGGAAGCCCTCACAAAAAGCACGCACCGGGAAGTTGCAAACACCTATCCAAAGGCGACGACTTTGGAATTTTCTTGTGAGTAATCTCAGCTAAGCCACAGCCAGGCACACGCTACCCTGCAGGGGCCCTGCGGCCATTGGGAGCTACACAGCCCTGCTGTCTTTCCTGGTACTAAATCATTCCTCCAAGAGAAATTCATCACTTACGCAGCTGTACCAGAAGCAATGTGCATTACGCTAAGGATCTGCTTGGCCCAAGCGATCTTACGTTGCTCAAGTACAACAACTCCCAAGTGAAATATAACTCCCTCCTCCGTCTAGGTAACAAAAGGGTCACAACTGAATGAGATGCTGTACTTCAGCAGGCTGTGAAATACTTTGATTAAAATAAAAGAGGAAACCAGATGGTAACTATCCCATGCAGATCCTCATGACCCTCTGCCCTCACAAAAACTCCTCGCACACCACAACTGCCAGAAGCGATAACAGCAGGTACTTACGACTGACAGGCAAAAGACATGCCAAAGATGGGGATGCAGCGAAAAATGCCCTCCCAGCGAGTGTAGCTAACCCGCTGCAGCCACTGCCCGCTGAAGAGGCCGTGCTTGAACGAGGAGAGAACGATCTGCAGAGAAAGAAAAGGGGTTAGATTCAACTCAAAACAAGCTCGTGGCAAGCGAACAGCACAGCAGCAACAGCAGTAGTGCTGGGATAAAAGGCAGTGTGAGGCAGGTCTGCGAGAGCAGCTCACGCTGCCGATCACAGCCTGATCCGAGAGAAACTCCCCAATTCCCTTCCCCACCCACACACACCCACACGCTTTAATAAAGCTCCCAGCAATCTCAGTAAGTCCCTCGCCACCACGGATCCGAGGGTGTATTTTAAAAGATATATGGCAGATATATGGCACTCCCCCCCTTGTATAATGCCATCAGACATCAGAGCACACACCAGGGTGGAACAACCTCCCCTGACACATTTGACTGTGAGGATTATTGTTGGCAGCATTTTTTTTTTTTTTTTCCCTTTTAACTGCTTCTTTTTCAAAACCAAACGGGAGACGACATTCAGGAGACAACATTCACCTCGGAGAATCCTGTTCGACAGAGCGAGACAAAGGTTCCTAAAAAAGGACTCCACCTGCACACTGCTGCTCCAGAAGCTCCTACCACCACCGCTGCACCCAACGCTAGGATAAACCTCAGGGAAGCCAGGAGAGCAGGGCACCCACGCGGGGCTGCGAGAGCTTTCTCGCCAGGACAGGAAAACTGGCAGGCGTTGGGTGGCCCAGGAAACAGAAGGTAAATATGTCTGAATGCCTGTTTACAATATTGCCTGAATGGGGGTTTTCTAATTCCTAGAGATTACGTCTTAGTGCAGCCAACTCTCATGAAACGCTGCGGTTTTCTGAAAGGCGCAGCTCCTGCAGCCCCGCGGCTGAGAGAGACGCTCGTGTGCAGCTCCCAGCCTCACTGCGGAGCAAAGCGTGACCCAGCATAACCTACTAACCAAAATAAACAAGGTGAGCAGAAAGAATTTCCACTCCGCCCCCCTCTTTCCTTTGTTTCCATTCTCCTAGGCCTGGAATCGGGGGGGACACGACCGGGACGGAGCTGCACAAGCACCTGAGAGGTGAACACTGAAGTCACCCAAAGGCAGGTGAAAGTCTCTCCCACCACAAACCGGTGCTACACAGTGCATGTTGGCCAAGGCAAGCAGACAAAGCTCTGCATAACACTCAGCTTGCCCTGTTTAACCTAAATGGTCAAGAATCCATTTATCTCAGGAAAGTGAAATTCTTCCACTAAAAAAACCCAAATATATCCTATGCATCAGATCTGAGATTTTATGAAGTTTTCAGGGCACAAGAAACAAGCAATGGTATCTGAGAAATAAAATCACTCGCTGCCTGAAAGGCATTAACCACCAGCTGCAGAAGAGCACACAAGATACAAATCTTGTGTTCTTAACAAGAATCAGCTTCTCCTGCAGAGGTCAGAAGCACTGAGGTTATATATGTGTGTGTGTGTGTGTGTGTGCGCACACACTCATATATACATATTTTAATATATATATGATAACAGTCACTCTACTTCCAGGCACTTCCTTCCTACTTCTGAGCCCTAAACCACGTAAGACACCAACAAGCAGCATAAGACACAACTCAATTTGGTTACCACGATCTATAGAATCAGTAGCAGTAGAGAGAGCCATTGTCCAGTTTCTGCAGTCCACATATTTTTACTTTCATAAGCTTAAGTGAACAGACACCTAGATTAGCCACTACGCATTATATCAGTGCTATTTACTAGGAAGAACGTTTTAAACTGGAGTCCTGCACCTGCAGGCTGTCCTCACAGGATAATCCCAAGAAAAGAGAGTATTCCCAGCATCACTACTCACCACAAACATGAAAACAGTGTAAAAGATGAGAGCCATGGCACTGAATGACTGTATGGAAGCCATCATGTTCCTCTGGAGGCTCAATGGAAGAACAATGCACAGGGAGACAGTGAAGAGCAGGACTATCCGGAAGCTGCCAGACACCTGGAAAAGGGATCTGCATAAAGAACTGAAGCACAGAGCACACTTAAAATATCTGACAGAATTAGCAGAACAGGTCCCATTGATGTGGTATATTCTCTGGAATGAGAAAGGATGTAAAACCAGGACAGATTTGGAATGTAAAATTCTATTTCTATACATATTTTAAGAAAAAAAAAATGATACTGAGAGCTTGCCCTTTCTTTGGCTAGGTCTGTGATTAGCCTATGCAGTCACTGGGTGCCACTGTTGCTCTACACAGTGCGTGACAGGTCCATTTTGAAGCGGAAGAATTGGGGAGGGGAGCGGGGGGAAGTGTTTAAATGCTAATCCAACACAAGCCATTCAAGTATCTTCATGCAGTTAAATGAAAACTAAACTTACTTTGGAAACAAGAGATTGAAGTCTTGAAAATTCTGATCCAGAAAATTAATCAAAACTCACACTGGTATATAGCAGAACACTCCAAAATGCTTGGAAATATTTAATACCTAATTTGGCTGCAGCCACAACACATCTTTTAAACTTCACAGTTCCTTAATCAGAGCTTAGCAGCATCAGGCAGAGCAGATAACAGCCCCGCCAAATCCTTCCGCGTGTCCATCTCGCTTCCCTGCACTGCCCACACCCCGGCTCCGAGCTGCTGCTCGTGCCCCCGCTCACGGATCTGCGGGAAGAACAGCAAGAGTCTCCTGTGCACAGGGAGCATCCCGGGGAGCCTCCTGCCACCGCGCACACTCAGCCAACCCAGGGTCACCAAAGAGCACGTTTTATGTTAAGGGGGAAGCAGGTGCACAATAGCTCTGGCCACCAAAACATCAAGGAGGAAGGGACAAAAAGTCCGTCTTAACTAGAGGGCTGCAAGAGAAGAGCCCAGACAGAGGAACTGTCTGCCACCGCTCTTTGTGGGCAAGAATGAGACAGGAAGCACCATCTCCTCCAGGAAACCATTCGAGAATTAACAGAGACCAATTTGAAAAGAATTCCTTTGTTCAAAAGGCCTTACTGGGGCTTTACGCAGCTGATTGTACCCCCAATCCTGGGCTTCCAGGAGTTTATGAAGCAAGATGCTCTGTTCACAAGGCATGCCATTCGTGCTCATTATGAGAGGATTCAAATCACCTCGTGGCCTCCTGAGCATGCTACCAAGGTAGGACACTCTCTGATGCATCTATACACACAGTGCAATACACTTACCAGAAGAATTTGGATAATTTTTGCATTGATGTAACACAGTGAGGATTCATTTACCTGAAACCCAAGCAGCCGGGCAAAGAAGTTGGACCCCAGGTCACCAATCACAACGTAGAAAGCAATGCAAGTTCCTAACATCAGCCCAATCATGCTGCAACAAACACACACAGCAATTAAGAGAAATCCTACTTCAATACGCCGTTTACCTAGGAACATTCCAAAAAGCTAAACGGATATAGTTAGCAGGGTGTTTCTGGAGCGTCTTAAAGCCACCCCTTGCTCCCGCGTGCTCAGAGGCAACGCGGCCCCAGCCGTCCGTGCTCCCGCGCGAGCACACCCAGCCTCTAACTCAGCAGGACGTTCTGGCACATCCTGGCCAAGACAGGCCCAGGTTTCCACACCAAAAACATGTTTAGCAGCCAGTGATAAAAGCCAAAGATGCTCTATCCACATGCAGTATCTTTGCTGGAGATGGACTTCAACTATGTTTGGAGGCACAGAAGAAACAGGCCTTAGGGATGGCAGAAACTCTTTTTTTTTTTTTTCCTCTTCAGAAAAATGCTGGAGAGAATGAGCCAGAGGCCTCCCAGCCCCACCTCCCGCAGAGAGGGTCTACCACGAAAGTCCCAATACCAAATCAGCTCTCAAACGCCTTTCCACAAAACGAGCCACACTTGAATAAAAAGATTGTTTGATGAACCGCTTCTCCTCCCATTCACGACTGCCTGGACCACTTTTCCTCCCATTTCCAATTATATAACATCCCTGTGGCAATTACAGCAATTGCCTGCACGGACAAGTAACATTTGAGAAATATTCCGGGTATTTTTAGCATTCTGCAGCAGTTTGCAGCTGGGAGCAGCGCGTGGCCGTGGGGAGCAGGCCGCGGCGGTGCCCCAGCTCCGTGCGGAACAGCGCAACGGGGCTCCCATGGCTCTCGGAAAACAGCGGGATGTGCCGGAGGCCAAATGCAAAGCTGCACTTAGGTGATCTCGTTTCCCTTCCTTGTTCAAATTCCAGGTAGCAAGGAAGGCTTTGGGGACTAGAGAAAACAGGAGCGTAAGAAATGAGAGCACATCGAGGCCACAAGAGGCTGCTGAGCAGAGTCTTTCATTAAAGAAAACCAAACTGTTCCGGGTTTAAATAAGTAGCACATTACCTTGTTTCCACCAGCATTTTCCCTGCTTTTCCATAGGCATGAAATGCTGGCATAAAAGAAGAAAAAAACAAACATGGTAGTCAGTGAAGCAAAGATCCAGAACGGAGCACACATATCAGCTAGAAATTAAATAATAATAGTGACAAAGAGCAAGTCAGCAGGAACCCACTGGCGCTGTTTTTTTGGGGCCGATTCCCTTCCTCACCCTCCCAGTTTCTTCTCCAGACATGCCCTCCCCAACTTGAAAGCCACAGAAGACAAGAACAAAGATGAGGGAAAGATACAAAACAGGTTCCTTTTTTTTCTACTTCTTCTTTTCTTTCAAGTACTGTGAAGTAGCAGTCACACATGGCAACCATTAAAAGAAAATCAGCGCGGAAGAGAAAATATGCATGTATAAGATGCTGTGTGGCAAAAAGTTACTGCAGTACAAAATTTCAATCAAACTCTCATTTTTATTTTTATCTTCCCACTCTAGCTGAACCGCCTGATGTTGCTGGATGGGAGAGCTGAGACGATGCCCAGAATGTTCAATTCCATACCCAGAATACCCAGGACTCGCAACCCACACCAAAAGGTTGCTGCCAAGAGACAATTTTTTTCCATACTTTGGTTGTAGCTTGTAGCAGAAAATGATCAGTAGTCTTTAAATCATTGGGGTTTTTTTTTGTAAAAAGAAAACGCCAAGAAAACTCTGCTTGTTATTTTTAGCTCTATCTTACCAGACAGAATGGGAATTAAGACCTCCGGTTCCAAACTGAGACCACACTGCTCGATCCTGCCAGCGCTGGCGGCAGAGGAGCGGCACAAAAACAAGCAGCAGCCGGGCCCCCCTCGCGCTCCCTCCCGGTAGGTAGGGCTCACCTCGCTGGAGGCGGCCAGGAAGGAAACGGCCTTCTGGAAGCACCTTCTATGATCTGGAATATTAACTTACAAACACCGGTTTCTTTGGACTCGACTAAAGCTAAAAATCTAGGAAACAGGATGTTCTCCCACAGCGCGGGCAAAAGCAGGGCAGGAGAGGCGCGGCAGAGCCGCCGTGGGCAGCGAGCTGCGGCAGGACGGGGCGCACGCGCTGCGACGCCGAGGGACCCTGGCCCGCTCCAGCCCCAGCTCCCGCTGCCATCGGGAACTTGCAGCAATAACAGAACAAGGAAACAGCCCTCGCGTGGTTCAGCCAGATAGCGGCATCAAAGGGCGAGGTAGGAAAGGAAGAGGAACCAGCGAGAGGGAAAATATCCCTCCTGGCGCCCCGTTCGTTAACGGGGCGGCCTCCAGAAGGGCTCCTGCTCCAGCACTGTTCCTACAAACTCCTTTTCTGCATCACGTAGAAACGTGGGTATCTCTGGATAACAACCGCAGCTGCCGGCTCCGGCCCAGGCTCGAGCTTCTGAGAAACGATCCCTCTCGCCAGCTATTCCGAAATGATGCTCTAATGAGAACCAACCTTCAAACGTTATGCCAGATGTCCCCATCTGGGGACACTAGAAAAATTGGAGCCTTTATCTTCTCAAGGAGGAAGGAGACGATAGCTATAAAATACATTGTGCAGTCAGACGCCTTTGGAAGGGGATCTCTGGATGCCTAACAAGCTGGGTAGCGCTGAATCGGCTCAGTAATTAGAGATGCCCTTTTAAACCAAGCGTGGCGACTGCAGCGGGCGAGCTGTGTTTCAGCGCTCTGCTCCGCGGGGAGCTCGGCCAAACCGCTTCCCGGGGGTGCCAGGCGCTGCCCACGGGGTCGGCACGAGCACAAACCGCCTGCGAAGACCCAGGCCGCCTTCAGCTGCTGCGAGGGCTGGGGGGGAGGCATCAACTCATTTCCTGCTTAAATTCCATCTCGGAATCACACCCACTTCCCCGCCTGTTCACACATCTGTCCAAGACCCTTCTTTTCCACGCAGCGCTGCCGAAAGGTGTTGAAGGGCAAAATATTTTTAATAACCAATCCCCTGGCGCACACGGTGCTGCCGAGAGGAGATGTCTGGGCTAGATATTAGCCTGCTGCGATCCCAGCTCTTTTGTAGTTGTAACGACAGCTCTCAATGCTCCTCCGGAAGGCACTGGCTGACTGAAGTTAATTTGCAAAACTTTCTTACATCTTTCAGCGCTGCCAAAGCCTCCCACAGAAGGAGCTGCAGGGGCTGCCAGGCTCCCTCGCAGATGCACCCGGTGACAAAGGCCGCCTGTGTGGAGCCGCTGGACGCCGGTGCATTGGGATGCGTTGCAGGAGCGCTGCCTTTCCTCCCCTGCCTGCTCCCGGGGCACCTCTCCCAGGGCCAGGGGAGGGAGGAAGGGGCCGCGCCGCGCTCAGTGCCAGCGCTTGTGTGCCAGGACGTTTGGAGGCATTACTGGCCCTCTGTGTACTCGGGCGCCTTGGCTCGGGAGAGCGCGGAGGATCCCGGCTTCCTGGGAGACGCTCCAAGGTGCGGGGCACTCTCTGTACGGGCGAGGGGAAGCGGCACACAAAGACTCCTTGTCGGCAGCGGGGAGGGCCAAGCGGGGAGGCAGCTGCCGGGAGCGGCGCGGCCAGCCCGGCCGCTACCTGCGGGCTCCGCTCACTGCGCCCTCCCGGCCGCGGGACCACGTGGCCCCTGAAGCTGCTCGGTTCCTGCTCGGCGTGCTCCGGCCGACGGGAAACCGCGCAGCTCAGTAACGGGCAGAGCCTTGGGCTGCGCCGAGCGGATCCGTCTGTCAGCAGCAGCCACGTCACCCAGCGAGCCTCCCATCTCCCCCAGTGTTTGGTGACGGCAATGCCAGCCAGTTCCCCGCTCCCCAGGGAAGCAGGAGAATCCCCGCGAGAGGCTGCTTTGCCAGCGGGCAGCCCTTCGTTTCACGTGCCGACCAAGGGGACTCGGAGCAGCCATCCCTCGTGCCCCCCAAGTCAGGCAGCACCAGAGAGGTCATAAACAGGGAGCGGTGCTGGCGCCAGCGCAGAGGAGACGAGCTCCGAGGAAGAGGCCTGGCCGCGCCTGCCAAAACCCCACACATGAATCTTGCAGATGTTTTTATTTTCTTGGCCACTTGGAAGCTCACACACTGCTTCCTCTCTGCTCCCCCTGCTCTGCCATAAATGCACATCTCGCTGGGATCCAGGCAGCCCCAGCTCCATGCCAGGCTCTCTGCTGGCAGAACCCAATGTCCTCGGCAGCGCGCTGGGTGGGGAAGCTCGTGGCTTTCGTGCTGAGGCCAATAATTTACACCAGACACCCGCTACGCCAGCTCCTGAAAACTTGGGTTTTGATCAGTCAGCACCGCATCTCCTCCCCTGCCCTGCAGAGTCAAAACAATTCTGTGCCTATTAACTCCACTGTCAAGAGCAGAATTAAACCCTTGCACTCCCCCAGGGACGTGGGGCTGGGAAGCGGCTGACAGAGGAACAAAACACAAATTGAAAACTACATCAAGGAACCATTTTATATTCCAACAATATCAGTATGAAAGTTGTAAATTGAGAGGTCAAAGTAAAACCGCAGTTAAAAAACAAACAAGTAAAACACACACAAGCCCGAGCGCTGAAAATTCTCACCAAGGCCGGGGTAGGTCCTGCGCTTGCTGAGATTGGCCGATTTCACCAGGAACATGCAGGATTGATGAGTCATCCAAGAACAGAAAATCAAGAGCAGAGCTCCCAGGACAATGCCGCACTGGGAAGGGGGGAGCGCAGCGGGAGGCCGGAGGAGACAAGCACAAGATGGAAAGTGAGTCACTTCACATGGTCCTACTGCTGCCCCTCCTCACCCCGCGTCTCCCGCGCGCTTCTGCCTGCTGAGGGACCCCCCTCGACTCCACCGCAGCCAGGAAAACCCTGACGGATGAGCTCAGTTCTCCCTGTTCCTGCAGCCTCCGCGGGTCCTCCGGACGCGCCGGGGGAGCAGGAGCTGCTCGGCTCCCATCCCGGCCCCCCGGGTCCGCAGCAGGTTCAGGCCCTGCAGACGGAGGTCACTGTGTGCCCCGAGCATCAAACTCGTCCCAAATTCTTTCTTTTTAAGAGCTGCTGGTAGAAGCGGCTGCCGAGCCCGTCGCAAGGCTGCGGCGCGAGGCGGCACCTCCGCGATTCGCTTGGCGGCTGGGACGGACGTTGCTCCCTGGGCACCGTTTCCAACAGGTGACTCCGAGGAGCCCCAAGGGAGCCCCGATCGCCCAGGACTCTCCCTGCCGTGGGAGCCGGCGGGGGCCGCGTGACCGGCAGAGCCGCTGCACCCGCCCCCAGGAGCCCCGCACGGCGGGAGCCGCCGGGACCCCCGTGCTGCGCGC
>VZSV01000572.1:18431-33413 GCA_013398735.1 Nothocercus julius | reverse complement strand
TTTTTTTTTTTTTTAAAAATAATGAACAAAAAGTTACAAGTATTTTTTAAAATTAAAATAGATGCTATAAATCAAAGTCCAGTTCAAAGTTCAGTGATTTAGAACTGGTGATTTGAATCAACTTCAGTGCCAAATCTACTGATTACTCTGCAATATCAAGTGGAGTCACTTAAAAGACTCCAAGATATCCATTATATTTGGTATCTACCACAGAAGGCATAGGAGACAGAGGACTAGAAGTAAAATCTCCTTTTTAACTACCTATTTTTTCTTAGTGATATGGGCAGACAAGATGAAAAGACAACTCATTTCCAGCAGGGCCAGATTACTCACCAAAAATCATTAACTGTCCCTCTGAACCATACAATCCATATGGCATACAATGCCACACAACCTAGCTTTAAAAGTTAACAGCTGATATAGCCTTTTTTTAAAGGAAACTTCCTCTGCTACCAGTAACTCGGAAATAATTTCCCTGAACACAAAGGCATAATCATCATTAACTGCTGTTTCCAGGGATTTCTGGCTATATGGATTTTTCATTTCTTGAGAAATTGCCAAATAATATCCTGAGTACTATTTACAACAGTTTTGCAGAACTCTAAGGCAAACTACTTTCTCTGTGATGAGTAACTTCTGTTTTTAGCTAGGGTATAATCCAAGTACACCACTACAAACAGAAATGAAACAAATGTAGAACAGTGTTATAAAATAGCTTGGTTTCAAGAAATACAACCACAACTCCTAATAAAGGAAATACTAAAATTCTTAACTCACAAGAAGAAAAAGCAGTTTGGACTTCTTCACCATGTATTAGCTTCATCACTTCCAGGATATAATATCTGTGACAAGGTCACAAGGATATAAAATCTGTGATATTAATTTAAAGGGACACCTGCCATGTGGAAGCTGACAATGAGTGATCCTTCAAAGCATTATACAAATTGTTTACAACAGCTGTGTCCCAGTGTCACATAGACATCAAAACAAGTTAACAAAACAAACAACCAAAACAAACAAAAACAAACAAACAAAAAAACCCACAACTCGCACAAAAACAAACTTTGGTGATGGTGATCAGTTACCATCTAAAAATCTAATTTCTCAGTAATAATGAAATGGTACCTTCTAATTAAGAAAAAAAAAAGTCACCTACCCCCAAAATGACTAAAACACAGCTAAACACCTCTTTGCAGATTACATAATTGATGGGGCAGCTATTAGGAAAGCAAGAAATGAGAAACAAGAAGTCACAACATACAGTAAAAATGTCAGAGAAAGAATTATCAAATTTGTGGGTTATTATTTTATTATTAGAAAATAATATATTACATATTATTTATCTTCAGTGAAGACTTTTTGCATCATCTGAAGATCTACTAACAATAGCTTAAAATTACATAATACTTCAAGTCCAAACTCAGTCTATGGGCCTCCAAAAACAGAGAAAGGTACAAAGTCTGTTGCTATATAGAGTTCCTTTACTAACTCAAACAATATTAATGATGATTTAAAAACTATATGCTAGCATGCTGTAATTACTAAAAAAGGATTTTTATCTGATTGCAAAATAATTGAGTTTATACATTTATATTCTATAACTCATTATCACCCTAAATAGATTTCTCTTCCAGCTTTTAACTACCCAGCTCTTTACCTTGGGGAGCAAGGTCACAAGAGATTCTCTCTAATGCAGATTCTTCCTCTGAAAAAAATAAAACTGCACACAACCATGCACTTTGAGTGGCAAGTAGAGGCAGTCTCCAAGTAGTTGTGACAACTTGAATATTCTTTACTTTAGGAAAGTTTTAATCACAAAAGTGCACTTTCATGTAAGTTAGTTTATTTCACAGGAAGCTAGAAAAATAGTTTTAAAGTGCTTTAACAGAATGCTAAATTTTGCTTTTGTTTTTTAAGATGTCTTCATAAAGAACAACAGCAAGTCACTAAGATTGAATACAAACTTTGCTCTTGAGAAGGAATATCAATTGTATTTGAGGCATTTACTTTGCCCTGTAAAATTTGATAGTTAGTCAGTCACTACAATAAAGCTTACTTGCATTTTCAGCTATAAGCACTGCCATCAAAAAAAGGCTTTTCCATAGGAAAAAAAGTTAACAGAAACCAACTACTTTAACAAATGTTTTCATCCATTTTGCAGAATAACCATAACACAAAAAAAAAAAAAAGAGAGAGAGAGAGAGAGAGAGAGAAACCAATGGGATAAGATTTTCATTTGTCTGTTTATTGAGCACTTGTTTCATTTACAGTATGAAGATAACACATCCACTAGTACCAGTATAAGTAGTAACTCATTTGACATAATATAAAGAAAATCCCAAAGACTGTGATCATTTTAGACAAACATTTCTAGATTTTTTTCTCCTGTATTCATTTTCATCAATATTTCATATACATATGAATATTTCATATTCATGTATTACTTTTTCCACTCTTAAATGAAACATGGAAACATTAAATTTCAACTCTCTAATGCTAGAATATCTTTAGTTCTATATTACCTTCATGTAGTAATACTTTCAATCACCTCCTTCAATGAATGCTACACAGGAAACAAGCCTCTCAAAAACTGTTTCACAGTAAACTTAGAATTTTTTTTTTTCTTCTAGCTCTGTAACATCATCAAAGCAGTTCTGGCCACCTTGACATCCAGTACATCTAGACTAAATCTACATTCGATGTAAGACCTAGCCATTCTGGAGTCAAAAGCTATTGCTGGGCTCAAGAAACCAGCCTAGTATTTCTTGGATAGTACAGAGCAGTGTAATGCATTCTGTACCATGCCAGGGGCTGCTGCCCTTTGAATATGAATTGATTCTAGGTACACGGCCAGGCAAGGCAAGGCAGGCAAGGCAAAAGAGCCAACAAATTCTTCTCTCTCTCATTCAGTGATAGAAACATTCACATACAAACCTGAACAGGGTGAGGAATCACAGAATGGTTGAGGTCGGAAGGGACCTCTAGAGATCATCTAGTCCAACCCCCCTGCTCCAGCAGGGACACCCAGAGCACGGGGCACAGGGTGGCAGCCAGGCGGGTTTGGAAGATCTCCAGAGAAGGAGCCTCCACAGCCTCTCTGGGCAGCCTGTGCCAGGGCTCTGGCACCCGCACAGGAAAGAAGTTCTTCCTCACATGGAGGTGGAACTTCCTGTGTTTTAATTTATACCCATGAAGGGGTATATTCCTTCTTCCTTCTTCCCCAGGAAGGGGAAGAGATTCCCAACACCTCAGTCATAAGTAATGTGACACCCTAGAGAGGGGACAGAAGCAGGGGACAACAGGTCATACTGGAAGCATGTCAATGTGCAACCTGGCTATAATAATCCCACAAGACAGTTTGACTATGCAGAACTCCTCTTTTTATACTTTTTTTTGGGGGGGGGGAGGAGGGGGAGAGAAAAATGAAAAAACTATGTCCAGGGCACAGTCCCTTTTTCTCATACTACCAGAGGGAAAACTTAAACTACATCTAAGACTATGTTAATTTATGTCAAGACTGAACAGCAACAAGATCAAAGAAAAGCTACCTCCTTCCCTAATCCTTAGATCTATAGGAAGCAAAATCAGCTGATCCTAATATTCACACCCTCTGTTTCTGTATTATTTTTATAATTATTTTTGGAAAGTTATTATTATGGAAAGAAAAAGTATATGAACAATCTTGGAAGCAATACTGTCATATAAATAGCTAGTAAACATCTTGGTAGAGAAGTTTAATGTTGCATTCATTGGCATTATAATGGTAGAAAGTTTAGAATTGTAGGGTTTTTTAATCAAAAACAAGTCAATGCAATTTGACAAAGCACATAATTTCAGCTCTGCAGGGACAGCCTATTTAGGAAACAGACAATACTTAGTCAAAGTGTATCTTAAATTAATTCAGCATTAAGAGAAGCAGTAAATTAAAGCTACCACTTCAAAACAACCAAGGGCTCAGCAATGAGCTTCAGAATACTAGCAGTCTTATATGAGCCATGCTGGAGCATAGCACTTTGGCTGAACAGGTAACAACATATCATATCAGAAGAAAATACTGTGCCAAAAATAACACTTTCACAGCTTCAGCAAAATAGGGAGGCCATGGTGTCTGAGAATGAGGGTGCTAAGCATGGCAGCATCAGCTATAAATGTGTTGTCATATTTGATTTCTACCTTTGATATTACATTAGCCTCTCAGTGAATGCTTTTTCAAGTTATGGCCTACAACTGCACTTCCCCAAGAGAGAAGTCCATATTTTTTTCTCACTGGGTTACCAAACTAGAGCACATCTGCTGCCCAGATTTATCTTCAGCAAATCCAGATGGATTTTGTCAATGTTAAATATGTAGTTTTCTCCTGGAGCAGAGTAATCAGGAAATACATATTTGTCAAAAAGAGAATATGATTCATATTATATACAACATGAGATTTTTATGATTTATCTATAACAATAAAAGATATAAAGTTGAAAATAAAAAAGTCTAAGTTACCAGAAGTAATGAAAATTTTATAATTTTGATCCCACTCATGAAACCTCTGGGACTAATTTTTGACAGCTAGCATTGGAGAGAAACCAACCAAACAAACAAACCCAATATGCACACACACACACACACACACCCTGTAGCATATTGTTTGGCACAAACTAAGGCTGCATGATCTTTAATACTCAAAAAGCAAAATTTTTACTGAATAAATTCTTTTATTGAACAATGAGCAAAGGCTTGCTCTTTGGTAAATTAAAATTTGGTTACCACAAAGAAGAGCCATAACAACAGACGACTACTAAGAACACTGCTAAGGAGAAAACAACAAAATATATGCATGTGTAGAGAAAAGAATGTGGAAGAATGTTGAGGAGATAGGCGATGGGGACCGGCCAGATTTTTCTGAGGCACGCTGACCTAACTGTACTATACTCTGTGCTCGGCTTACGGCCATGCCATGTACGCAGACTCCGCTTGTTATCGTACATTGTACCATCTGATGCTCACGTGCTGTTTACCTGCTATTAGCACCAATCAAATTGGAACACAGGACGATCACACGCTTGGTAGCTGTATAAGAGCATAGGTTCCCCTTCCCCACCTGATCATCACCATGGATCGATGCTCAGCGGTACCTGGAATCTCCCTGTCGTTCTCTTCCTCCTGCTGGGAAACTGGGGAACCCCTGAGCAGAAGTGGAGGTGATAAAAGTCTTAATTTGACCACTGTATGCCTTGTGTTTGTGTGCCTGCTCTTGTTGGCCACCTGGGCGACTGCGTCGTTGACCCCCGTCCTTTCCAGTATGCATTGTCTTTATAGATTTTTAACAACCTTTGATGTCTCAGGACCCTGAAAGCTCCTAAAATCAAATGCCAGAGAGACAGGAGAAGCATAAATGACAGGAGCCTTGAAGCAGGAGTTATCTGTCACAAACAGGACCAACAAAAAGAAGGGACGATCTTCCCTATCAGCAAAACTCTGAAGATCTGTCCAGGAACCACTTTTCGTCAGAAACATCAACTAAGGGCAAGGAAAGGAGGGGAAAGGTAATTCTGACTGGGGGCAGCACGACCACCGAGTCAAGAAAGAGGGGGTGGCACACGAGCAGTTATCTAGAAGTCGTGTAAGACAAGCTAACCAATCCTGTAATAACTGAATTATAATATCACAGAATGGTTGAGGTTGGAAGGGACCTCTACAGATCATCTAGTCCAACCCCCCTGCTCCAGCAGGGACACCTAGAGCACAGGGTGGCATCCAGGCGGGTTCTGAAGATCTCCAGAGAAGGAGACTCCACAACCTCTCTGGGCAGCCTGTGCCAGGGCTCTGTCACCCTCACAGGAAAGAAGTTCTTCCTCACATGGAGATGGAACTTCCTGTGTTTCAATTTGTCCCCATTACCCTTTGTTCTGTCACTGGCCACCACCAAGAAGAGTGCGGCCTCACCAGAGCTGAGGAGAGGGGCAAGATCCCCTCCCTCGACCTACTGGCAACACCCCTCCTCATGCAGGCCAGGATCCCATTGGCCTTCTTGGCCACGAGGGTACATTGCTGCCTCATGGGTAACATCCACCAGGACTCCCAAATCCCTCTCCATGGAGCTGCTTTCCAGCAGGTCAACCCCTAGTCTGTCCTGGTGCCTGGGGTTATTCCTCCCCAGGTGCAGGACCCTGCACTTGTCCTTGTTGAACCTCAGGAGGTTCCTCTCCCCTCCATCCTGTCCCAGTCCTTCTGAATGGCAGCACAGCCCTCTGGAGTGTCAGCCACTCCACCCAGTTTGGTATCATCCACAAACTTGCTGAAGGTGCCCTCTGTCCCCTCATCCAAGTCAGTGATGAACAAGTTGAACAGCCCTGGGCCCAGTACTGACCCCTTGGGGACACCACTGGCCACAGGCCTCCAACTAGACTCGGCCCCCTTGCTCATGACCCTCTGAGCTCTGCCATTCATCCAGTTCTCAATCCACCCCACTGTCCACTCATCCAGTCCACACTTCCGGAGCTTCCCCATGAGGATGTTATGGGAGACGGTGTCGAAAGCCTTGCTGAAGTCGAGGTAGACAACATCCACAGCTCTCCCCTCATCCATCCATCCATCCAGTCATCCCTTCATGTAAGGCTATCAGGTTGGTCAAACACAACTTCCCCTTGGTGAATCCATGCTGACTATTCCTGATCACCTTATTTTCCTTGACATAATATGCAATAGATAGGCGGAATGTGTTAACAGCAGCTATATAAATAATGAGTATACTGAGCTGTTGGGTATGCTAGCTTTGTGGTGTTACCAGCTAGCACTCATCTCTGCATGGAAACGAATTAAATTGAATACAAGGTGCTTTTATTCAGGAGAGTCTCATTCAAATTGGATATGTTAAAAATCATACCTGTGAAGGCTACATCTAAACAAAGTTACTAAGTATTAGCTTTTTTTTTTAAACTCATATCACTACTTATACATGTAAGCTAATCAGGTGTCATAAGCAAAGCAATATAAGTTTTGTTCAAGTGTAACATGACCAATTAAAAAAAAAAAAGTTATTTCCACTGAGTAAATATTAGTATTTCAGTACGTTCTCCTTTCTTAGCTCAATTCAGCTCTATATTTTATCGGGCCACTAGAAAGCTGTTTTGCTTTCCAATGAGATACAAAACCAAGCCTGAGTCTTACTGTTGTTCAGCAGGATTTAGGTACTTAGTGTCTGTTATGTTCTTTCGAAAAACTTTGGCAACCAACACTTTCTCATGTATTACAGACTGGGGTCAAACCTCACCTTAGACAATTGCTAAGATCTGCCTAGGCCAAATTCTTTCTGTAGTTTCACTTTTTCCTTGTGTTAAACAAGTTATCTTCCTGGTAAAGTGTGCTTATTGGATTCTGCTCCTTCTGTAGCCTCAGTCTGTTTTACAATTGTAATATCAAAGTCCAGACTCCACAGTTAGTAAAACAAGACAAAAAAAAGGATGGATTTAGTTGGGAGCAATACCATATAACACCATATACCATATAACACATGCTGAAGATCTGATCCATAATGATTGGGGGGGGGGAATCTGGAAGTCCGTAAGATTTGATTTTGTTTTGTCAGTAGACTTGTTTTGTTGTGAAAACACAGTTAAAAAGAAGGATCTCCTTACTAGGTCAGACAGCTGAATACAAACAGAATTATCAAAATATGACCTATTTCTGAAGAGCTAAAAGTAAAACACATTTAAAATGAGAATACAGCATTAAACTTGGCTAGAAAAAGAACAAAGTGGGAAACTGGAAATAATGTTCCCAAGCTGTATAGAATTTGTACACTGGTGAAAAATCATTAGAGAATTCCTTTTCCTCTTTAAACATCTCATGACATTCTGGTTGTTGCTGGGCAGGAAAAATACCTTGATCTGCTTATATACTTATATTTCAATATAATGATTCATTGCCAGTCACCCAATGCAAATACAGTGTCCCACTAGTTCTACTGAAGCTACATTTTGTAATGTCAGACCACTTCAGAAGAAGAAAAAAGAAGAACTGAGAACCTCTGACTTATTTACACACACACACAAAAAAAAAAAAAAACACCCTCTGAAATGAAAAAAAAAGTGTCCTGTTAAGATGTTTACCAAGAACTACATTCAAAATCTTTTCTCCCCCCCCTCTTTTCCAGTTTACAGCTTGCCTGATTAGCTACTATATCCCCTCACAAACCTTCTTATCTAGATATTTCAGTGATTTACATTCTAAAATAAGCAATTTCATTTGCTCACAATTTTCTGATCCTTTTTGAGGAAAAGAATGGAGACAGATGAATGAAAGCACTACTCAGTACTACATCTGGTCTCCTAAACTTCATGTATTCCACTGTTTATGTAACGATCCATTGTAAGCCTTCTAGATAACAATGGAAATTTGCTTACACAGTCAGTATTTGAACAATCTCACAGGAAAGTTAATTCAGTTGAAGACAAACATTTGCCATATAGTCTTTCAGCTCTGCAGCAAATTAAAGCATCAAATTTCTGCTTTTCCAGTTATTCAGTGAAGAATACAGAATCCAAATATCTTTTCAGCTTTTAAGAATTTTCCCACTTAAAAATGAACAGGTACACTCAACACTGATAAAAGGTACTCCCCTTAATTATTACTTAATATTTATTTATTAATAAGTACTCCCTCCATTTAAACATTAAGAAAGGAAAAGCCCAGAAAGTATTCTCAGCAACATCAATCCAATAAAGAGTGAAAAAAATATTGCTTAGGGCTAAGGAATAAAAATTAAAAAAAAAATTAAAAATTAAAAAATTTTAAAAAACACACACACCTTGAACTTGCTTTGCATTCCAACTACAACAAGAAATACAATATCTGCTGAAGAAAATTAATAGTCTATTTCTAGATAATTTATTGATTTCTTTTAAGAGTCTTGAGTATCTGCTTCACTTCATGGAGATATTTAAGTTCTTGAATTAATATTTTGTCTTTTAAGTCCCCAATTAAAGACTCATTCTTCAGCAGTCTGATATTTACCTGCCATAATCTACTTGTTTCCATCCATAACATTCTGCCAAACAAATATAACCCAATGTTATGAAGGAAATGTATGTAAAATCATTCTCTCAGAAATAATTTATTTTTCAAAGGTATTTTTTTTCAGTATTACTTCCTTTTTCATTGCAGATTTTAAAATAAGGTGCAGGCTTTTGCTCCATCTCATATTCCATTGTTTTCAGTTACGTTAAATGCAGCGTTAAGTAACATCCTAAATTAGGTTACAGGAATTTATATTTGTTCTCATTCTCAACAATGTAAACCAGGAATGCCTCAACTTGTTGCAGAAGTTTGCTGATATTAGTGCAAGACTAGACCTTCCAAACTTCTTATTAAACATCCTTCCTTCACAAGGAAGGAACCTTTCCAGGTTACAGATAAATGCATTGTTCAAAGGAGAGGTTACTTACCCATTTCATTGAAAGTTGCTCTTGCTTTTGAGACAAAAGAATTAACTTCACTTAAGTGCATTTTTGCTCTTTCTTTAAGGTCAGCACCTGTAAATAACATTTCACATATATGTGAGTAAGCATTATACAGTATCGTAAATATACTTGCAGAAGTAAATTATTATTGTGTACCAAAATATTAAAGTCTACTTTGAGACAAGGCCAAACTGATCACATTCATTTTCAATTCGATTTCAAGGAAAATCCAACATAGAACTTTTACTCCAGAAAAAACAATAATCAAAATAGTCACCAGATTTTCACCAAGTATATTCTTTTCAACTACATTTCTTGACCAAATTAAAATAGCTTATGAACAAGATAAATTAAGTTAATGTTTCATCTGATGCACATATTGTCATTTTTCCAACTGTGTCACAAAGTCTGATAATTATGCATTTTTCATATTACAACCTTCTAGTAAAAGATAACAAACAAAACACAGTCTCTAGAATTAATGTTTTTACAGTAATAGAGTTCATTTAACTCAATAAAAGCTTCTACAGTGGACACACTATCATTTTTCACTTGTTTTACTGAAACGTATTTTTGAAGATGTTGCATACAATACTTCCTTTTAGCGTCCCCAAAAAGCTAAAACTTGAAATGACATTTTAATCCATTTCTTCATGAACATGTAATTTTGCTTCTTTATAAATCACAATATAACTAGAGGTCACTATAAAAATATGCCTTTAAGAATTTACTGTTGTATGGAACTGAAACTTGCTATCATGAACATGTAGGAAAGAAAAATGGGCAAAAATAATATGAGCTAAATACTGAAAAAGATAAAGGCTTGTTTTGTTTTTAAACAGAGGAAGAATACATGAAAGAGAAAAATCTGCATAGACATTTATTCCCTAAAAATGTACAGGATTCTCACTAGAATTTAGTGTGTATTTCCTTCTATTTTGTAAAAATGAACCTGTTAGAATCTTGGCTTATGTCTGAAAATGCTAAACAGGAGGCATATAATCTATTCAATTCTTATTTGATTCTTATGCAAATAAGCATCACAGGCTCCCCCCTTTTACCTTTCTGGACTTAACTGATGCTAGACCTTCCTTGTCAAACGTGGTTTTGGATATACTTTTGTTGATAACGGGAGTTAAAACTCACAGCTCTAGTCACTCTAGTCTGGTGTTTTTTTTGTTTGGGTTTTTTTTTTTTTTTGGTCAAAATCAGTATCTNGCAGATGCAGATAATATTTGCCCTGTTCCAATTATCTGAGTCCTACAGGATCTTTTAAAGATGATCGAAGGTGACTCTGCTAGTCAGGCAACTTTTAGCACTCTCAGAAGCATCCCATAAAATCCCTGGACATGTTACATAACTGTACAATTCAGCAGTGGACCTACATCTTCCTTAGTCTTCTGCTCGCTACTAACATACCTGAAGAAGCCTTTCTTATTCCTGACATCTGTTACCAGTTTAAGTTCCAGCTGAGCTTCTTCCTTCCTAATGAGATTTCTGCACACCTGAGCAATATTTCTATAGTCTTTTCTTTGGGAGTCTATCCCTTTTTCCAAAGGTAAGGTGAACAAATGACTCAAGAGCTATAAAATATATTTGCAAGATTAAAAAACAGAAAGAAATCTTTTTTTTTTTTTTTTAAGATTAAAAAGGAATGTTCACAACTTTTAATGTTTAGAAAACTACAGATGACAAAATAAACTAATAATGTGTTGAAGATATGCTAGTGTATTTCTGAATATTTAACTGATTTGATTCAAATGGCCCCTTTTGTCAGTATTTATAACTCTGGTACTATTTCAGAACATTAAGTAATGAAATATCAGTAAAAATTTTTAAATTGCTAGGTAAGAGAGATCTGAGAGTTAAGGATGAAGAGGAAGGAAAGTATTACTATCTATTGAAATAAGAACCGTTGACAATTTGCTTGAGGATCAACTTCTTTTATGTGTACTACTGAAAAGAAGATCTTCCTCAAAGCAGAACAACCTGCTCTCTGCCTTTTCTGTTCTCTTAGTTTCATATTTTAAACTGCAAATCAAACATGTGCAAGGAACAGGTAAAATTTACATTCAATGATCATTTCCTCAGAGTTGTGTCTCTACGACAACAATGTTGGCAAAACAAGACTTTCTGCGAGTTTTTTTCCTCCTTCTTTTAGGACAAATGTAAATTTAAGATTTACATTAACTTTGCCTGTGCTATAGGGTACCTCATAGGGTACAAACAAAATTTTTGCAGTGTCATAACTCTTGTTCACTAGAGCCTTTGGCAAGATGCCGGTCATGAGCATTTTTTCCTGTAAGATAGCAGCCTTGCAGCTCCACAACTATAGGTTATCACACAATTTGCAATAATTTACACACAGATCAGTATATTTAAAGCATTAGCTGATAAATACATTACTACAAATAGGATATTTCAGAAAGTACAACACTTCTGTTTGCCTCTGAAGCCCAAGCCTTTCTTTGAGGTCAATCTGCTAATTCAGACAGAGCCACTACAAGGATCCTGATCTCTCCCCTCTTGAAAACAAAAGCACATTCCCCTCCCCTCCCAAATACTACTATTTTCTTTGTAACACTTCCATCATTCAACAACTACCTCAGCCATACCCTAAGCCACTGGTACCCTCTTCTGGAGCCAAAATATTGCTTAACTGTTGGGACAAGGCTTCTTTCATCCATGGCACATGACACACTAGTGCTGGTGGCAATGTATAAAAAACATAGTAACTTACTGTTTGGTAATTATGGTAATATAGGTAATTATGCCAATATTACCTTGGATTCTGTGCCATGCCTCATTTTTGATAACCTCTACCAGGCTAACAAATTAACCCTGGCAGAAGACAGGCACAGAGGTTACATAGATTACATCATCCTTAACAGTGAGATGGACATGGAATCAACAAAGTCCATCTATAATTTTTTTTTTTTTTTTGGGGGGGGGGGTTGTTTGTTTGTGGGAATCACACCCCTAGAATGATCAAGTCATGACAAAAATGACAAAACCAGTTTCTCCCAATCTACAAAGCATATTTCATACAACAGTCCAACTGCTTATCCACTGTAAAACTATGGGCTTTTACCTCAAATCAAGGCAATGTCAAAATGTCAGCATTTAACGAAAAGAAACATATGTTGCAAGTACTATTCAAGCTTTTAGAAAGAGAACAGTAAAGCTACTTCCTATACCACTTGTATTTAAGTTATTTTCACAATTATCATTACAGAAGTATTTTAATACAGTTATTCTGGTATTCTGAACACCCAACTTCCTCAAATCATTTTTGTTTTTCAAATTCAGCCTTCACTCAGAGAACTTCTACATTATACTGTAACATGGTGTGCTTTTCTGGTCATGATTTTTAGCAACTCACTGTTTGTTCCACCTTGATTTATAGTAAATTAAAAAATAGAAATCTTTCATTGCATTATTACAGGCGACTGAGTCAAGTGTTTTACATATATTTTTTATCTGACCACTGGAAGCATGTTTGTGGAAAAAAAAAATTAAAAGGAATTGATACTGCTCGCTATATCTATTTTGATTAGTAATAATTACAAAAATAATTAGTTAATTATCATCATACCCAGTTTTATGAGCTGTAAATAGAAAAAGAGGAAGTGTGTTATGTGGTAAAAAAGGGAAAGTCAGAATCTCTTCTAAAGAAACCCTGAAGTCTCTATTCAGGCATAAATCCTGTTAAAGAAAGGAGGAGTTTTTCCTGAGAAAAAAAATACATGATTTAAACAATTTTATCAGCTGAAGGTAGATGAACACACAAGGAAGCCTTGTTTCTTTTGTATTAGAAACATTCAACTAATTTTCCTTCCATCCTGTCCCATGCTTTGAAAGGCATCATCAGCTGCTTGTTGAGATTTGTTGGTGATGGGTTTTTTTTTTTTTTTTTTTTGCTTTTATATGACCAGTATTAGTCATACTGGGATATTACCTAGAAACTTCCAGTAGATCAAGGTTCAATGATACCACATACTATGCAGATATGTAGCAAGTAACACTTTCAGTAGAACATTTAAACATGTAAACAAGATATGCAGCATATGAAAATTTAACACACCTTGAAAAGAAGCAATATAACAATAAGAGTAAAAGGAATGGACACATCTCAATAATGAATCTTGACCTGTTACCTCTCTCAGTGTGTCTCATGACACACAAACCTGATGAAAGTAGTGACTTTTAGAAAGATTGAGAGGTAACTATAGATTTTAACTGAGAACATTTTAAAGCTACAACAGATGAAAAGAACAAGGACATTTATGAGAAAACTGAAATAGAAGAAAAGGCTTCAAGTTTAAAGGCATGGAGCTCAACTTTGGTCTACTCAAAGTTTAAATCTTACAAAAACAAAAAAAAAAACAAAAAAAAACAAAAAAAAACAAACAAACAAACAAACAAACAAAAAAGCATTAAAATGGCTGGCATTCCTGCACAAAAATCTCTGGCTTATATTAATACTGGGCTAGCATTCAAGTCTTGCCATTCCACACAGTATAAATGTAAGGAGTAGTAAGCATTCAAGCCATGAGTAGGTACATCTCTTACGTATGCTTTGTTCATGAGAAAGTCAGGCAGGAAAAGAGCAACTGCAAGTCTATTTCTCATGAGCACTTAGTTAACCTGCTTCCCAACAGTACTTTGCTGTATTCCCACTGTCCCCAAATGCTTGGAACTGACACAGGGAAATAAATGAAGATACTTGCAAATAGCACAATTTTCCATCCATTGAATCAATTTGCAGCACCAATGTTGCAAACTCAATTCTATTTTCTATGGGCTTGTAATTTTTAAAATACTTCAGATATTTGAACTTTTCTATTTTTAAAAGACAATCCAATAGACTTGCCAGCAATTTACTTTGGAGAAAGAAAGGAAAGGAGATCCACTGGAATATTGCCTGCCATCTGGAGGAGCTTAACAACTTATACAAGTTTGTGGTATTTGAGCCTAGAACAGAAACAATATTTTCTAAAAGCACTAAATCTTGCAGCCTTTAGACTTTGATACACACACACAGATATCCAAACTGCTCTGGTGATGGTGATGCAAGTTTTTAACAGTCATGCAGTTTTTGCAGTATTCAAGTTTTCCTGAATGTCTTGAAATTACACATTATAGGTAGTTACTGCTTCCAATTCAGATTATTTGCAAGAATATTTAAAGGTATTTGGGGAGGCTGCCCCTACTTACCTTTTGTCTCCCGCAACTAAAGAACAAACCAGATTCCAACCTCTCAACAATTATTTTATACAAAAAAAAAAATATTTTACAGTGATTTTCTTTGAAAAAAAATATTTCTGGGAAATATCACATAAATTGTGTGCATTTTTCTACTAGACTAACAGCCCAAGGCAGTGTTTTAAACTACTTAAACAGAGAATCATAGAATGCTTAAGGTTGGAAGGGACCTCTAGAGATCATCTAGTCCAACCCCCCTGCACACGCAGGGTCACCTACAGCATGTGGCTCAGGACTGCGTCCAAGCGGAGGAGACTCCACAGCCTCC
>VZSV01000059.1:4529990-4555909 GCA_013398735.1 Nothocercus julius | reverse complement strand
TTTATCTTGTTTTTTTTTCCACTCCCATTAGCAAAAAAAAAAAAAAAAAAGGCAAAAAAGCCTAGATGACCCCACTGAAAAGGAAATGTTTTTTTAAATGTCGCCATTTCACTTTCAAGTGCCATTAAAAAAAAGTAGTAGTTGAAAGAGAGCAGCAGATTCAGTTTCCTTTTATTCAATTTATTGTACAGTTTTGAACTCTAATCTGCTATCAGCTACTCTACGAAAAAAAGGCCATTTCAAGAGTCACACCGTCTGAAAGATCAGCACAATGAGAGAAGTAAAAGATATATTTCAGGAGGACTCTGACTACTTTTGAACTTCTTTATTTTTAAGGTTAAGCCACTTTTTTTTTCCCACAGGTCCTCCCACATTTAAAGCCAGATTTGCCAAAACATTTGCAAAAAGAAAAAAACGCTATTAAGAACAAACCTGCTCTGCCTTGATGTGACCTGAGATGTCTTTTCCACTTTCAAAATCTCCAGTAATGCTGAGTTTGCCCTGAAGTACACTCTTTGAATGTTTGCATTTCTTAAGCTTGAAAAGAACTAGACTCCATGCGAGTGACCACAGCCACCCTGTGGTCACGGTCTAATTTTAGAGCCACAGGCAGTAAATACATTTCTGTCACGGGGCAGTGGCCAAACACTAACTTTGGAGCAGCTCCAGGGGCTTTGTCACGTGCAGAAATTTTCCCATTTCAAAAGAAGTAAAAGAGGAGTCCTGACCAGAAGCAGAGATATAAAATTGATGTCTTTGTGGCCTGAGTGGTTTTTGAGATGCAGCCAAGCCCTTGTTCTTACATTTCTGAAGGCGCTTGCTAGTCTTGGAGGAGATGCTGGGCACCCGACTCTATTGCCACTGGCCTGTCCCATGCCCTGGTCACTGTCTCGCATGTGTCCCACTTTGCCACAGGCATTGCCATGTTCTCCTCGAAAGCCCTCTCTCAATAACACTGAGCTCAGGTTTTGGTCTGGTTTATGTGCAACATGCCTGATATCTGCATTAGAATAGATGCATGTCCCCACCAGCAAGACCTGTCCTGGGCCTTTCCACCAAGCTGGAGTTGAAGCTTTGCTGCAGTTGAAGCTTTTCTCTTGGCTTACGGTCTCATTTCCATCCTGCTTCTCACCCTTCCCGGCTTGTGATGGAGCCCTGTTAAGTGCAGAGGTTGTTCGCTAGCCTGAGATGAAGCAGTAAGAAGAGAGAGCACTCGCAAGAAGGAGTCCATCCAGGTCACTTCTGCAGGCCCAGGAGTTTTGGCTCAGGCAGCTGACCCAGCTGCAGGTTTGGAAGGCCTTGCTGCTAGCTAGATGTTCTTGGCCATTTCACAGTTTGCTTGTTCTCCAAAGGACTTGGCCCTGCGTCCAGGCGGGTGTAAGGCACCACCAGCAGGTCCTGGCATGGTTGTGACAGCCGCCAGCGTGTCACCGCTGAGCCGCAGGACCTGCGTTCACCGCCTTGCCTCTCTCTGCCTTCCTCTGCAGAAGCCCAGCGCAGACCTTACTATGCGGACTATTCCCCGGCACGGAAGTACATCCACAGCCTCTGCACCAGCCACTACCTGGACCTCTTCATCACCTTCATCATCGGGGTCAACGTCATCACTATGTCAATGGAGCACTACAACCAGCCGAAGGTAAGAGGCACGGCATGTGCAACACGGCAGCAAGGGTGGCCACGGGCTTGAGGACCACACACTGCTCCCAAGGGATGCCAGCGCCATCCTCCATGCAGGCAGGAGCCTCTCTTGGCAGCCGGGAACTTGACCCCACCATCACGTAGGTGGAGGCCAGAGCTTCCGAAGGCAGGGATCTGCCGCTGTGCACAAGCAGGGCAGCAGGCTCGCGGGGAGTGGAATAAAGTGCTGCTAGAAAAGAGAGCAGAGCAAATATTTCCTCTCCTGATTCCAGCAATGATTTATCCTCAGGCTGTAAAAGAGTCTGGAGCGTTAGAATGTTCCATTAATGGATATAAATATGAAGCTAATTCACGCAGAGCAAAAGATTTCTTTTCCTCAATGAATTTGAAGTAAATCTACTTCAAGTACGGTGACTTTTTCTTTTTTTTTAGTGTATCCTAAAATCCTGTTTTCCCAAGAAAATCTTTACTATAAATCGTGTAGCCCATGGATTTGCCGCCTGTAAAAACCTCCCATTATATCGTGGTTCACAGAGCTCTAGGCTCAGTATTTGCTCTTCAGGCATTGCATGATCTGCCAGGTAACCTGCAAATGCCTCCTGGAAGCTAAGCCAAGGGGCACCCAGCCACAGGGAATGTGTGTGTGCCTTTTGCCCCTGCCTCACATGCAAGTGTTATTTATTCAGATTAGATCTTATTTACACTTGTTTTATGTTCGTGTAAAACACAGCAGTGCAAATATGGATGCAAACCATTGCAAATGCTACAAGAGCCTAAGCTCAGGCAATGAGCTTTATATGACATAATAAATTGTGCCACATTCTTTGAAGGTAGCCATTTTATTTTAGGCACTAGAAACAAAAACAGAGAGTGCTGCATTGAGGAATACCAACATCTGAAAAAAGTTTTATCTCCAATTCCTCCAAAAAGTCTATGCATGTTGATCCAGCATATCTGGGGTCAACAAAGCACAGGCATCACACAACTATGAAGAGAAGAGTTTTCCTGTGGCCTGAGGTGTCCTCTGTCACCAAAGCAAGAAAAGCCTTTTTTGCCTATTCTGTTGTGTTTTATTTCCAATTGTGACTGTTTTGATATTCATTGTTGTTGTTTTTTTATTTGCAAGACACCTATACTACATTTAACTAAATTTGGTTTCCCTCTCTGCTCTCCCCAAGTTCCTACCCCAATCAATAAAGATGTTTTACTATCTATTTTAAGGTCCATGTAAGATTCTTTTGCTATTGTTGGCCTCCAATTCCAATGGAATCTGTTATAAACACTCATCATCTTCGAGTATAAACACTGTGAATTCCTGACTTCCGAGAGCAGCTCTATAGAGAGAGTGAATATTGCACCAAATATGGATATTCTTTTCCCAGCGTTAGAGATGTAACATTTTTCAAGAAGGCCCAACTTAATCTGTCTCCCACATTATTTATGTTTCTGAGTGTGTTAAGCAAAGCCATTGTCCTAAGGATTGCCACGCTGGAATAAAGCAATGATCCAGCAGGTCTTTTATTCTACCCACCCCTAGGCAATGCAGAAGAAGTAAACTTTATTAGAAGGGGAAGAGGTAGAATCTCCTCTGTGTCCCAGATCCTGAACATGTGCATTGAAGCTGGAGAATTGATAGCTCCTGTCATTTTTAGCATAGCTAGCCATTACTGCTTATGGGTTTCTTGTTTGTATCAATGCCTAATCCTTTATTTGCATTTCTCTGTGTGATTTAATGCAGTGTTTTGTAACTGAGCTCTGCAAGCTAATATGACATTGCTTCTTACATCTCCATGCTTATGCCACCCTTGTCTCTGCCGATCCCTCCACAGTGGGTCTAGGGAACAGCAGTTGGGCTGGACTAACTGGTGCCTCTCTTTTCAGTCCCTGGATGAAGCTCTGAAGTACTGCAACTATGTGTTCACCATCGTGTTTGTGTTCGAGGCCGTTCTGAAGCTGGTGGCATTTGGTTTTCGGAGGTTCTTTAAGGACAGGTGAGAGTGTTCTAAACAACTTTGCATTTGGGATTCTGACCCAGTTTAGAAGCCAGATGCTGGGTAAATGTCGCATCACTGCACCAGTAGTACCATATGCTGTGTGCAAGGAATTGCAAAGGGCTGTTTCTATGAAGGTGCAAATTTTATAGTGTAGGAGCTAGAAGTCCCCAGAATTGCTGTTCCTGCTTTGCAGAGGGTATTCAGGGAATCTTACAAAACTGCAGGTAAGTTCCTAACCTCACGAACTGCCGCTCTGCCAGGTGCAACTTGCTCAGCCTAGAGGTCTAGGCAAGCCTTTGGTAGGCTGCTGCCCTTGCCAACCCCTTAGCAAAGACAGAGGTGGTTGTGTTGAGCCTCACTGCCTTCAGATCGCAGCTGCTCACACCCACAGATCTCACTTTGGTGCAGTTTCAGCCAGAAGCCAACATGTGTGAGAGCACATTGTGGTTTGGAGACCTGCTGGAGAGCAGAGTGAGGTCAGACCCTTTTCCATACAGTCCTGGAAACTGGCTCATTTGCTTCATTTACTGTCACTGGGTGACTGGAAACTGCCCTGAACAATATTGCTTATTAGAGAAATTGCTTAGGGAAGGTGCTTGGTTTATTCACACTTTATTGGCTTTCTAGTGCTTGTGCAGAAGGTTGTCTGGAATATTTAGACTATAAATGAGTAACGACACTCAAGCACAGTGACTTGAGATAGAGGGTGTGACATGGGAGCAGCTGCTCCCTCTAGCCCAGTATCCTGTCTCTGAGGGTGGCTCTATGTGGATGCCAGGGCAGGATGATAGGGACAGGGAAGCAGAATAAAATGCCACCCTACAGCAGTGAGTGGCTCAGGGACTCTCCGTGCCAGCTCCAGTGAGTTTCTTTTGTGCCACCTAGAATGGGATCATTGGACCAGATATGAGAGAGGAGAAGGTTTGGGATTTGCCTGGATGTCTTTCTAGGCTGGCTATCCATGGGTGATTTCCCTTTATTGTCCTTTCTTTGTCTGTTAGGTGGAATCAGCTGGATTTGGCCATTGTTCTTTTATCAATTGTGGGAATCACGCTGGAGGAGATTGAGATGAATGCTGCCCTGCCCATCAATCCCACCATAATCCGCATCATGAGGGTGCTGAGGATAGCCAGAGGTAAGGCTCTCTCCAGAGCTCTTCAGCCACCCCTCCGGGCACGCCAGGGAACAGTTTGGCCATTTGTTCTTCTAGTGCTGCTGTTTCGGTTAGTTTTGAGAACGGTTACGACATGAGGCTGCAGAATGTTGATGCAGAAACAAGCTAGGTGGGATTTCAGCAGCATTTTGAGATGGGTCTCAGTTTGGTCTCCATTCAAACCTGGGATTTAATATCAGTTGATGAGGGATGGAATCAGGATGCTTAGATCATTATGGACCTTGCAGGATGCAGTGAGTTTGCCGTATGTGTGAACAGCTACGAGAGAAATGTGAACCCTCTCTACAGGAACTGAAATTGTATTTCCTTTATGGTTTTGCCCCAGATATACCCCATCCCCACTGACTAGGTTCTGGTTCTCGTTGCAGTGCTGAAACTACTTAAAATGGCCACTGGGATGCGAGCCCTCCTGGACACGGTGGTGCAGGCACTTCCCCAGGTAAGCCCCCAGACTTGGTTTGTGCTCAGTTTGTTCTCCTTGGTGGACTGTGCATTTGGGCCTGGGGACAACTCTGTGCCCCTGCGCTCAGTGCACATGGGAAGCCACCTGTCACCAGTGCCTTGGAAGAGGAGCTGTGCAGAGTAAATCCTGCCCACATAGTCTGTGTTAGATGGGAGAAACAGAATGATGGAAAAGGAGTTAACAGAGAGCTAAGTGCTGTAGGCAGAGCTCTTCTAACACATGGAATTCACTGGGGAGGTCAGGAAACCACAGGGTAGACAGAGAAAGCTGTTGATGAAAGCACTAGAAGCAAACAGCTTCCAGATCTGTGGTTTTCTTTGTGAGGCAGAAGCAGTTATGTTTATTGACACTTATTGACGGAGGAGTTGCGGACTTTAAAAGCCAAATAGGGGAGGCATTTCTGACAATTAGAGCCTTAAAGGGGGGTTCAAATCACTATTTTCATGAGCTGCAGGAGGAACAATGAAGCTGTCAGTCATAATATCTTTGACAGGATCCTTCAAATGCTCAGTTCCTGGGACCTTTTTTTTTTTATGGATCAATTACTGCATTTGTAAAAAAAGAAAGAAATGTTTTGCCGACTTGTGCTTCTCCCCTCAGAAGATCTAAGGCACATCAGAAGAATTAAAAGTAGTTTAGCCTTTCTCTAGTTTTCTTATATCATAGGATATTTAAGCTGTGTTCTGCTAGATTGTGGGTTTGGTGATCTGATTCCTAATCTTTCAAAGTTAGAGTTAGCTCAGCTGCCCACACAGTCCTGTTTTGTATCACCAGTGTCATGTAACCTGTGCCAGCTGGAACTGGAGATGGGGAAAGGGACTGCAGATTTGCCTTCTTGTTGCCCAGGCTCTCTCAGACTCATTCACCCCTGCATAAAACAGAGCGCAAACACAATGGTCTGGGAAATGAGGGGAATTTCTTTTTCTTGGAAAGGCGCATTTATTCTTCATCGCTGCCATAAAGATGTTTCTAATCTAAAACATTTGCCCTTTGGTATTCAGATTTCCTTTTCAGTGAAGCACTTTGGCTGAGACTAAAGCATGGAATTTACCAACCTGACCTCTGTTTTGGCATTTCAAAAAAGCAGTTGATTTGTGTCTATTATTTGTCTTTCGAGAGCATTGTGATTACAGAGAATATTTTCTCTCCTTGTTTTTTCCCCCCCAAACAATAGGGTGGCTGGAAGCCATTTTTTGTTATGTTTCCTTGGGGTTTTTTTGCACTTAACATTCATCCCAAAGTCTTTTTTCAAAGGGAAATCCCCAGAGACCACCCAAGCAATCTTGTGTGAATAAAAATGCCATTTCACCTTCCAGTGTAATTCAGAAAACAAGGAGGGAGAATTGGGAAATTTTCCCCCACATTGAAAGCTAAGCTTTCATTTCAAAGGCAGGGGAGAAGTTCCTACCCCACTTAATTAAAGAGTCTAAAGCCATAGCTAGAAAACTTCATTGAATGTGTCTGCTAAGTGACAAGAAAAATGAGGGACACATGGAAGAGGTTCCATGTTTACCCATGAAATTTTGGGAGAAAATTTGTTGTCTGGAGTATGCTGAATGGCCATTTGTGACCTTAGCATAATAAGGTAGTGTCATTACACTTTTTTATTTCTTTATTTCTTTCTTTCTCTTCTTGATGACTTCCATCAACTTCCTGTTTGTTTTTATTCAGCTGTAGAGATAGCTTGAGGTACATCTGGAAAACCAACTTTCTCCAGACTTGGGGGATGTCAGGATGGGAGTTTGAAGTTGTCATGCTGCAGGCTTAGTCTCCTCTCCTGGAACTTCAGGCTGATCTTAAGCTTCTGTTTGCAGTGCAAAAAGAACTGCTAGCCTGCTGCAGCCTCCTTGTCCCGTGGTTCTCTGTCTGCCAGTGCACAGATATCCTCTCATACACCAGATCTCTGGAGGGAAAAAAAAAAAAAAAAAGAGATTTGGAGTAGAAAAATGAGGAGAAGCCAGAGACAAAAAGAATGGTCAAGAACAGATGTCAAGCAGCACCCTCTTTGCATACAAACTCTGCACTCTCTTAGTCTAAGCAAACATTTGGGCAGGTTTGAATCAGTCGTCATGTTGTTGGCCCAGGACATCTGGACTTGTGCAGTGGGGGCTCTTTTACCCACTACTGTGCATCTCGAGACAGTATGTCCTTTTCAAAGAGGAATTCAAAGAGTTCTCCAGTTTCAGCTGGACTGACCAAGAGGCTGAACTGGCAGGGTGACCAAAGGCAGCTAGAAAAGTGCTGCCAGTCTGCGCTCAGAACCAGGGCGTGCTGTTTTAGAGGATGAAAGCAAACTGTGATGGACTCCCAAGAGCTAAAATTGGAGACAGTGGTGTAAACTTGAAATAGATCCACTGCTTTAAACTGAGCAGCTAAAACCAGACAGTGAGCTGGGCTAGCATGACCAAAACTGACTTCATCCCTCAGACGTTGCCAGGCCCAGTCCAGGCAGTTCTGTGCTGCAGTTCACACACTCAGACCTCCCCTCTGATCTCAGAGGCTGACGCCTTGCATAGCACAGGCCACAGAGCTCAGGACTGAACTTCTGCGTGTCTTTCAAAAGCCACCCAGTCTTGTTTTATGGATGGGAAGTGTTAGGAAATAAGTGCTTCCAGTAGATGTTTACTCTTTTTGAGGGGAAAAATAAAAACAAGTGTTGTTTTTAGTCTGAATTAGGCAAGTTCATTTTTCTATTCAGAAGAAAGAAAATCTGCAGTCAACACTAAGTTGCCAGTGCTGTTCCTGATGGCCAACTATCCTGAAATCCAGTCCAGTTGCCTTTTGGGCTCTGCAGGGCCAGTGATAGCTGATTGTGGAACTTTCCTATCAAATCCCATCAGCAGCAATAGTGACAGCCACCAAGAGAGAAAAGGTTGATGGTTTTCCATGGTCCTTTCACATGCAACAATTTTGCTTTAGAAAAAGATCAGGGTCCTTTTTTTTTTTTTTTTTTTACTCCTAGGGAGAAAGTTGCATTTACAGAAATTGAACAGCTAAAGGGTCCCATTTTTTTGCAAGGTGGTCTGTTTCTTCTTCTCTTTCCTGATGCTCTTTCTTATGCCACTCCAATTATATCACAATGACTCCTGATTTGCAGCACTCTGACTAAGAATGAAATCCAGCCCCATCTATCTAGAAGATCTGAGTTCTTTTTCCTTCTTTTTTTCACTTGGTCTGTAGAAGGCACTTTAGTTAAATGCAGGATTGTACAGTATACCTCCTCCTTGTCTTCAAAGCTTGGAACTCCCCCCAAATAAAGTCTGTGCCAAGAAAAATGTGAAGAACAATTCGTTCCATCGGTCCCCTGAAGGACAAAGTCTGCAGTTTGCTCCTGTCCAGAGTTTAAATCTTCTTGGTGCTGCAATCCCTGTGCTTGTCTCAGTTTCAACTCCTGAAGGTGTTTTTGGCATTGCCTAACACCAATTATGGGACATAAGGAATCACCTGCTTTTGCCAGACGCTGAAAACTCACAGTGATTGTAAAGCACAGACAGCAAGAACAGAAATGTCACCAGCAAGTCCTGCAATTGAGACTTATTCTGGAAGATGGGTAGCAGTGTGTCATGCCATGCTACATACCGGAAGACCTTGCAGAGGTGCCTAAGATAGGTCAGTAGAAAAGCAGGAATCATTGGGCAAAGCAAGCAGCCCTGTGTGGGCTGTTAGCACTGGTCCCTGTGGGACTGAGCAGATACACAAAACGGGGAGCTCCTTCAGTTCTGCTCATGGCTTGTGGTTGCACAAGGAAGATGCTTTTAGCCTCCAAGGTTGTCGGTCTGGCCCTTTCCATCAGTCCTGGAGTCCACACAGAGGACATCCATTTTCCAAGCTGACAAATGTGTCCATTTTCTTGTGCATAAATTAGCCTGTATTTTCCTGCTTCCAGGCTTATTGCTTGGCGGGAGGGTACTGCAAGGAGGACGAGGAGGACTCATGTCCTTGGAAAGGATTGGCAGAGGCTTAGTTTTATGAGAAATTGCTCTTGACAAGCATCCCAGGGAGCCGTGCGTGTTGCCTGCACGGACAACTGAAACACCAAGGTGTGGGCCAGCAATGCAGAAATAACTGATGTTGTTCACGCCGACCGCAGCAGGGCGAGGGTGGAGAGGTGTCCTCCATCAGTGCCTCCCCCGGAGCAGGGAGAGGCTGAGGCCAGGAGGATGCAGAGGGATTTGGATGGGATCACACAAGCCAGCAATACAGCCTAGACGTGATGGTCGTGTCCTGATCAGTGTGGTAGTCGCTTGCATCTCGGCATCCCAAGAGGCTTCCCGCAGCGGGTGAAATCCACCATCCCTGTGCCAGGCGCAGATGAGGAGCGGGCAGAGCTGAGCCCCAGAGACGCAGCTGTGCTGAGAGCAGTGTGGTCTGCTACGGAGGCAAACTGAGAAAGGGGAGAACTGAGTGGATCATGCAGGTCACACCGTTCTGGCCCTTTGGCGGCACGACCAGCATCACATGCATCACAGCCCCTGTAGCCCAACGCTCATTGGTATCACAACAACTTGTGTATCAGGCTAACACAACCCGGTGTAGTTGCTCTGCATCTTGGTGCCTGCGGATCCGGGCTTTTCCTTAGCGACATGGATCAGAGGTCCCGCTGTGGTGGCTGGACGTGCAGTGGGGCTGAGCTAGCACAGATTCAGTTAAGGGAAGTAGAAAAGCTAGACGTGGGGCTAGTGGCAGTTCTGCCTGCACTAGCCTGAGGAGAGGCAGCTTTCCCAGGCCACGCAGGGGCAGGGGAGGAGGGTTTTGTCACGCGTGTGAAGAGGTGTCCTGCCTCCCTGGCTGCTGAGCAGGTTGATTACAGGGAATGACAAAGGCAGATTCCACTGAGACCTGTGATCTGCCAAGAGTGCCATGGGGAGGCTTCACCCCAGGCCTCCTGCTCCTCCGGGTGGGATGAAGGACTCAGCTTCTCCCCCTGGACACATGGACACCTTGGCCAGCAGTGAGTTAGAGTTCACACAAGAGTGTGAACACCCAGGAATCACAAACACTCATCAGCAGCTCCATGTTCTCCTTTGACTTCTCTGAGGTCCCTTAGGGCAGCAAGAACAGCTCCAAGATGTTCTTTGCCTCTGCTTCACTCCCTACAGGCTCCAGCCTGCCCTGGGTCATGAAGCCACAGCAAATGATGGATGGCCCAAATGATGGGTGCTGGAGAGTGGGGGAGTTTCAGCTTTCTGTGCCCAGCCAGAGGCACCCAGGCCAAGGCAGGGGACTTTGATGGATAAACAGAGCATGGGCCAAGCTGTTCAGAGCTGCTAGAGTGGAACCACCTCTGCAGAGCCTGCGGGGTGACGAGCTGCCCAAATGCCATTGCTGGCCACAATTGGATCTCTGCTCCCCGATGGAAAGTCCAGCAGAGGCATCCTGGCCTTTGGCTGCAGGGAAAATGTGCCTGGGTGTCTCCTTCCCCCTCCTGTTCTCATAGCAACATGATTCATGCACACTCTTTTCCTCGTCTGGTCTCAGTAGATCTCGAAGTGCTTCAGAGACATTAATTACCTCCCTGCAAGGGTATTATAGACGGGTACGTTGAGTTACAGGAGAGGAATGACTCACTCAAGGTCGCAGACACACGTAGAGTCTGCGCTCCCCACTGCTCCTCAGACCCTGGCTGACCTCGCTGCCGGCTCCCCAGCCCAGCTCTGCCCCCAGCCGAGGTCCCTGCTCTGAGCTCCAGCCCTGGTGAGGACCACGAGAGGCCTCAGTTTGCCCCGGACAAGCACGGACAGCATAGTCACTCACTCATCCCAGCCTGTATGGACGTTACATCTTCCGGGATAGCCAGGGCGGCAGGGCGCTCTCGTGCTTGAGCTTTGGATTTCTAGATGCCGGTTGGGATGGAGACTGACTGTAAAGGTGGTGCCACCAGCATGAGCATGTGCAGCCACCTGTGAGTGTGAAGGAGTCTTTGAAGAACTAGTTGCAAAACACAGTTCAGTATTGCAGATAGTCAACAGTCATAAATACACAATCTTATTACAAATGCATGCTAAGTACTAGGCAAATTGCTTATCAAGAAATGCCAGATTACTTCAAAATTCTTGATCGCCAGTACTTCCGTGTGTAAGGCTGTTATTCTTTGTATATTGAGAGCTGGATAACAGTTTTCGCTGGTAACCTGATAATAACAATAAGCTTAATGTTAAGGTAAATTCTTTGGAATTTCATCAATGCAAAAAGTCACAGGGTAAATTATTAGGTATTAAAATAGCAGTAGAATATTCTGTTTATAGGCTTCTTTGAAAAAAAAAAAAATCCAAGATCCCCTGCTGCAGTGCTGCAACATCAGAGTTTAATTTATGTTCAACTTATAAAACTTGTTTATCACTTTTACTTTCCTTCACTTTAATTATTTGGTCATTTGCCTTCCTGGCAGGATGTGTGTGCACTTGTGCACTTGTATCCATGTGCCTGTTTTCCAATGTTTTTGCTGCCTTTTTTTTTTTTTTTTTCTGATTTGCAATCATTTTGCAGACTGCCTTCTAATGTCTTACAAACCATCAATGACCCAGCAGCCATAAGTTAGGAAACACTGTTCCAGAAGATAGTGTATGTAATGAAATAATGCCAAGCAGCCATCCACATCTCTGTATCATCTCCATTATTCCCTAGAGTTTGGTAATAAAGTTAGTGGATTGGCAAAACTCTACATGTAGCAGCAGCAGTTTGGGCCTTGTAGCAATTACAGTCACCACTGGATGATTTGACTATACCCATTTCTTTAATACAAAAAAAAACCAAAGAGACTAACAAAATCAAGCAGCATAGTCAAAATATTCTGCAGCATAGAGGCTACACTGCCTTAGATGAGAAAGCTCCCCAAAACTGGAGCATTTCACTACAAAATACCCCTTGAGCCCCCTAGCTTGGCTACTACATCTTAATAATACCTAACTCTTTTTTTATGTAGAGATAAAGTAATGACTGTGGCATTGCATCAGCTTGTAGCATTTACCTCTGTTACAGAGCTTTAGATCCAAGGCATTTAAAAGCAGCAGGACAGGAAAATGTGGCCAAAATCACAGGTCAAATCCACATGGTTATCCACTCAGGGTTTTCTGCCCTTCATGCTCTCTGAATTGCAAGCAGCTTTTGCTCTGCAAGGTGTTTTAAAGGCTTAGACCCCATGGAGTGACTGACTCTGGTGTGAATAACAGTAATGTCATTGTTATTAATAAGCTTTGTGTTCTTCAAGGCATTGAAGGCTTTGCATGCCGTAATATTCAGGTAGTTCTTGTTGAGAAACACCGCTAAACATCTGTGCCAAAACAAGAAGAGCTTTACCCCTTCCAGCCCTTACTAGGGCACTTGCTCCTTTTCTGAATGCCATCCAGGCCAGGAAGAGTTTTGAAAACCCACCAGGTTCTCCTGGTAGTTTGAGCTGTGTCTTGTCCATGTCATGGTCTTGATATACTCAGGCTCCACATGGCGACCTGGCAAGCAGAAGAGAAAGGCCTTCAAGCTCAAACCAGAGCAGCAGGGCACTTAAACTGCTGTGGCACTCGAGCACCGTGCTGAGTGCCACTGAGGCTGCAGCTGCTGCTTGGCCAAATTGCAGATGAAGGCAGCATCCCTGTAAGTGCAAGGGGATGGGGACACGCTGTGCACAGAAGCAGCTTTGCCCCTAGGAATGACTGGTCCTTCACCCCTCGGGGGAGGATCTCTCGGGGTCTGTTGAAGCAGTCACAAAACAGAACCAGCGTATTGGAAACCAGGGGAGAAAAACGATTGACCTAAGGCCACCATTCCCTCTTTTACTTGTATTTAAAATGTGATGGAGCAATTTCATTTGTGACCTCAACTTGCCTGACCCTTGTTCTGCTTTCTTCTTGTGTAGGTAGGGAACCTTGGCCTTCTTTTTATGCTCCTGTTTTTTATCTATGCTGCCCTGGGAGTGGAATTGTTTGGCAAGCTAGGTGAGTAATGTGCCTAACACAATTTATTTCATCCGGTTGATATTTATTTGGTATCTAAGCTGTTTCCTTTCTTTTCTCTCTCATTCTTCGGCCTTCGTTAGCTTCACAGCTTGCACCCTAAAGATTAAAGCTTTCTCTTGATCTCAGGGTCACAGATGACACATGAGGATATAATACAGAACCTGTCCAATGTGCACATGCACACATTTATAGATTTGTCCAACACGACCCTTGGCTGTAGAGAAGCTATTTACTGCTTAAATATAATTGCCCAGCATGGGTATGTTCACGAAGATGGAAGTTTGCTACTTAAGACAGCGCATGAGTCTCTAAAGCTGGATGGTAATCAGATCTGTGTTGGCGAGATGCCACCATAAACATGTCCCCCTGGGAGCTTCCACCACACTCCATTAGTTTTCTGTGCTTGGCTGACATTGCTCTTCCAGCTGCCTATGTCTTGTCGGTCTGTTGTTCTTCTCAGTATCACCTTCCCCTTTCTGCCTAAATCAGGAAGCGTCCACTGGCTTCCCAGTTGTCCAGAAGAATCTTTTATTTCTCCCACTCAACAATACTACAGAGCTGGTCATGAACGTGGCCACTATTCCAAAGAAAATCAGGTGGAGTCAGAGAGGAAAGACCCCAGCTCTATATTGCCCAGCTTTAAAGGAGACAAGTCTCCCCTCTTGCAGCCTTCTCAGTGCTCACATCCCAATTAGGGCCTCAAGAGCATCAGAAGGGCCTTTCCTCCACTGTGATTTTATTGCTGTCATTAATCCCCTTTATGAGTCCAGCCCTCTGCTCGTACTACAAATGCCTGAAAGCAAAATACTTCTTTCAATACGAGAAAAATTATTTTTCAGTCTCCACAAATTCTGGAAAAAAAATGGTTCTGCATCCACCCCAAATGAAATCCTGTATATTTTTTATATTGCATGTATAAATATATAGCTGTGTATTTGTTCATCCACTGAGATGAAGAATGCCCTATTCACAGAGGCACCTTCTGCTGCTCTGAATCATTTTTGTGTTTCCATACACACCCCTTGCTAATGCCAGTGACTGAGTAAGAGCAGCATGTGGTCAGAGACCAGGAGAGCCCTGATCTCATCTGGGGTGAGCACCCAAACCTGGGCAGTCAGCACAGAGCTTCCCTTCCCTCCTTTGGCAAGGAAATATTCTTCTTCCAAATCACTGCTGGTCTAGGTCAGCTACAAGAAGTGCTAACACTCGCTGCCCGCAGGGCTGGTCATTTGTGGAGTTTGGTGTTTGGTTTTTTGGTTTTGTTTGCTTTTCTCTCCTATTTGCCTCTGAAATAAATGTCTAATAGTGAAACGCCCTTGCAAGAGGCATTGCTGCCCATTCTAATAAAAACTTAATGAGCCCATATTTCATGGAAAGAGGGACATTTTATGTGATCAAGTTACATTCATTAGTATATTAACTCTCAGGGGAAAAAAAAAATGTCAAATCCCTCCACTTTATTCCAGTGAAATATCTCTTATGGTAGATATGCCTGTAAAAAACAATCAAGACAAGGAACATAACCAAGAGGGTGATAGGCAGAGCTTACTGTAGAGAAGGATTTGTTGAGACAGCACAGCAACACCCGGCTTCTTTCTACCCCATTTTAAATCTCTTTATGTTGACTCTGCCTCTTGGGGCAAAGTCAAGAGAATCACAGAAATAGTGGAAAGGGCCTTTAGAGACTGCTGTTCGACCTCCCACTAGAGGCATCATCACTGGATGAGGGCAGCTGTGGCTTTGTCCAGCCAAATCTTGAAAATTTCCAAGGATGTAACTCCCCCAGCTCCCAGGTGACTGTCCCAGGGCTGCAGCATCCTGCAGGTGGGATATTGCCTGGCCCAGCTGGGAAGAGTTTGGCTCCTTGGTGTCTCGGTAGTGGCTTCAGCAGTTGCAGGCTGTGGTGAGATGATCTGTTAGTTGCCAGAGTCTTCCCCAATGCTGTGGATCACCATGATGTATCTCAGGGTCTTGCAGATGAGTGTAAGAAGGCAGCTCTGGGTACAACAGGCTGCAACATTATGGCTATGAAGAAAACGCAGATATCGGGTGTCCCGACCACATGCTGCAGATGCTGGTGAACAGAAAGGCTGAAGGTAAATGAGAGCTGGCAATCCCAGCCTCACTGACCTGCTTCCACTTCTGTCTTCTGCAGACTGCAGCGAAGAAAATCCCTGCGAAGGTCTGAGCCGACATGCAACGTTCACCAACTTCGGCATGGCCTTTCTCACCCTCTTCAGGGTGTCGACAGGGGACAACTGGAACGGTATCATGAAGGTGTGTGCAATCTGTCTGGGTACTTTCCTTTAGTAGTAGAAACACAGATACAGTTTTTAAACAAATTTAGGCACCCCTTGTATCAAAACAGGCCTTTAAAAACAAAGAAAGTTTTAAAAATGTAAAAAATTAACTCTTCCATTTAAAATTCAAAGTCTGATAGGAGGGAGTGTGTGCTGTGGTGCTTTGGGAATATAACACAATCCTCCTGTTTGGATCCAGAGCTGAACAACTGCTGTGTATGGTGTAATCATCCCACAATTTCTTCTGCTTTGGTTGTACCCCCAAGCCACTGTGTCTGGGTGTGTTATTACACTTTTCAGCCCTAAACATGTTGTCTGTGAGGTTTCGGTATTCACAGCCCCAGCATTATGCAATCCGGCACCTCTCCCGCTGTGTTTCAGGACACTCTTCGGGAATGCACCCGGGAAGACAAGCACTGCCTCAGTTACCTGCCTGTCATCTCTCCTGTCTACTTCGTCACCTTCGTCCTCATCGCGCAGTTTGTGCTGGTCAACGTGGTGGTGGCAGTGCTGATGAAGCACTTGGAGGAGAGCAACAAGGAGGCCAAGGAGGATGCTGAAATGGATGCTGAGATCGAGCTGGAGATGTCCAGAGGATCAACCACCGCAGCTACCAGCGGGAGCAGGGGAGGTGCCGTGGCCCTGGAGGGCAGGGCACCCTACAGAAGCCAGGAAACCATGAAATCTGAGCTGGCGATACAGTCGAAACACCAAGCCCTGGTAACAGCTCCCTCAAGGCATCTACTGCTCCCTTGCTTGGGGTGGGGGCGGTTCCTGCTGGTCACTGCATCTCAGGAGGCTCTCCAAGGCATGTGGCAAGTGCCCTCCATGGCTAACATTGTCCTGCTTGTCCTTGGAGGGGGCTTTTGAAAGTTCATCTCCTACCATTTGCAATAGAAGTCATTCAAAGTTTGTGGGGTTTAAGTTCAGAAGCATATCAGTCACACGGCCCCATCCTTTCCCTTGGCCACCACATCTTTCCTTGTCATTTAGTATGGCCCACAGCGCGTGGGAGGCATCTCAGAAAGCCCTGGGCACCCCAGCTCTGACAACCCAGTCCCTCATGGCAAGAGAAGGCATAAATTCCTTTCATACCAACACAATAACCCAACACAGCATCTTTTTAATCCCACATTGGGATTTCCAGAGAAGCGTCAGATATTTCTGAAGCCCAGTTCGCTCTGGAATGCTGCACCTGTTGAAAATCCCGATGTACAGCTCAGAAGGGCAGTCCAGCACCCACGTAAGCACGCAGCTCCCTTTGGCTCCTGCTCTGCCTGGGGTACAGCCAGCTCAGACCTGGGGAACTGTCAGACTTCCCCAGCAAGAAGCTGGAGGTCCCTGGTTTGCTTTCCAGACACTGCCTGCTCTCCCATCTCTGTTAGTCCTGCAGAAAAATAGGGCAAGCAGAAGGCAGGCAGAAGGGAGGGCGTGAGGTGATTGTCTCATCTCATGTCAGCAGCATATGATTAAGACTGAATAGAGAATTGCTTTGTGACCGTGATCACAAATAAATCTACCACAAAATCAATGGGGGATTTGAGATTAAATTACATTAAATTAGATTTTTGTAAAATCCATCAGACTCTATTAAGTTAAGTAAAAAGGAATTTAGTTACATGGCAGTGGGGAATTCGCTATTTGAATGTAGTTCCTAATAGAAATTTCTGCAAGAAAGTGTATTACAAACAGCCAGCTTGATTTTCTGTTGAAGGGAAGAGAGGACACATCCTTCCGCACAGGCTCAGTCTCCGTGAGCTTTCCTGATCCGCCAGTATCTCCTGAGCGCATGAGAAGCCCTGAACTTTTCCCAGGGCTGGTCCCTTTGTGTGCAGAGGACAAGTAGGGATGAACCAATGGTTGAAGCATAAGACCCATCCTTGCTCTGCTGCTGATGCTTTTTATCTCCCTAATTTTGTACCCGAAGGAGGCGCTGAGCTGTGAGAATGTGTGTTTAGCCATCCCAGACTCAGACACGCTGGAGAGGGCAGAGACTCCCATGATGGAAATCTCGTCCTTCTGCTCTGTCTCTCACCGCGTCCTGGCACCTTCCCACCAAAGCCCAGGCCACGAGGCTGAGGTGAATGATGCCGCACCGTGGCTTCCGCGTTGCGGCCTTGTGCTTCGGTGCTGCGCGGCTGGCGGTGCGGTGTGACTGTCCTAGACCTGTCGCTTCACTGCCAGAACAGTCATTTCTGTCTTCTGTCCTTCGTACTGCCTTGCGTGTCCAGTAGCTGAGCAAAAGCATGTTCCGAGCAATTCTGCCAGTGGCCTTGTGTGGCGCACAGATGAAATAATCTTTTTAGCCAAAAAGAAAAAAACTTGCCTTTAATGTATAGTGTGATATTTAAGCTGTTTGCTTTCAAATGATGCAGCTAGAGCTGGAGGTGCACCCAGAGTCTTCTCCTGGTTTACAGTAGAAACACGGGCCAGTTTGGGGTTTCCTACTGTGACCATAAGAACTTATAAGAACTCCAGTGCTGAGGAGGCAGAAAGATGTAAGTAAATCAACACACCCTGTCCCAGCCTGGGCACTGCAGGCTCCGAGCAGCTCTGAGATGACAGTCAGGGTCCTGGTTTACCCACTATACACACCCTTAGCAGAGGTTTTTGCTAGTGGCTGAGCTGTGGATTCAGCAGCTGCTCTGGGCAGATCAGCCAGCAGAGCCGAGGGGTTGGAAGCCCCAGCTCAGTCCCTCCTGTTTGCACCAAAGACCGGTGCCCATTCACATCACATAAGCAATGCCTATAAGGGACAGCCCTCCTGAGCGAGTCAGCTCCAGATGCCCTGAGATGGGCACAAGAACCTGCTTTGAGCCTCAGCCATGCACCAAGGAGGCCGCTGGGTCACACGGAGCTGCCGTCTCTCCTGCGTGCTGCGAAGGAGGTGACCTTTGAGGCGTGTGCTAGCAGCAGGCGATTTTCTGCACTGACGTGCTTTGCTTCCAGTCTTTTTCCTCCAAAACCAGGGTCAGTCTTGGGCCAGCACAAGGTGAGCAGACCTTGATGTGAACCTCAGAGCAGGACGTTCTCTGCAGTCAGCCCAGGGCAGCTGGAGGGGCCTGTTAAATGGAGCATCAGCTGCCCCAAAGGGTCCTTAGGGCTCTGCCATCACATTGCCATGTGAAAAGGCACGTGGCATCCTGCTGGTGCTGGCCACTGCACCTTGTCTTTGGATGCCCTTTGGAGGAGGGTGGTGAACATTTCTTTTCCATCTCTTCCTTTGCTTTTCCTGGCTCCTGGAGACCTCTTCCGCAGGCTGAAGGACTTGGCCACCATCATTTGACATTGCTAGTGAATGAGCCAGGAAGAAGGAGCTAGAGGCAACGTAGCGCCTCGTCTGCAAGGGAGAGCGATTTGCTGTGATCAAAGAGAACGTGAGTGGCCACCCTGCGTTAATCTGCTTTAGAGCTGGGCCGTTTTCCTCTTTATTTCTGATTTCCATCATGACTCAAGGCACATATAATGGCAAGCATCTGGCAAGATGTCCAAGCAAATTCTGTGCTCCAGTTCAGTTCTTGATGACCAAGTTTCCCTGTGCAAGAAAGGGAGTGAGCCATATGAAGGAGTAATCCACAAAGAAGCCATATGACTAATCCAGCAGAGCTCCACAAGGTGTCCTTTAGTGTCTCCGCCTGGATATCAAGGGGCTTTCTGGTGTCATCAAAGGGAGAACGTGATGAAAGACATCCTGCAAAGGCAAGCAATAACCGGGACTTTGTGAATGCAACTACAAGAGGTCCCTGGGTTTCTGCTGGCAGAGCAGGGACCTTGTTATCTCTGTGAGGACCAACAGAAGTGACCCCTTAAGCCCGCAGAGTTGGCCTGTGCAGAGGTATGCACCATTGGCATGTGCAGGCTGAGACCTCTCGTCTCCTGCCCTTGTCACCTTCTCCCTTCCCCATGCCAGAGGCAGTGGGAGGCAGTGCTGGAGTTGCAGCCTCTGGCAAGGATGGACAAGAGGGGTCAGGAGGAGCCCTTCCTCTGGGAACTAGGCCCACAGCTTGTTTGCAGGCTATTGGCTCCCGGCCTCTGAGGACTAACAGTGTTCCCCGTTCCAGAATATCCTGCAAATCTCCTTTGCTTACAGAGTAACTTTGGGCTCTTTAATCACCCGGGAAGGGTCATGTCCTGTTGAGGTATTTGCAGGATCATTTTTCTTGCATTCACTCAGCACCAGAGCAAAATCAGAGCTCCAGCAGATTATTGATTCCCACTCACAGGAACTTGGCTCACGGATTTAAGACACTTGACAGATCTCTGAGCTGCATCAACAAGGCCCTCTGCAGTCAATTTATTGCCTTCTGCTCAGCATGAGAGGGATCCCACAGTAAGTAGATTCCCACCCTGCACATCTCAAGACATCCAGGTGCCTGGGATGCTCCTGCTTCACATCTGCTGCTGATGTGGGTTGGCACCGGCACACAGCGTTCCCCAAAGGCAATGCCAGCGCAGGTTGCACATTCGTGGTATTTGAGGAGCTGCCTTGATTTCCCCGGGCATGGGATGAGGCTCCTCAGTGCATCAGACTTTTCCCACCAAGCAGGAGTTCTCCAGTGTGTCCCCAAATCTTCCAGGATATGAGTGCAGCCTGCCAGGTGTGTGTCAACAGCCTTCTTGGACATGCCTTATATTTCCATGGTTCAAAGTATTTCTAATAGCACCCTTGAAACCTGCAGAAATTTGCCCAAGTGCCTAGGTCTCAGTAACTGAAATCTTTAAAATCACAGTTGCTTATGTCAAGAGGAGATTTTATTCATTTGTGCCAGCCAGCAAAGAGCCTCTTTAAAAGCCTATGAACAAGAATCAAGATTTGATAGAAAAATACAGTGATTCTTCTGTTAGACTACTGAAAAAGGGGAGCAGGGCCTTTTTTTTCCTCTTCGTGGCAGCAGGGTTTCAACAATTACCCGTGGGTGTTCGGCTCGGGTGGTGCGAAGCTGAGGGCTTATTAGCGGCGATGGCCAAAGGCCAGCTGGCACAGCCCGCGTGGCTGCTACATTCATGTATAGATGAAAGGTCCGGGTTGCACCCCACAGGTCTGCTGGGCAGGTCCACAGTTAGCACTTGATGCCAACTACCTGTAAATAACTGCTGCTGATCCCCCTCTCTTCGCAGCCAAGTTCAACAGGGTTAAAGCTTTAAGTAATTTGTCTTGAGGCGTCTTTCTTTAGGGGTCTGAGGAGAGAGAACTGTGAGTCAGAAATGCATTTGAAAAACAGATTTAACCAGATCCTTGGTGACCTCCAAACTATCCAGTGAGAGATGTCAGGCCCAAGTTTTGCTAGCACAGAGGGAAAACAGGCTGGTGGAGCAAAGCAAAATACATATAATTTAAGACGTGCAGCTGGGAAAATGTTTTCAATCAGTCACTGGGAGGCTGACGCTAAAGGAAAACCAGGGCGATTAGTTGTTCTTTAGATAACTTGGTAAACTGTGAGGGGAATGTGTCTAGGACTAAAACCTTGGGGCAGGATGCCAGGCTGCAGATTCTGTTCCAAGGGCTCCCGCTCCTCCATGCACTTGGCCAAGCTGCAGTACCTCCTCTCTCAGCTGCTCCAGCAGCAAAGCATCGTTTGAGTCCCTTTGGATAAATGTGCCCCCAGGATAAAACGTGCTGTGAGACCTGTGCTATTTATTGAGGTGACCTTGCAGAAGGCCTTGGAGAATGAATGAGGGGACCAGCACTTTGGAGAGGTCCATGATGAGACATGTTCTTTGTGGCCACTTCCAAGTGGATCCCTGTTGCACACAGAGACATTCAAATTCCTTATCTGTTCTGATGGGGACTCCCCACCCACACGTTTGCTGCTGTGCTGGACCATCTTCTCCTTCCCTCTGCCTCCCGCCATGTGCTGCCTTCTCCTGGGGCTGGTGCTGCCCCAAATGCTGTGTGTTGTAGAAAGAGGGCCTGGTGTTTGTAGAGGTGTTAATGTGGACGTGTGTTTACCTGTCCGCCCATGTGTATGTGTGTACTGGGGGGATAATACATGAATTTTCAGAAACGCTTGGTACCTTCAGTCATTGTGGACTGAGACTGGTCATTTGGCCAACTCTTCCAGTGTGGCTCTGAGGACAAGTTCACTGCCACTCAGGAAAATCAGAACATAACCGTGAAAACTGCTGGCTTTCTTGTGTGTGCAGTGGATGGGTCCCATTTCCTGGACCTTTTTTATTCTCGCTGCATTGTCAGCGCTGTGGTTGGTCACTGATGCCTTGTTTTACTCAAACCACAACTTGAGCTCTTTACTGAGCTGCTGCAAAGGAGACCACTTTCCCCTTGCAGTCACCAGGACTGCAGACTCTGTAAGATGCCAAGAGGAACATCTGCACAAGGTCTTAAAGCAAAATGAGACGAGGGGGAAATTGCCATAAATTCATCACCAAGATGCTGAATGACCCATGCGTCCTTCTCTCCTCGCTTTGCAGGGCAGCGCGGCCTCTCTGCGTCCGCAGGACTCCCAGAACCTGCTGACGGTCCGCAAGATCTCCGTTTCCCGGATGCACTCCTTGCCCAACGACAGCTACATGTTCCGCCCCGTGATGCCAGCGAAAGCCCCTTTCCCCCTCCATGAGGTGGAGATGGAGACATATCCCTGCAAAGCCCAAAGAGGTACCGTTCCCGTTCCCTGCAGAATTTGGTGTTTTTATCACATAACTGCATTTCCTCAGGAAAAAAAAAAAAAAAAAAAAAGCTGGTGGTTTGGTTGCTTGGTTGGGGAGAGTTGGGGCACCTAAGCAATGTGAGAGGCATCGAGAACAAGCTCTTAGCTGAACAAAAGGATATTCCTGCACATTTTTTCTGAAGGGATCGGCCATGACATCATGACTGCAAATCAATAAAATCATGAGTAAATTCAGGGGTCGGTGTTACTTCCTGACAGCTCCTTCACAGCAATTGCCTCAGCAGCCCTGTCTCAGGGCAGTGTCTTTTTAGCGCAGTGTATTGAGCTCACAGATGGAGGAGTTGCTTTGGGAGCGTGAAGATTAGAACCCGCTCTCCAGGGCCTCTGTAGCTTGGCCCTGCCATGAGTCTTGTGGAGAGACCCCGCAGTCAGGGAATCACATGCTGCCCAGAGGCTTTGAGTACACACAACTGCATCCAAGTACAAAATGCCTCCAAAAATGCCTTTCCCTTGCTTTGTTATGCGAGTTGATTTGAAGGAGAAATCGATAGGAAAGAATATACCCACCTCTCTATAAGCACATGTACTCCTTGAGTGGCTCCCAAGAACTTACCAACCTGGTTTCCTTTGATTCAATGTTGTTTGAAATGTAAGAACAGCTTGGAGAGATGAGTAGTGGGTTTGCAAAGTCGGTGGGGCTGGCAGGATGTGCTCTGGTTTCCTCGGGTGAAGTAACTCTATATTTGTTAAAACTCTCTGGATACCACTTAGTGTTCTCTGCTCAATATTTATTATTATTTCACCTGCAAATTCTTTGCTAAGCAAAGAAAATAGAGGTTGAGTTTCATGGCTGTACTACCGGGGACGATTTTCATCTCTGTAGTGGGTGTAAATCAGGATTTATACTAGTATAAAACTGCTGTGGTGCTGGCAGGTGTGGATAGAACTGACCAAAGATTTTCTCATCTTTACCAAATTTCTCTCCAAGGAAACTTGAGAAATGACTATGATGGGGAAAGTACCTTTTTTCTGACCTGGTAGGTGCATCCGATCAGCATCGCGTAGCGCTGCACAACTCCTGAGCAGACCAAATGCTGGTTTAAGTGACCTTCCCACAAGTTACCGTGAAAGTAAAACTGAACGTGTACGGAAACTAGAATTGGCAATTAAACTTCCATGAACTTTTCAGTGTCACTTGAGGATGTCTGGTCTTCTCCCAGTATTATGGTGTCTACACAATGAAAATACTGTGAGATAGACCCGTTCTTTTGGTCTTAGACGCAGTTCTTTGATTTATTAGAAAAACAAGAGGAAAATATACAAATCCTGAGATATTTGGCTTCGTTCAGTGTTCCTGACTGTGCGGTTTAGAGGGCTTCTAGGTTTCATATGAGAGAGCTAGATGGAAAGCTTCCAACAGAGGGAAATTCCAACCGAGAATGGGGAGGAGAGTGTAGGGCTTTGACTTTATGACAATGTTTGTGACAAACGATATGACTTTTTTTTTTTGAATCATAAAAAACATTTCATAAAGCTTGAATTGGTACGTGGATGGTACAGGCTCCGATTGGGACTTCGGCTGTTGGAGAGCCCAGAAATGAAATAGGAAGAAGTGGGGCAGGTGGGGGGTGGGAACCCCACTGCTCCTGTGGTGTTCTGAAGAAAAATGATTAAATGCTAAATTTTCTGTCTTCCTTGCAACAAATCTCTTTCTGAAATGCAACTGCAAACTGCCTGGATGGCTTTTGTCACAGGTTCAAGTTCCCTGACCTCTGGGCGAGATCTCTTGAAGTGATGGATGGCCGTGTTTTTAACGTGGAGCAGCAATGTAGAAACAGACGTTGGGTTTCAAGCTAATGAGCGCAATAAATCCTACAGCCAAAAAAAAAAAAAAGCACGAGATATTTCAAACAAAGCAGAACTGCAGTAAAGCAGCACCACGAAGGGGCTGGGGTGGAGGGATTGCCTTTAGGCTCAGCCAGGGGACTGGGAGCCTTCGGAAAGAGAGTGATTCCTGCCTGATGCTTGAGCTCGGGGAGTGTCAGAGCACTCAACGTGGTCTCTGTGCTGCCCATCACGTCACGTTCAGCCAAGGTCTGACCCATAGCGACACAGCAGTGCCAGTGGGCTGGTTGAAAGGGAAGGGTGCCCTGTGCGTACGAGCGGTGAGCGTCCCCGGGAGGGCGATGGCAGGGTGCCCACTGCCCTCACCACGCTCCGGCTTGGAGCCGTAAGTCGGGCTCCGGGGGCTCTGAGGAAGCCGGGTGATGTCCTTACTGCTTCCAGTGCACTTGCAGCAGTGTAAGGCTGCAAGCCAGTCGCTGGCGGTGCTGCGAAGAGAACCCGGGCATCCTGACTGACCAGGCATCCTCCAGGCCCAAGCACCAGACTTCCCCTGGTCCACGTTCTTCAAATGGGCCACAGACCCAACCAGAGGCAATGCTGCAAGAGACGTGGCAATTGCCGCATTTCAACTGCAAACCCAACTTGTGCCCTGCATTTGTTGCCGTTTGCTCCAGGTGGGCACTTGACCAGCCAGAACATCACAGCACCTGCAAAACAGCAGATTCCATCATCCAAAATGGAATGATGGACGCTGATGGAATGATGGCACTCCTATGTCTATGGGGTCTTCAACGGGCATTGTGCCGGAGGGCAGAGCCACGTGCAATGCAGCCAAATTGCAGAGACTTTATTTGTAACCTTCTCCCCGTTCATGAGATACAGCCTAGCGCTTAAAGCAGGAGACAGGAAAAGGGAGGTTTTAATCTGGGTTCTGCCCAAAGCTTGTGGTGAGGTGTGTGATATTTCCATGAGCTTGGAGAGGCTTTTTCCTTCCCCTCTTGCATTTGTGCTGGAGTCTGCAGGCACCGGTCCTACCTCAAAGCTTCGCCGTGACAGCGGTGGTGGTGACTGTTCTCCCCCTTTCCTAGGGTCCATCACCTCCATCCGCTCCCAGCCCGTGGGAACGTGCTCCTCTCTGAGAGTCCCGACGGAGACCTTCCCGCTGGCTGCTCGTTCTCCCAACCACGAAGGCCGTCCCCGCTGGAAGGTCCTTCCCCCGCACGTTGTACCTCGCTCTCCTGCTCTCACCAGGCTGCTGTGCAGACAGGTAGGAGGAAAAGGCCCCCGGCTCCCTCCCTCCTATTCCAGTCCCCTCCTATCACCAGGATCTGGTTTTCCCTCCTTCAGAACAAAACGTTTCTGATTCTGGTGCCATAAAGTTTAATACACTTAAGTGACAGCAAGTCGCACATAAGGAAAGGTCCTTTCTACCTGTTTTCACCTTTGAGGGGGTACAGTTTTATTAAAGAGCTGCCAAAGAGCGGGGAGAAGACGGCCAGTTGGCCAGTTGGCCAGTGCTCTGAGTAGCCCGGTGCCAGCCTTGCGCCGTGTTGCTAGAGACTGGTTGCATCCGCACGTGATTTGGTGCCAATTCAGAGCAAGGCCCCGGCTGTGTGGGAGGACAGGGAAGACACGGCTGGCACGACGGGTATGTGTTAGATGGGCTGGGTTTGTGTCAGACCCGCCGGCCGTTCCTCCTGCCGTGTTTCCTCACTGCCAGCCCGAGGTGCCCAGGCTCTCGCCCCATCTCTCTCTCCTCCCCTTCCAGGAGGCCGTCAGAAGGGACTCGGTGGACGCGCAGCCGCCGGACACCAAGGACAAGCTGCAAGCGGAGCCCGGCGAGACGTCACCGTCGGCCAAGCCGTCCCAGAGCTCCTTCCCCCCCAGCCCGCTGCGCCCCGCATCCGCGCCGGGCTCCCCTCCGCGC
>VZSV01000059.1:4504023-4528735 GCA_013398735.1 Nothocercus julius | reverse complement strand
AAAAAAAAGGAAAAAACAGATTAAACAAACAAGCAGGAAACCAAACGAACGGCTGAGCGGGGTCAGGCCAGGGGAGCAGGTTCTTTCCTAGCGGGACGGGGAAGCCGGTTCGGGGGGGGTCACTTCGTTCCTGCCTCCCCTTCCGCAGCCTCAATCACATTGATTCGGGTGCGACGTGGTGGGGACTCGGGGGAGCCTCGTGGGGTTTTGCTGTCCTCTGGTTTTATTTTTTTAAACATGCTCAATTTTGGAAAAGGCACCTTTTAGAGACGTCACGTCACGCGGGAGAGCCCCGGCGGGGGGAGCTGTACATTGTCTGTATATCAGCAGTTATATACATAGAAATAACGTATTTGTGACATACAAAACCGGGAAAAAGACAAAAAAAATGTACCCACAAAAAACTCTCTCTTCATAATGCACATATTTTTATAGAGAAACTATGCTGTTTTTTGCATTACATGTGACTCCGCAACTGGGTGGTGTTTCCTTGGGTTTTATGTGAACTAATTATTACGGTCATTCGTTTTCCAAATGTTTCTCTTTGCTTTCCGTTTTCCTCTCGCTCCTTCCCTCCCGTCCTCCACCATCATCCCGCCGGCTTCTTTTCGCAGCTGATGCTTTAGGTGTCTCTCTTGTATTTCTTTTGTACTTTAGAGGTTGTCCTAACTACAGGAAAAAAAAAGAAAAACCAAATCACTACTGAATTGTAGCCAGTGCAATAATAAGTTATTCATTCTTCTTGTCTGTACAACTGTCCTTTTTCTTCTTTTTTTTTTTCCTTTTTTAACTGAAATTCAGGTTAAATGTTGCAATAATCTGAACTAACGTGCACAAACAAGGTTTCTTGTGTTACAAAAAAGATTAAAAAAAAAGGAAAAAAATTACAGAGAGATTAAAAAAAAAAGACGAAACAAATAAATAGTAAATTATTTAAGAAATGTATTTTGTCTACTGCAGTTCAAAGTAAATTATTGATACGCTCTGTAAGGGTATGAAGCGCTGTCTTAGGTGATGTTCTGTGTGAGCACTTGAGCTAACGGGCTCTTCTCCTCTTAGTTCTCCTGGTGCCGCTGGAACCCGGTGGTGCCAGAACTGCCCGTTCGCAGCCCCGCGGCCTCCACTCGCACCCGCCGCGGGCCGAGCAGCCCCTAGAGGAATCCCAATCACCTCTCGACGCCTCTCGTCTCCTTTCTCTCTTTTGGGGGGTTATTTTTTGTTTTGGGGGGGTTGTTTGTCCTTTTTAACCTCCTTTCCTTCTCCTGCCCCGCTCTCCAGCCAGGCCCTCGCACCGGGCGGCAGCAGCAAAAAGACATGAACAGCAGCAACAACAATTATTTTTTTTTAATCGTTTTTTTTTTGGTTTGGTTCCTTCCATGCCGCCTCATATTTATGCATTCACATATATCTTCTGTTATTTATGCATTCATTACTCCAAAGGAAATGTATCTTGTTTCACATGTATTAAACTGTATAAACTGGAAGCGTGGCTTGACTTTCTGCCGCGGCGCGAGCCGGCGCCGGGAGCCCTCGGCATCCCCGTGCGGGGCAGCCGGAGCGGAGCGGACGAGCCCGGACACCCAGGTGAGTTTCTTAGCGAGGTCTGGGGCTGCTCGGAGCAGGTGCCGCTTCCCCGTCACGCACCGCGCTCCTTCACCGCTGCAATTACGAGTTATTGAGGATTATTGGCAGTAATTGTTCCGTCTCGGTGGGAGCACGAGGAACTGCAGAAAGCACCGCAGCAGCAATTATTAATAGCACTTTGGGGACACGGCGCCAAACTCCTTCCCTTGCAATTTCACCACCAGACTGGAAAAGAGGGGAGGCGACTTCCCCGGCGCTGGGCTGCATCCTGCCTGGGGGCGCGGGTGGTGCCGCTGCTCCGCACTGCTGTTCTTGGCCCTGGTGCAGAGGCTGCGTCCCCCCCCTTGGCCCCTGTGGGTGCCCAAAGCCCCTGCCCCGTCCGCTGCATTCCCGAGGGAGCCCCGGCACCCACGAGCCCTCGGAGCAGCCGCAGCCGCCTCAAGGGAGCAGGGGAGGTGGCTGGGATGGAGCCGATGCCTCAGCTGCTCCAGCAGGCCCCGGTGTCGGGAAACAGATGGGATTCGCCAGATGCAGGAAAAGAAAGAAGAAGGAAAGAAGCCAGAGCCGTCCTGCTGCTCCAGGTTTATTGGATGCAAAGCCGACTCTGCTTTCCAGAGAGATGAGGCTGGGGATGAGCATCTCCCCAGCACAACCGGCTCTCGGGCACCACAGCCGGGTCATCACCGTGGGAACGGGCTCACATCCCGTCCCCAGGAAAAGCCACCCCGGGTGCCGCTGCCGGGTCCCTTCCCGGGCACCGCCGGGGTTTGTCACCCACAGGGCAGGAGGAGCAGGTGGCCGGCAGCGCCGCTGTGGGAACCGCCACGGCTCCCGCAGGAGGAGGATCCGTCTGTGAGGACACAGATGTGAGGATGGGGAAAAAAAATCTCTGCATGGTTGCCGTTGATCCCCGCATCATCTGGGAGCCGAAACAGGGATACAGCAGCAGGGACTTGGCAGGCTCCGCTGTGGCTCCAAGCTGAGCGTCGCTCGTGCCAGGCGGCACAGAGGGACGCGAAGGGCCGGGGTCACTGCTGCCGTCCCCTTGCTGCCCCTGCTTTATCCGCGTGGTGCATTTCTGCCAAAACGGGGGTAGCGGCTGCTCAGAGAGCACCCCTTCCTTCGGGCGACTGTTGGGGTCTCGGCAAGAAGCATCGGGCAGCCCCAGGGCCTACGGCCCAAACGCGGCCAGGACTCGTGAAATGGTTCAATGTTCCTGCCGACCGACTCGGGCTGATGTTCAGCAGCTTCCTCCAGGCTCTCTGCAAGGGTTACATTGCTCATGGTCGGAAGTGAAAAGCACGAAGTAAAAACAGGTCATTATTATTTAATTGGATCGATGTCTACTCTGCATTTTTAATGCTGCGCCGGTCGTGTCCGTCGCCAGCCAGACTCTTCCATTTCAGCGAGACCACAGCGGCAGCGAAGCAGCGTCAGGAGCCTTTGAGGAACAGGGATCAAAAGAAGATTAAAACCCATCGTGTTGGGGACGGGGCAGAGGAAGCTTCACAAAGTGACTTGGAGTGTCTTCAGGCGGGGTCTCTTTCAAGGCTACGTTTCAGATGATATCGATCTGAAAGGCTCTGCCAGCCTGGGGAGAAAAAAAAAAGCATAAAAAAAACAAATCTGAATCCATTTCCGATGCAATTAGCCACAACATTTAATCTGTCATCATTGCGAGATCATGCAGGTTGCATGAATACTAATAAGTGTCTGATATTTGTACAAGCTTCCATAGGATGAATAATTCAAACAACGACTTCATGCTTTAAACCTTCCCCATTAAGCTTTAAGTACATGGCTGGACTCCGCGGGCCGGGGCCGTGTCGGCGCCTTTATGCGGGTCGTAATTAGGAATTTTTGTCCATCCTGACAGAGCCTCATGCAGCAGCAGCACCGTCTGAGTGGGTGGAATCTCCACCGTGAGTCTCCCCTGCAGCAGCTCCTCGGGTCTGGCTGTTCATCCTGCTGAAAGCCGGGAACAACTGCGGCCGGGAATAACTGCGGCCGAACAGGGCGATTCCTGCAGGAAGCGGCAGAGAGGCCAGGGAAAGGAGCCCTCGCACCCAGCAGCCTTTTTCCCAAAACGCATCCTCAGCCTCCCTCCAAGGAGTCTGCTTCCCTCCGCCGCTTCCGGGCTCTTTCCGTTGCTCTAATTCCCTTACGGAGCGCCGTCGCCCCGGGGGGAGCAGGGCGGACCCTCCGCTCCCTTCCTGCACACACAACATGGATTGTGCCTGGCGCGCACCGAGACACTAATCGATTTTCCTCATTGACAACAACAAAAAATCTCACGAACGAGTTCGAATACAAATTAATTCTTTATAGGAGCCCGAACATTTCACAGGCCTTGGCAGCCCTGCCTGGGGAAGGGCCCCGACCTGCCGTATTTTTCGCAGGAATTTCAGCGCCACGTGCTGAGCTCTGGCTTTTCCACGCACTTCCATGTCCTTTGATGGGAACAGCAGGGGGGCAGAGCGCAAAGAACAGAAGGAAAAGGCTCTTGAGGAAAAGGGCAGGGAAGCTTCTCCTGCAGCAATAAAAAGCAGGCGGGGATGAGTCAGGCTGGCAACCTAGTGCAAACAGCCTAAAAATACAGCAGTTTTATTGCGGATTAATGACACCATAAAATGTATTTCGCCGGCCATTTAGCAGGTGTGCATTGTAAATATTTGGGATTAAAAACAAACGCTTCCGCCGTGCCACCGCCTTGCCGGTGCTGCCCTGCTTCCCGTCTCCTATCCTGGGACGCGGAGCCTGGCAGAGACCGTTGGGTTTTTGGGTTTTGGTTTTTTTTTCCCCAATTCCTTCTATGGAAAGCAATGGGTTTTTACCTGGTTTTTATGGGGGAAAAATAGTGGGGTTTTTTTTGTTTTTAATGGAAACCCATGGGGTGTTTAGAACTGGTGAGCTAAAAACACCCATGGAAGCCGAGTGGGACTTCGTGTTCCCCTTGGAGATGGAGATTCAGCTCCTGGCTGGATCAGGAGGAAAGAAGAGAAGAGAAGAGAAGAGAAGAGAAGAGAAGAGAAGAGAAGAGAAGAGAAGAGAAGAGAAGAGAAGAGAAGAGAAGAGAAGAGAAGAGAAGAGAAGAGAAGAGAAGAGAAGAGAAGAGAAGAGAAGAGAAGAGAAGAGGAGAAGAAACTTCCTCACTCAGGATTTCCACTCGTAAAGGTTAAAAAGGTAAATTGGGTCGCGACATGTGGAAATGGAAATCAAAAGCACAGTCTGGTTATGGCAGGGAATGGGCAGGGGCGGCCGGGGCTGCTGAGACCTCCTCTGGCGGGGGCATTAAATAAAACAAAACCAAATAAAGTAACAAAATAAAATACAGTGTCCCCTGAGCCGGGCACCCACGGGCTGCTTTTCCCCTCCCTCCCGGTAACGGAGCCCTGATTTTCTCCGTGATTCCCAGGGACAGGATTGGGCCACCCCCTCCCCGTTCCTCGCGGCCGAGTTGTCCAAAAATCCACAGCCATAAAGGGGGGGAAACGGCCCTTTTCCGCCGCCAAACGCGCCGCGGCCTGCGCGGCCCCGCAGCGGCCTCTAGCGGCCGCTTCGGGACCCAATCCTCCCTGGCAAAGAGGTGAAAACGGGTGGATATCTAAAATATAAATAAATAAATAAATAAAACAAAATCTAGAAAATCGTGGCTGATTCGGGTTTTTTTGGGGGGGTGGGGGAGCGGGGCGCGGCGCAGAGGCAGCTCCGCGAAGCGCCGCCCGCCGAGGAGGTTTGTCCCCGCCGGGGCGCCGTCCGCGGTTGCCAGGACGACGGCGCTCCCGCCTCGGCTGAGCCATGGCGGCCGGCGGCGGCCCCGACGTGTTCCTGGTGTCGGTGAGCGGGGAGATCGAGAGCGGGCAGGTGAGCGGGCCGGGACCCGAACCGGGACCGGGACCCGAGCCGGGACCCGCCGGGGCTCGGGCAGCGCGGCCCGGGCTCGGCGGAGCCTCCCTGCCCCGCGGCCTCAGGTCTGGCCGCGCTAACGCGGCCTCTCCCTCAGTTCCCCGGCTTCGACGAGCTCTACTGCAAGTTCTGCTTCGTCTACGGCCAGGACTGGGTGCCCACAGCGGTAAGAGCGCTCCGTGCCCCGCCGCAGGTGGACGTGGCTGATAGGACAAGGGGAAAGGGCCTCACCTTGCACCAGGGGCGGGTCAGGGTGGACATTAGGAAAAATTGCTTCACAAAAAGCGTGAAGCTTTGGAAGAGGCTGCCCGCGGAAGTGCTGGAGCCACCGTCCCTGGCCGTGCTCAAGGAACGTGTAGATGAGGGGCTGAGGGACACGGTTTAGCAGGTGGGATGATGAGGGCCTCGCATTTGGACTCGATGATCTCGAGGGTCTTTTCCAGCCCTAGCGATGCTGAGATTCTGTGTGGCCGTGCGGCCCACGCGTGCTCTCCCCGCAGGGCCTCGAGGAGGGCATCTCGCAGATCGCCTGCCGGAGCGACGCCGCCGCCGCCGCGCTTGTCTGGAACTTCCCCCTCGACATCACCTTCAAGAGCACCAACCCGTGGGGCTGTGAGTGCCGGGGCGGCGGGGCCGGCGCGGGGCGGGCGTCCTGCTCACGGCCGCTCCCCCCGCAGGGCCGCAGATCGTCGTGAGCGTCTACGGGCCCGACGTCTTTGGGAACGACGTGGTGAGAGGCTACGGGGCTGTGCATGTGCCCATCGAACCTGGCAGGTGAGGCGCCGGCAGGGCAAGTGCAGGGACCTGCGGCTGAAATTCGGGCATCTTTAGTAAACATAGGTTTACCTATAAGTTTACACAGTGCTGTGTGGTTCCTGTCTTAATTTCTCTGCTTTTCGTGTTTATTTTAGGCATATAAGAATCCTTCCTATGTTTGTTCCAGAGTCTACATCGAGGCTGCAGAAGTTTACAAGGTAATACTGAAAGACTTAGTCTTACTCACAGAGAAGGATTTTTAAAAAGAAATAGTATCTCCAGCTACTTATTTGTGCACATGTGTATATTTTTTTAATCATAAACAGATAGTTTTGAGTTTTATAGGTGAAACATCTTTGATTCCTTCAAAGTATTCAAGCTTCTCTCTTACTCTCAATAACTGAGAGTGGAATTAGACTGTTTCTGAAACTGCTTTGCCATAGACAGATTCTGTCTAGCCCAGAAATAGTTTGAATCTAGCAAAACGTATACAAAACTGGTTTCATTTTTTCCCTTGGAGAGATAAAACTTGTCTTTGGTCAAAGCTGAGAAGCCACAAAGTTAATCAGCCTTCAAAACTCTGTGCTGTTAACAAAGGCTGAGAGTCCGTATGCTTTTTTAAAAACACAAATTATTAATTTTATATGTCAAAACTAGCCACAAATCAGTATATCCAATAACATACTTGTTTTCTATTTTCTTCAAGCTGGTTCACGGGCAGACGTCCAGAATTTACCGATCCAAGAGTGGTAGCGCAGGGAGAAGGCAGAGAAGGTGAGTCCTGCGCAGCTGCTGCCTACACTTCTTGCGTGGCAGCAGGTGCAGCTCGGCCAACCTGTCTTAACCAGCGCTACTGATGAATTTATTTTTTTTCTTTTTTCTCCTAGTAACGAGAGTGCGATCTCAAGGCTTTGTGACCATTTCCTTCAATGTAGTGACCAAAGATATGGCAAAGCTGGGCTATGAGGTGACCCCAAGTGACATGGAGAACCACTCTCTGGTGTCTGTCACAGAAGGGATTCGTAATTATTAAATGCGGGAGTGAGATATGCAAAGACTCACACGGAAGATAGGCAAGTTGGGAGCTTTTTGGAAAAAGGAAATGAGTATGTGACAAAGCTGAGAAAATGTCACAGGAGACATAGGCACAGGTCCATGAGGCTTTGGATTAATTTCCTAAGTCCTTTCAATAGGTGGATGAGTCTAATATTACACAAAAACACTAATATCAAAATATAAGAGTTTTTTTATATAAAAATTTTCTAGCAGCCCTTTGTACACTCTTTATATTAAAAGAAAAAAAAAAAAAAAAGAAAAAGAAAATTTTATCTTTGTAATTGTTTTCCTGCATTTAAAACATCACTGCAAACTCCATGTTGTAAAGTGTTTTTTGCTGGTAGCAGTTAAAAATTGAAATGCTCACGCCTTCCAAAAAGGAGAGACCATTGAAGTGGTGCAGTGAAACCCACACGTGCTTTTCTGTGCCATGAACCTCTCTGCAAAAGCAGCAGCCGCTTTGCCAGGTAATCCCGTATAGTCCTTCAGAGTTTGTGCAATTAATTAAAATAGTTCATGCACTGTAGAAACAAACTCTTGCAGTTTTTTCAGTGAAACAACCTGAGCTTTTGCATTTCGGACAAGATGATGACTCTTCATTTCCAGAGTTTCTTTTTGAATAAAGCTCCAAGGGAAAGAACAGGAGAACACTTTATTATGGAGGAGGTGCAGACAGCATGGAGTTAGCTACATCCTTGTAGCAGCTTTTAACTTCTGAGGGAACAAATCAAATTTTAAGTGCAGATACCGGTTAAAAAATACACCTTACAGAAGGAACTGAAAAGGAACTACACACAGTCTTAGTAAAGCATCCCCCGGGTACAGTAATTAGCAGTGCTTGGCTCCAAATCATGTTAATTAGCAGAGACTTTCTGCCCTCGAATGTGATCGGGAGCAAAGGGAGGCCCTCATCCTCCTTCAGTCCCGCACATCCATACGTTTGATGCTGTGGCAGGCTCAAGTATTAACTGTAATGATGTTAAGTCTTCTACCATGTATTTATTGTCATCCCAAAGTGATGTGGCAGTAACATTTACCTAGGTAATATACTACGACTTTCCTTAGTTGGTTTTCTTATCAAAAGATCAGAAAAGCAGTAAGAAGGCAGTGTGTTGGCATTCCAATCTGCTATACACTAAGGTATTTTTCCATCGCGTAACCTCAGAGAGGGACCTAAATAATGTTTGTTACTGGTGTGTGACCAACTCTCCCAAGCTAATGTGCTGTTCTCAGGTGTCTGCAGCATGAGGGGACAAAGCTGAGCCTCCGTCTAAATAGTTTCTCTTCTGCTGTCTTACCATGCCTTTCACTGAACCCTCTTCTAAATTAATATTACTGCTCTTTTAGGCAGAATAAAAACAAGTGTCTAAATATTTATGCCTTTGTGTTTCTGCTGCTAAGGTCTTTATTTGTTTCTGACAGAATAGATGCATTAAATCATGTATGATTTGCTATTTTTACAGGTTCAAATATACAACAAAATGACTAATCACTTTTAGTCACTTTGATAGGAAACTTTGGGCATGTAATCTTGTGTGTTTTGACTGCAAATACGCAGAGGTGACTGTGAGGAGTTAACATGATACCACCCTAGAAGGGACCTGCCATGACACTGAAACTGCAAAAATAAAGGCCCAAGTAGCAATACACAAGGTTGAACTGTGCATCTTTCAGGATGTAGAGCAAATAAAGCACTCCAGTTTGTTCTAATTATTACTGCATGCTCAACAGTATAATCAGCGCGTGTGTTTGTAAATAGCATTTATTAAAAGATAACATGAATATTGGAATTTTGCTCTGAGCATTAGCGTCTTCTGAAGTATTTGTAAGTACTTTTCCAAACATGATTACAGATTATGTTTTGTCTCTTGCTTTTTCCTATTATGTTTCTATTGGTTTTACGCTTCCAGTATGCGCCTGCACCAGTTGTTTTGGCAACTGTTGTAATCTCTTAACTGAGTCGTGCTGGAATCCAGATTTGTAAGTGTTTCCTGTTGGCTGAGAGCTGTGCAGGATTTTGTTTCCTTTTTTGAAGTATTTGGGAAGCAGTTAGCTACAGTAGCAGAATAAATATCTGTATTCAAAATACTTGAAATGTACAGACACAAACATAAAACCTACTCTCACTTAAACATGTTTTTCTCCCCCCCCCTTGAGCACATTTGCGTTTCCTCATTCCAGTTAGCAAACTGAGCAAAACAGAATCATGAAAAAAAACGCATCAAACAGAGATAAAGCCCGAGCTCCATGCCCACGGGGGTGCAGTGACGTTATTGACCTCCAACTTCAGCATGTGCTGCTAGTGCAGAGCTCGGGAAGCGTTTCAAAAGTAGAGGTAGGTGCCTGACATTTCATTTTTCTGTTCAGCTCTCCTGGGACTGAGACCAACCAGAACCGACCTGTGCGTTTGTGTGGCCTCGCCGTTCACGGCCGCGGTGCCGCGACCCTCAGAAAAAAAATGTTTCACTTAGAAAAGGAGTTTTTAAAAAGTTTCAGCTCCATAAAAATATTTGAAACCCCACATTCCAAATGACTTTAGAAGCTGTTTCCACAGTGCCAACTCTATTAGGCTTTTGTCTCTTTTTCCTATGTGTTTAGTGGCTGCCTGCCGTGGGTGGCATTAACTACAGCTAACAATGCAAATTATAAAACCCTTCATTAGTATTAAAGAACTCATGTTTTAAAAGCAGCCAAAGTAAACAGTAAAACCTGGCTGTAGTAAAGGCCCAACGTGATGAGTCTTCTGCCTTCTCCAGGTGGCCGTAACCACGCGGGCAGTTCACCAGGTAGTCTCCCTTTGACGCTGAAATTTGACTGAAGCTCCAGGTCGCAAGAGAGAGGTTGGTAGGGGCCGTCACATCGGCTGGCGCTCTGCAGCTTGTTATGCTCAAGTCTCTCCCAGACAGCAAAATCGGCCGTTAACCTCCGAACTCAGGATGGGCAGAAAAGGTCTCAGAGCAGCCGTCCTGGCGCTTCCCCGACGGCGGACGGGGGGTTCCTGCCATCCGAAGGGCCGCAGAGGGGGGTCGGCACCGCATCCGCTGCAGCCCCAGCCCTCCGTGAACGCTCCTTTCTTGTGAAACTGCCCAAAATTCAGCAAATCGCTACCCAGCGCTGTCCCTCCGGAACCTGCCCTTGCGCCAGCCCGGCTCTTGTGTCACCCGCGGCACCTGCCCCTCTGCCGCGATGCCCCCCAGGCGACGGCGCTGAGCCGGGCGGCGCGGGATCGGTGCCTGCGCGGTGGGAACACGTCGCGCTCAAAGCGGCAGCCCATGGCGCAGCCTTCCGAGTGATTCCCACGGGAGGCACCTCTTGATCCCAGGGACAGGCCTTGGGGCTGCAGCACCTTGGAAAGGCGCCGCTCAGGGCAGCGCAACGGCCGGGCAGGAGCCCGCGGCCGCTGGCGCCCGCAGAGCCAGGGACCCCTTCAACAGCAAGAACCCCCACCTGGACACAGGGCGGCAGGGCAAGAAAGCTGCGCTCTGTGCGGCACCGGGTCCTGCCGTGGCACGAGGAGCTGCCCTGGGGGACAGACCTGCTCCCAACAGCTTCTGGGGATCAGGGAGCCCTTTCCGCCAAAAGCAGAAGCAGCAGCGGCAGCTCCTGCCCTCTCGTGGTGACTTCCAGCCCCTGGAAAGATTTTAGGCTTTGCTAACAGCAATTAAATACTGAAGCTGTGCAAAGGATGGGCAGGTACTGCTGGTTCCTGCACAGGAGGATTGCACGTTGCGCTGGCCACCCTGCCCCTTGCTCCGGAACAGCAGCCGGCACAGCCTGGCTCGTCTTGCTTCCCAGGCACCATCCAGGGCTCCAAAAGGAGCATCGCGCCCTTGACATCACCCGAGCACCTGCCATACCCACCCACGCACCTGCCCGGGGCCCTCCTGCGAGGCCAACTCGGCCCCTTTTGCCTCCTCCCTGCCTGCCCAGGCGCTGGCTGGAGCCTCCAACGCTCTTCCCCCTTCTGCCAGAGTCACCCCAGGACACAGACCCGGGCAAGCGGAACCTCGGGAGCCAAGGCAGGCAGGGGAGGTGGCAAACACAGGAAGGACTTCTGAATTTAGATTGTACATATATAAATATATACACACACACACACTCTCATGTATGTATACATGAGACACTCTCATATTTATATTTATTTATTATTTATATTTAACACTCTCATATTTATATATATATATATAAAACATGGCAGCTGCTGCCAGCTGCACAGGACCCCCAAGCACGCAGCCTCCACTGGCTGCGATTTAATAGAAGCTGCTGCGTGCAAGGACACAGAACTATGAGATGCAGGATGACAATTTTCCAGGCCCCGGGAGCCCCTGGAACACAAATCCTGCTGGAAATCCTCCTGCGGCCCCCAAAACCAGGCCGGAGCCCCCGAGCGCGGCGGCTGCGCTCGAGCCTGCAGGGTCTGCGGCCCACGCAGACGATTCCAGCCCTCCGGGCTCACCAGGGAAGAGTCGCAGCAGCCTCCAACCACCACAGGCCTCTATTTTTATATCTCTATTCAGGCCAAGATACTGAAGTACCCAAATTCACCTTATGGAATATCGCTGCCTGCGGCCTCCCCTGGGCTGGGCTGGTGTCCATGGGATCCTCAGCAGGATTTTTGCATTTCCACAGTGCTTTTCCACCAATTCCAATGCATGAGATCACAGCTAATAATTGCAAGAGACCAATTCACTAACGACCTTGGCTCACTCGCTTATGATGAAGTTTTGCACCATCTCCCGGCCCTACTTGTGTCAAGAAGCTGTTGGGAAAAGGGCGGCTTTTCCTCGGCATCTCAACGTGAGCAGCACAGGTTAAAGGGAACGACCGCTACAGGTCAGGCTGTCCCTCCAGCGATACTCGAAGTTCATCTGGATAAAAGCAACGTGCTCTTCCTCAAGGCTGAGAGGTGTCAGAGCGCTGGCTGCGCTCCCACCCCGGCCGCCTCGACCAACAGCCCCTTCTTGGCTCAGGAGCCGTCCCAACATCCCCACGGGAAGCGCCGCTCCCATCTCCCCATCCACACCCTTCCCAATCCTCCACCCGCTCACAATTTACTCCCATCTTTTGCCAACCGCTCCTTCGCATGAAGCTGGGAGACGGCCAATCTGCCACTGCTCACCCGGCTGCTGCCAACTAACCACCCTAACGGGGAAGGGACCAGGATTTTTAAAGCACCAAAGGGACAGGGACTTTATGTTCGCTGAAACCCCAAGTCTTCAGCAATTACAGCTCCATCACCAGCGGAGCATTAAGACAGGACCGCCACAACCACGTCCGACCCCCTTTGCTATGGGCGATCCCGGGCTCCAGCACAACCACCGGCAGCCACGGCGCCGGCGCCTGTGTCCGAATTCAGCGCCCAGAGGGAGAGGTGACCTCGGGCTGACGACAGACAACTTCAGGGGACGGAAGTTTTCGGCACAAGGGGCTGTGCGGGTCCGGCCGGCGCCCTGCAGGGTCCTGCAGGGCCACAGCAGGACCCGCCGGCCGCGCCGTCCCCAGCGGCCGCGCGCGGAGGGCAGAGCGGCTCCCGCTCCCGAACGGCGCCGGGCGGGAGGCAACGGCCGCTCACGGGAAGGGGCGGCGCGGAGCAGGATGAGCCTCTGGCTACGCTCTATCCAGACAGGCCCTTTTCCTCTGCAAAAGCGGTGAAAACCACCCCAACTTGGCAAAGAGGAAGGCGGGGCAGGGAGGGATCAACCTGCACGAGGCCGGAGGCGGCTCCGGCCGGAGCGCGGCCTCACGTGGGGCTCCCGGCTCCCTCCGACCGGCCCTTTGCCCTGCCAGGACCAAAGGAACTCGGGCCCTTTCGGGGGCTGATGCGACGTCACCACGACGGTTTCTGCTCCCAGCCCTTCCCACTCCTCCCCCCGTGCAAGCGGCTTCACCTGCCCCCTGCTATTGCAAGAGGTGAAGCAGAACCGGGAGGAACCGAGCCCACGGGACAGAAAAGGGCCGGAGGAAGAATCAACAAGGAGGCACGGACGGCCCAGGCTGCGCAGGAGCAGGGGGCGGCTAGGAAAACATCACTCTGAAAATCAGAGGCACCGGAAGCCGCCTCTGGGCTGCCACCCTTAGCAAGAGATTTGTTTTCTTTTCCTTTTAGCCCCCAACACGGAGGGCAGATGAATCAGAGGTGACCAGAGGCAGGCGCAGACTCCAGGGAACGGCAGCGATCCCGGAGCAGCGGGAACGCAGACGACCCACAGGCTTTAAAGGAAAACAGAGGGGACTTCCCGCCCGGCCTGCCTTGCCAGCAGCGCTGCAGCACCAGGGCAGGTCCAGCCCCAGCAAATCAAATATTTGGTCAGTGATCAGTCTGAGGAGCAGCAAGACACAAGGGCAGGAAAGCTGAATGGGTTCCCGAGGGGAACAGGCCCATAATGAAGCACCCGCCAACTTCGAGCACCCAGACCCAGACCCCGGAGTCACCGCAAAGGGACAGCGCCGGGGCTGCCCGGGGGGCGGGAAACACGGAATGCCCAGGGTCGGGGGGGTTTGAGCTTCCCCCAACCTTATTCCACAGAGGATCACTTTGAACTCCCATTTTTTTTCCCCAAACATCTGTCTTTACCATTATATAATTTTGAAGCCTCTGCTGAGAAAGCAGTTGATCATCCTTCCAAAAAAAGCTGTTTCAAAAATATATGTGGTTTAAAGAAGCAATTCAGTCACCTGCAACACAACAAGTCTTCATCTTTATTGAGTTAATAAGGTCTCAACCGATTCTGATTTAAGTGATCTATAAGAAATGCTCCTTTCTCATAGGAAGAGCAGGCCTGCACCAGGAGAAGTGATGAATGCCTTGAAGAAGTCACACTGACCATGTACAAGCAGCGTCACTCTTGTGACAACGACTAGATCTACCCTGGAACGCAGGACTCGCGCGCACAAACCTTAATTGTCTCATCCAATCCAGCAGCTCTTGGGAAAACTAAATCAAGCAATGGCAGCAACAGTTCTTAAGGGTGATATAAACACTACGCAGAGTCTAGAAAAAGCAACACGTCTGGAATATAAGCAATACAATTTTAATTCTGACCAGTCACCTACAAACCCCTTGTCTTTCCACTGTTCTGATGGCATTATTAAATATCACGTTTGTGACGTTGCTAGGGAAAAATGACACAAAGATACAGACATTATGATACAATAGTACAAATGATAAATTATTTATACAGTAAATAATGTCAATAGTCAGCAGAAATTCATAAAAAGCAGCCGGCTCCCAGTATTATGAAAACAGGTTTGGTAAATATTTAAATTGTAACACTTGTAAAGGAAGCAAGTCTTGTGAGATTCTGCTGTGAAAAATAAACCATATATTTCTCCACAATTTGTGCAATATTAATACATACAGTACACATTAGAAACTGTAACAGCAAAAGGGAAGATGCATAAGAATAGTTGTCTTAGCTATGGGACTTCAAAAAGACTGTAAACACCACAAGCCACCATGGTTTTCCTTCCCTGTCCCCTCAGCGTAGTTTAGTTTCTATATAGTATAAAACTGAATAAATAACTGAGCTTATTTTTGGGTTTAAAATTATGCCAAGATAACTTTATTTTTATAAAATAACACTTTTATCTTTGGTCAATTTGACCAGTAAGGCTATTTTGGGATACTAACATTTTTAAAATCAAAAGCACTTTTAGTATTTCCAAGTGGGAAAAGAAAGGGAAGAGGGAAGCGCGTGTGGAGAAATACGCCAGAGAGCTGTGAGCAGACGCGCGAGCCGCCTCCACGGCGGCACGGGAGGCAGGAAGCAATATCGTGGAGAGCACTTAAAGCACCACGAAGCGGATTTACCTTCCCGGACACAACTGGAGCCTCAGCTGCCTAGGACAGAAACCACCTTTCAGAGTGTCCGCTGCGGCGACGCGGGCTCTGCTCGGCGCTCGAGGTACAGACGTGCCGGCCAGCTAGAAACCAAGAGGATTTTTACCCAACCAGCTGCTTATTCAACTCGTGAACCCGTTTCCTCCTGCAGCGCCTGGGTGGGTTGGGAATCTCAGCACGGTCAGTCCTTGGCCTAATGCTTTACGGCACCACAATCTGGGGTGATTGCTGTTCAGAGTGTCTTGCCATGGCTTATTGTGCAATATATATGTACACACACGCACGTGTGTGTGTATATAAATATATATATATACACACACGTGTGTGCGCACACATACATAAAATGCAAAAGTAATACAGCTCTTAGAGAAGTGGCCTTGGTAAAAGCAACAATTTGCCATTCAGCAGCTTCATTAAGCCAGGGCTCCCTTCCAGACCAATATATATATATATATATATTTTTTTTTTAGCAATTCATGATGACAGCTCATCACTCTGAGCTGTAGACGACGTTATAAATTTTAAAATACTCATTAGCAACTTCATCTTGCCTCCAGAAGCAGTTACCTAGCGTTTAGCGAGCAGATGCGATCAGAACCTTCTGGCTGAATAGATAATGCCCCATCTAACCACTGCCAATGCACTCAGGTGATGGACTAAGGGAAAAACATCAAATGATCTCAACTCCACTGCTGCAAAAAATTAAATTGGAAAAATAATGAAGAATAAGTCTTGCCACAGATCAACTGGAAAGCACTTTTTTTCTCCCCCCCAACTGCAAGAATCACACCCTTCCTGGTCTACACTTTTCAATAACTTCAACAACAACAACAAAAAAAGTATTTTTCCTTACTCTGAAAGGCAACATGAATGGGTTTTGTTCTCTTTTTTTCCTTTTTTTTTTTTTTTTTTTTTTAAAGACACATTGGGTGTGGACAGTCATTCTTTTTCCTCCGGTATAAAACAAGAGCAGATGAATATTCTGAATCCTACTTGGAAATTCAATAGTAGCAAGAGGATCGAACCATCTGCATAGAAACATCCACACATTTAGCATTCCATAGACTAATAGAGCTACACTGACCTACGCAGCTAAAATCTGTGATTGTACCCTAGATTTGATAGTCTCTCAGCCTCCCTACCCAGCACAGGATAAAATCCAGTCCCCTCCACCCCAGCCGGCCCTTCCTTCCCGACACGCTCCCTCGGCTGGCGCGGTCCCACGCAGCATCATTACACCAGGACACAGAGCTCTGGCAATTTCTTTCAGCTTTTTTTCCATTTTCCTTTTTTATTTTTTTTTTCTTTTTTCTTTTTCTTTTCCTGCTAATTAGGAAAAGGCCACCAAGATGCATTGGCTCATTCCCGGAGATGCCCTCAGGGCAGTTACAAGCACCGGGCCATCCCTGTCCACATGTTCCATGTACATCCGTTCACTTGTGAGAGCAGAGCCTACAAAAACGCTGCAATCTCAGGGAAGTCCAGACATGCAAGTTAAAACGTATAGTTCAGCTTACAATTAAAATTGTAAATGGAACCAGTTTATTAATATGGAGTGTGCCTTTCATTAAGAAAAATTAGTCAACGAAATTAACGAGTTGTATTTATACATTAGGATTCTGAGCATTTCAAGGAGTACGGCAAGAAAAAAAAAAAAAACACGAGCCTTTCTCACGATCTTCACAAAGGCTGCATGTCCATTTTGGTAATCAGAAAATGGGAACAAACCAAGGGAAAAGCGACTTTAGTGTTTTTTTTTTTTTTTTTTTTTTTTTTTTTTCTCTCTTTTTAATGTAGTCTTTAATCATGTCATGTTCAAATTCAATTAATCTAAAATAATTAGTCATGCAAATTTGTTTTGATTTTTCATTATGAATACTTCATTTAAAAGTAAAATATTTTAGTGTTAATCTTCCCTTTTAAACTCTCTTTACAGAAACAAAGAGCTAAAACCATAAATAAGAGGGCATTAAAACCATAAAAATGACATTTGCCAATATCTTAATTTTTCAGCCAGACTTGATAAATCTATCAAAACCAGACAGTTAAATAAGAACCACATTATAAAAATTAGCAAAAAAGGACTATTAGGTAACTCTGCAAACTCAAATATGAAACTGTACTAAACAAAATATGTGCAAAAGTATACAAGAGTAACTGCATATAGCAAGGTTAAGCCTGAATTAGTTTTTAAAGCTTGCCCTGGTGAAACTGAATCCAAAGTTGTCCTGCTGTATTTCTGCATATTTTTTTTTCCTCCTCTTTCAACTCACATGGTAAGTCAAATAAAAATAAAATACACATGATAACTTCGAAAAGAAGCTGGTACTGGACAAGCACAGAGCAGGACACTCACTCAGCACGAGTGCAGCATGCCACTCACAGAGAGTTCCTCAGGAGTCCTTAGAGAGTAGTGTACAAATTCAACACCGCATACAACAGCACACATTATACTCGACAACTTGAGAATGTTCTTGGGTTTCTGTCTTTTTTTGTTTGTTTGTTTTTTTCCTTTAGAGACAAGCTTGCTTTCTCAGTCAACCTTTGATAGGAAAGCAGTGCGATTTTGCATTGCAATGTTTAATGCATAAAAACCAGCCACCTGGGCCCTCAATCGTTCTCGTCTAAGAGTAAGGACTATGGGTGAACCAACAGTCTAGAACTGTGTATAGTTATGTGCAAAACATTCACTAGCACTCCGAATCTCAGGTCTATCTTACGGGCATAGGAAGTGACAGATGCAGGTAAATAGTAATTTCAGGATCCAGCACATCATCTGACATCTACAAAATAGCCAACGGAGTTTAAAATGGCAGGTTCTCCCTAGAAAGTGGATTGAAATGATTAACGAAGTAACAAAATGGGCAGAATCTAACTTTGGTGAAAAGTCTGAACATTTCACATAATGCTCAACAAGCCAAAGTAAGGTACCATCTGTAGCAAAGACTAGATTTAGATTAACTGGTAAGTAGAGACAACTCTTCAAAGATCATAACTGTAAACTGCAAATCTACTTCCAAGTCTCTTACACACCGTTCAGTCCACACAGGCCACGTTCATTTAGCTGTAAAGACTTCAGCCTGGAAACACTACGAAAAGAAAGTTCCTTTGATTGGGTCTTTATAGGAGAAAAGGGTTAGTTGTATTTGTAGACTGGGATGCTGCCGGCGGGATTCCCGTACTGTGAAGAGGTTGGGTCATTGATCCTGCAATGCTCACGTTCAGCCCCTGGCCCATTCTCGTTATAGATGCCACTGTGCCCATAGGAGGGATCGGTGCCATCCCCACGGGCACGGGGGCCATGGAAGACAGAGGCATTGGCTCCATGCTTATCGGTGGCACAGCGCTGAAGGAAGGACTGGTTCCCATCACAGGACTTGCTCTCATCTGATTTAGAGTGAGTGGCTGCGGCTGATTCACTTGGAAGGGGTTGATTGGAGCTGCTGCTGTAGCTGCACCTAGTTTTGAGGGAAAAAAGGGGAAGAGGCAAGAGGATCACATCTCCATAAAGCACTGGGGTCCAGAGATTCTCTTTACATTCAAAGCACACACGTTCTGTATCTTCTTCCCCACTCCAAAACTCAGGGGAAACCTGCACAGAGGCCATTCAGCTCCCTGGGACTGCACTGGTGCAGACACAGGCCGTTCCTCTGAGCCTCTCACAAAACAGCACCACAAAATAATCCCTGCTGACCAACAGTTTCCACTTATAGTCACTGGATAAACAGGTTTCAAATTTGATAACCTGGAACGTGTCTAGCCATGGTATCCTGGTTGGTAATTTTTCAATGCTACTTAAAATTAGCATTACAAAAGAGTACAGATTGCATGCAGTTCTCCTTCACTGCACTCTGGCTACAGTATCTCTGTGCCTTTGCCTCAAGATCTCAGTCAGCCAATTCCACTTAGAAGCTGTACATGGTTTTGGCACTGAGTTTTGACAAGAATTCATAAAGTAAACAAGCTGTTTCTGAATTACGGCAGTGCTAGAAGAAGCAGAGAATAACTTTCCCAGCATTCGGGTTGTCTGGACAGCTGCCAAAACTACAAATTCCTTTTCCCGCATATGTATAGAGCTATTTGGATGGCCCAGTGACCCCTTAAAAACTTTTTCTAGTAACCAGCAATGGCAGATGCACAGACTTCCTGTGGCTAAACACTGCCAATACTGCTCAGAATTACCGTGTTTTTTGGTTTTTTTTCTTTCTTTTTTTTTGGGGGTGGAGGTGGTTGTTTTTTTGTCTTCTATCTACTGAGTTTAATAAACTTTTTTCCCCCCAATGGGAAGTGAATAAATACTATTTTTTTTTTTAATTTCACAAGACTAGCATCAGAAAAAAATTCAGTGCATATGAAGAGTCCTTAAAAAAATACATAGATCTTCCAAATACTCAGTGCCATCGAAGTCTGCTGCAAGCGAAGACTCCCTTACAACAGGGGCCAATTTACAGAGGAACTGAGACAGCCCATTTGTTTCCAAATATACTAAGAGCATGTTTTGACCAAAACTGGGTTATCACACTAACCTAACGACAGCCTAACCAACAACCTAATAAAACATACACCAGTTTGCTATCTGCAACCTCAGGCTGCAGTCAGAGATGCTGATTTAATTAAAAGGGCAGCACAATTAAAAGGGCTATTGCCAACCTGCTTGCCACAGGCGCCTACTACCCTTCTAAGGGCTGGAGCGTCTCAGCTGGCACGTGCTCACACCTTACCTGTTCTGACCATCATGTGGCTTTAGCTTAGCCATTTTTAATAACCAAAAGCTCATTTCTAACCCAGATCATTCTGGCAGAATCTGTGCAAAAGGTAAGGGGAAAGAAATAGCTTGAACTAAGCTAACCCAGCAGATGCAAGAGTAGAACTCTGGGCTTAGGGTCCAGCAGCACCTGCAGAAACCCTGCTGCCTCACCCTTCTGCTCTCAGGCACAATCTGCAGGCTGAAGTAATCAAGAAAAACAAACCAAAAACAGCTGATGTTAAATAACATGAGCCTCAGTTAAGCAAAATTTCCCTACAGGAAGGGAAAACAGAATGAATAGGAATAGGAACAGACCTGGTGCCAAGAATGGATTCAGTGAAGTAACAGGTTGTGGTGGCTTAGATACCAGTGAATCCAGATTCACCAAAGCAGCATTGGGGCCCAGAAAAGATTCGGGGGTTTTGCGGGCTGCGCTTTGTTTGCCTGATGTCATGCTGGAGTGTTGGGAATCAAAGAGATCAGGACTTGTGGTACCGCTATGCTGGGATGGCAGAGTGGAACCCGATTCAGCTGTAACAACACAAGAAGAAAAACAAAACTTCAACATCTACATAATCAAACAAAGAAAACCCTGAAGTCCCCTCCAAATATTTTGAAGTCTAATGTTTTCATAAGTGTTATTTAAGCATCTCAAGTACATGTTACACCCTCAGCATGCAAGAAAAGTCTTTTCTGGAAGAGCGCAAGGACTCTAGAATTACAGTTGCAGTGCTCTACAGAAGCCTCTACCTGACCTGCCTGATGCATATTCTTTCAACTACACTGCAATAAATTACACTAAGTTTCCACAGCAAAGATATGCAAAAGCCTTGGGCTTCTGCCCTCGCACTAGATGGCTGTTATACGTCTCCCAGATAGATTCCAACAGAGTTTTTCTTGTGTATTAAAGAAGCCTGGCCCAGGTTTGGATTTGCCACCAATATTCCAGGTAAAACCTAGCTTAAAGTAGATAGTATCTAGTATCAAAGCACTTATATTTTATCTTTTATCTTAACTTAGTTTTTTATCTTATTTAGACCAAATGGAAAAGAAATTTAAACTTTCATATAAGTTAATTTTCTCATTTTTCCACTGTTTTTATTGTGCTAGAATTTATGGGTTTGAGAAATTCAGTCAGCATCGTTCTGTTTAATTGTCTGAGCACGAGCCATACTACGCACACATGCTAGATGAGATAAATTTAGAAGTCAAGCAAATTTCTGGGTCAATGCAGCACAGAGGTTACTGAGTGAAAGCCTATGGCTTACAATACAAAAGAGGCCGGTTCCCCATGAGTTCATGCACAGGCCAAAATGTTAACAACAAGCTTACACTGCTGCATTATCACCAGCTTTGATCTCTTCCTTTGTGAAAGGCAATTCTTGTTTTTTGCCCCCCCTCCCCCCTTTTTTTTTTTTTTAAGGAAATACAAGAACAGACAGATCTGTTGCTGAGACTACCAGCCAAACTGCCCATTTTCTAAGAACTTGATTCATACCTGGCTTTTTGGAAGTTCGAAGTGTGTCAAATTCAGAAAAATCATCTTTAACTGTACCATTCAAATTACTGAAGAGGTCAAAAGATGTACTTCCTGTTCAAAACAACAAGAGAGCTCTGTTGTTAATAGATCTTCAATTGCATTACACACCAGACCCTACCGAAAGGGATTTCTAACTTGTTCACATCACTGACACCACTCGGGTTGGCTGTGAGGAACAGCTGGAGGGCTCCTACTTTCACCCTGGACAAAGGAGAAGGACAATGTGAGAAAAGGGTCTTTTCTTACAGGGTTAGCTGACTAATTCAGAGTGATGTGCTCTTAAACCACAGTATAAGACACACCTTAGCTGGCTGGGGTTTTATTAGGTGTCTGCAACCCAGGGAGGCATGGGCCAGCATATATCGCTTTGGAAGAAGACAGCAGCAACAATTCTACAGGTTAGACTCCACCACATGTGCTCATCAGCCTTTAAGTAAAACACCACTTCTGAATATACTTGCCAAGACAAATACACAACACAGCTATAAACTTGACTAATGATTTCACTTATGTTCCCTACGTTAAAGTAGGTAGGAACGCAGTGGGATTGCAGGAGTGTCATCCACTCCATGTAGAGTTGGTTAGGCCCGGTTGAGCTAAGACTGTTCCGTTGTACTTTGCAACAAATAAAAACATAACATTTCCATAACGCGAACACACCCTTACCTCAAAAGGTAGGAAGAAAAGCCACACCTAAATGAAGAGTAGTAGCACTACTGAAAAGCTTTGAAGTTTGCTTTTCTGTATTTGCTGTAATGTTTTCCTTAATTCAGCATTAACTGCCAACACATTTCAAGCAAATGAAAACGCAGACTTAACTCCATAGAGTTCACAAAAAAAAAAAAAGAACACCCACAAGTCCCAAAGAATTTAAGTAAAGATTCTGTACAATAACAGTACTTTCTGTGACAAACAAAGACCAGCACAGTTTAGGAATCATTCCAGTAACGATCCAGTTACTGCCCTTTGCCCAGAGAAAAATGGATTAGACCATTTCTGCAGTGTTCAATTTGCGAGTCCTTTGTTTATTATGTGCTGAGATGAATGACCAAAAGAAAATGCAATCAGAATAGCCATGGTACCAACACAAAAAAATAAGGTATTAGTAAGGTTCATGAAAGTAGCATCAGTTACAGAGCATGAACAGAGAGTTACATCACCACCTTTAGCATCTTGCTGCACCAAGTTTTAGGGAAAGATTTGACACCCTCAGTCTAAAGTAGAAAAACCTTCATTTCTACCTCTAAAAACTCCTTAAAGTGTGGAAGTGCTCAGCCTGTCACTAACTCTGCAGAGACATCCATCTGCACAATATTTATCATGAGGAAAGGTAAAATTATAGTAACATTCATTTCCGGAAATTAAGTTCCCATCTAATTAAAGATAAAATCCATTTAAAAGCATGAGAGCAGCAGCACAGTCACAAATGCACAGCACACATCTGCATGTAAAAATAAAAGAATGTGGAAGATAGCAGCAAAATGAATTCACAGCTCCAACTCAGAATAACAGTACCTGACTTTTTTGCTCACGTACAACTTACATACTTCACAATCCAGCACTGTAATCAATCAACACAGAGCTGCTTCTGCACAGCCAACATAAAAATCACTCCTATCTCACCCTGCATTGCTCAGATATTATGGATATGGAATGGGACAGTCTCTCACCAGAAGTAGAGATAGGTTTGTTTGCAGGTGCTGGTCCCCAAGGATCCACAGAAGGTTTTGCTGCAGTAGATGATGACTGAGCAGGAGCCCAGGGGTCAACATTTTTGGACAGAGACTGAGCTGTGGATCCTGCTGGTGCTGCCCAAGGATCAACGGAAGCAGCTGGTTTGGCACCTGCAAAAAGAGTCAGCAGGAACACGAGTGACTGTAGCTTCACTTTGCAAAGCTGTGCAAGGAGATTGATCTCTGTTATGGACCATTATTGTCCAGCAAATAATAATAAGAAAAAACGTAAAGCAGTTCAACATTAGATGCAGAGTTTTAATGAGGGCTTCCCATGTTACGCATGCAGAACAAACACAACTAAATTCTTTTCCTACAAACCCAGACCACCAAATCACTTGTGTATCAACACACTTACAAGGCCCTGCACAAGGTCGGGGCTTTGTTCTAACAGCAAACTGAGGTGGAAGGGGAGAGGGAAGGAAAGCCAGAAACTTACCTCGCTATCTCCACCCCTCCTCTCACTTCTGTCTCACCCATTCCCAACCCTCCTTCACTCCCTCAGCCATAAAAGTGCAGGGATAGGAACTTAAGACTTTAAATACACATTTTGTACAATTATATGATTGTAGTACATGCATACATTTCCTTTCCCCAATGCTTAATTACTAAGAATCACCATGTAATCCAGGAGTAGGACAGAACTACCCGCGCAACAGGGAGCTATCACCTTTAACCCCTTTCAGGTTAAAGCACCATTTTATTTTTTAGAAATACACACCACCACCACTGGCCTCACACTACTCTTTCTGAAAACCCATTCAGTGCTATTCTTGCTGGCACAAATTCCAATTTGCAATGTTGGTCTTTCACTTCCATCCCAGGTGGCATGATCTCGCTGCAGCTTCAGAACAGGAAACGCTGAAATCCTCCAAATAAGCCCAGCTATTCCCAGTCCAGCACTTACGATTTCTTTTATCTGCCCTTAGTGGCGAGTTACAATCGATGCCACGCAAAAAATGCTAATGACAGCACTGCTCATAAATGGAAGCTTTCAAAAAGCCCTTTCTTTCATAAGACAGCACACAGAATTGGAGCATTTGGGAAGCTACCTTCCCTGAGCTTCCATTCTCCGTGCTAAAACGCCAAAGCACATACAGGATTTAAGAGCCACGACTTAGTGACTCTCTGTTTTATTAACAGTCAAATTCATAAATCTCCCATCTTCAAGACTATCCTTGGCAGCCAAGTAAGTGGCCAGCTGGAACAAGGGGTTGTTATAAGTGGCATTAATAAAGTCAGGAGGCACAGAGGAAATGCTACAGCTGCAACTGATTCAGGGTAAAACTAGTCAAAGGATGATAGATCAGGCACCAGATTTGAAGGAGGTTTGTTGTTGTTGTTGTTTTCAAACACAGAAAATTACATCCAACAGTCTTGAAGGCCTGAAACTGTCTTTTCCTGACCTAATGTTTGACAGCTAATCACCAGAAAAGATACAGATTACACTAAAACAATGAACAGTGGCCTGCCCAGCAGCTAAGCAAGTGCATTTAATGTCATCATGGGAGAGACGAGGCACCAGATTTGAAGGAGGTTTGTTGTTGTTG
>VZSV01000059.1:4475068-4503957 GCA_013398735.1 Nothocercus julius | reverse complement strand
GGAATCTGGAGGGTAGAACACTTACTGCTAAAATGACTGAAGCACCATGTAACTAGAAGTCCTAGAAATACCAGCCTAAAGGAAACCTGGCAGAGCAGGTTGTCAGTCTTCAGAACTGCAAAGAAGCCCCTCCGCTTCCCCTCTCCTCCCCCTGCCACAAACACAAATCAAACAAAATCCAGACCCAGCTCCATTCCCAAAGTATGTTGAACACCTACTGTGTGGAACCATCAGCTTTCTTAGCAAAGGAGTAACTCCTTGGCTGGAGGAAAACTCCATTTAAAGAATTCAACCCCTTTGCTTCCAAATATATATACGGCCTATTTCAGTAGGAGCAATATCCAAAGCTATGGCCTTGCTGAATTACAGCACTCAGTCTGAGTACTACATTAAACTGACAACTATGTCAGTCCATGATACGGGACCCAACCTGCAGTCAAGTCCTGAGCATCCATTTGGGATGAGACAAGTTGTTTCTGCAGCACAAAGGGAAACCAAAGGCTTCTATTTTCTCCTCCTCCTCAAGATTCAAAATACGCACACACAAACCAACTGCTCAAAAGAGAACATAATTTCCTTTCATTTCTGCTTGAAACTGAGCTAAAGGAAAGTAACTTCTAGTGTATAGAAAACAACCGAAATAGACTAACATACTGACAGGATGCTCTGCCCTGAAAAAGCTCAATATTAAAAAGCAAAAACTGAAGATGAGCATCTCCCGTGGCAGAGTTTGCTCTTACCAAATGATTGCCAAGGGTCAGAGGCAGTAGCTGCAACCGTGGACCCTCCCCAGGGATCAGTTTGGTTTGCAGCAGCAGGAGGTCCCCAAGGTTCTGTTTTCTGGGATGCCGGTGCTGACGAGGGTAGGGCATCCATTAGGTCCAACAGGGTTGTATGCTGAGGGCAGGAACAGTCTGAGCTTTAATCAAGAGCATTACCAATCTGAAGTACAAACCCAAGAGATGAAGAAACATTTTTTTTTTTTTTTTCTCCTTTACACACCTGCATTGACTAGTAGTTTGAAATTTAACCCGCATGGAAGAAGCTTTAAGCTATACAACAAAGCAATCCCAAAAGCATAAACGAGCTCAGTATTAAGCTATTTTGTGTTACTGTATTTCAAGCTTTTGGCAGCGTAACCGGGAATTTCTTAGTTGAAGGCACTACCTCCTTCTTTTTGGGAATTTTAATTGTGTCTCTGCGACTCTCCTCCAGAGCCATCTGTAATCTCAGATCATCTCCGCGTCTGAGGCGCTCCTCCTGCAAAGGAAATCAACACTGTTGATATAGACCATTAGCCTAGACTGTGCTGCTCCAGGTGGCTGGCCCCGCTGGCAGGACCTGCCCGCCCCAGCCTGGGCAGCACTCCCTGCCACCCTAGGAGTGCAGTGGGATTGCCAGGCCTAGCTGCTGTGACTTGTGCTTAACGCAACTGGAGAAGGTGGTTTTCTCAGGAATCTCACCTCATTCAGCCACGTTTGAGGCCAGGAACAACCTGACCCTATGACACCAATGTAACAGCGTGATCACTAAGGGAAAGTCAAGTTTGCTGACTGCAATTTATCCTCACATGAGCCTACTCCCAATGGAAAAGCTACAAATGAACCACTTTTTCCAAAAATTAAGTTACAATGCCAGGAATATCAACTTAAAAACACAGGGAATATCTTAGTTTCAAATTATTATAGCACTTTTGATCACTCACATCACCACTGAAGGATGTAGCAATTTCAACTTTAGTTTTCCTGACCTTTTACAGCTTCCCTCCACCCTTGATGCAAGTCTTTCATCTACAAAGTGAATGACCTAGTCAACTCCGTACAGATTTTACAGTTTTTTAAACATCTCTAAACTACCACGTTTGTGGTAGATCCAACTATTTCAAGTATTTTTGCTTGCACCACGTCTTTCAGAAGTTGACAAATTCCCCAACTGGCATTTCCCCATTTCCATTGATATCATTTACGTTTGTTTTTAAACTTTATTGCTAAACAATGAGAAAGTTTACTGGGTTACAGTTTCCCTCTCCAAGTACAGAGGTACTAACGTTCATCATACATCTGTACGCTACATCTTTCACAGGAAGCCTCTAAAATACTGCAGAGACCCCCAGTGTGGTTGGCTTCAATTTTCACACACATTCATTTACATATTAACATGCAGTAGACTTTACTCAGAATTACAGCATTTACTCCAAATTCAGAACAAACCTCCTAAGAATTAACATATTAACATAACCACTGTGATAGTATAGGAGCCAAGTTGTTTAAAACCAGGTCCTTTAAATATTCTAGCATTTGTGTCAGATCACCCTTCTGTCTCAGAAAATCTAACCAAATGAACAAGTAATTCAAAACTCCTTTCTAATTAAAATGCACTTTTTTTTTTTTTTTAATTTTATGCTGGCCCCATTAATAAAGGCTTTCAGGACTAGTCACGTTTTCAGCTCTTCATAACTGAAACCAGCTTCAGTAATGGGATGATTAACATCCTCCCACACAACCAAGTCTTCTTGCAAAATGACTGTCATCTTCCACTAGCCTCAACAGCACTGAAGTCATAGTTAATTTTAAGAAGATATTTAAAAATAAGATAAACTGTTTGCCAAAATGCCCACCCTCTCTCCCATTACAAAGCCAAGATGCCACTGAAAATGAAAGAGAGGATTGTGGCCTCCACTATCAACGCACGGACACTTTGGAGCCCGGCACTGACCTGCTCTGCAACTTCCCTGCTCATGGCGAGCGCAAGCTGCAGCTGCAGCTCCTCTTCTCCGCTCGTCTGCGGCCGTGCTTGTTCCAGCTCGGAGGAGACCCGAGGGGATGTAGCTGTTGGAGACAAACACAACAAATATGGCTTTTTTATTTAGTGTTTTATAGCAGGGTTGGTTACCTCTCTTGCCAGACGCAGCCGTTCCCAAATGGACAACACAAGGACAGGCGCTCGGGGTGACGAAGCTCAGTGATCACCCCCAGCACTCTGAGCTATCAGAAATAAAGTTCATACAAACAGATGAACATCTTCAATTCTCTGCTAGGGTCAGGAAGCATGAGAAAAACTTGAAAGGCAAAAACTGCAAGACAGCTCAATTACTTTAAATGAAAAGTGTTCCTGGAAAACAAAAGACACTTTTTTTTTTTTTAATGGTGACAATTTTCATAGCAACAAAAATCATCAAGCTTATAGTGATGCCCTGTGTCAGCAAATAAGAGCTCTAGGGACAGGTCACTGCCACTGTAGGATTAATCATTCAAGAGACATTTGTTGAAGTATCCTACACGTACCAACATTGATGCAAGGATTTGCTGGGAGCGAGCCAATGCCATGGCAAAACTGGAAACCACCCACTTTTTAGTAAAATAATAGTCTTAAGAATAGTTCTTTCTCTCTCCCATTCAATTGCTAAGCGTGCTCAGAGACAAACAAGCCAGCTATTCATATTTAAAATTTACAAAATACAGTATCATTTTCCATACAAAATAAGTTTGGGAGGGTTGTTTGGCTTTTGGTTGGTTGTTTTTTAATCTTGTGTGAAGACTTCTATTAGCTAAGAACTATCTGATAATCTGCTTCCCAGCCTCCCCTCAGAACGAGAATTACGGTTGACAGTTAAAACATATTATTTTTCAATACACAAGTCATCTTGTGTTTGTGTCTTCATTGCTGCTGCAGCAGCAGTAAAAACTTCCATCCCAACAGGAGAACTCACGTGTTTACCACTACACAGCAATTAAAAGACTCCTCTGCTCTCTCAGATAATTCTACAGCAACCACATTGCCTACACTGGCATTTTATCGCACTTTTGCATAGGAATTTCTACTTAATAGTTGGAAAGGAAATTACAATTCTGCAAAACACATATTATCATTTCATATTTTACAGCCAGAATGTCAAACTCAAAAGCAATCAACTTCCTTTTAAATAGTACAGCTGGGTATATAAGAATTAGATTGTCAAACAATAATTTTAAAAACACATTTTCAGTCACTACTTTAACCCAACTACTTCCCACTTTTATGTCTAACCTGAATTTCTAGCCAAAATGTCACTGTAAAATGTGTATACTCCTCATCCACCCAGCAGCAAGGGGGGAGGCAGCAAGGATTCCTGTCCTCTCCTTTCCACTCTGCGCTCAGGATCTCACCCCATCCCATCCCATTTTTGAAGGGCCAAATTAATCTATCATCAGAAATTAGATGCTTTCATGCTGGTCCTGCAGCTTTCAAGCCAACCAGGCCAGCTCCTCATTTCACATTTACGAAGATGCTACTGCTACCTCAATACAATTATTTTTAAAACTTTTTTTTTCCATAGAAAGTATCTAAATTTATCTGCTTCACTAGTACTTTTTTGCCTCACAAATCACTGATGAGCTCTCCAATCTATTTGTACCTTTACAGAGCTGAAATAGGATTAAAAGGGACATCAGAGAACAGGATGCCTGACAGCAGGGGAGAGTCCAGCCTTAAGAATATTCAAACTTTGCAAACACTTTAAAGACAAGAATAAAGAATTAAAAAGAAAATGGAATAAAACTCAGCAAGAGGTTACCAAAGATAGACTATGACACAGAAAATCTGATACCTGGCTCTGATCTTTTTGTCAAAGCAGGAGAAATAAAGCATTTTATGATGCCAGTTAGAATGTTAGAGGCAACATTTATTTGTTTAAAAAAAAAAAAAAAAAGGAGATTAGTGGAAAATGCAAAGATAATGCCAAGAAAGTTGTCAAACTGGAGGAAAAAATTAAGATTTTTAAAAACAGTTGCCTGAGGAGGGAAACAGTAAAAATAGGATGACGCTGACAAAGTGAAATGATTTCTTCGGTAGCAGTATCTTCTACAAATTGGGGACATCAACTGGAGGTGACAGATGTAAAGAATTCTGTATATTATGAAAACATACAATAACTTCAGTCACTAACCTGACATAAGTATCATTAACATTAGCACTGCTACAAAGCCATCAGTCTAAGATGCCAAATGCAATCTGTCCATGCCAGTTCAAGGGAGATGATTCCTGAACAGCATGGATGTGAAGATGCCCACCTTCCGAGAACACAGAATACTTTGTATTTTTATTACTGCTAGAAGAAGAGCGAGCGGATTATGACTGCTAAATGTAACAGGCTTGAAAGTGCTGTGGAGTGAGAAAAGCTGTTTAAGAGACAAGAACCAATGATTTAAATTGACCACGAATAAATTTGATATACAAGTTGATGTGAATAACCTCAAAGCAGCAGCCTTCCAGAGGGAATGGGAGGTGAGAACTGTGAAGGGGCTTCAAAGCAGAGCTTGACAAGCATGCAGATGGGACACAACCTGGTCACCCGAGAGCAAATGGCAACTGAACTAGGAGCAAGAGTGAGCCTTTAGGCCTTCTGCTTCTTTAGCTCAGGACTACAGACAGGCAGGGATGTGATTCCCCTAAAGGTTAAACATGAATTTGTCATCTCTTTCAATATAGTTTTATATAGCAAGGAGGCTGATGGTAGAGGGACTAAACATTACACAGCGCAGGTTCTTTAAGTCAGTGTCTGTTATTGCTCCCATTTCCACACAAAGGGCTGCTTGCTACCAGTGCTCCCCACCTCCAGCGTGCGGCAGCAGGCAGCGTTTCTGCGTTAAGCAACTGCAAGCGCGAGGGGCCACATCCCACTCAGAGCATCCCGAAGCTCCCCGAAGCGCGGGAGCGGCGGGCTCGTTTGGCACAGAGAATCATTACCTCACTGCTCCCAACAGAGCCCAGCATTCAGCGGCTCCACAATCCGAGCCCAGATAATAAGGGGGTCTCACATGTACAGTTTATTTCTTTTCACTTTTAGGCTTTTCAGCAATTCATCCTCCTTGGTTTTATTAACTCTAAGCAGCACTGCAGAACTCACTCTGCAATGACAGCAAAGAAACTGCCCATTTGAGACGGTTCACCGCGTCCTGTGTTAAAAAAAGCCAGTAAAAACGTTGCTATTTTGCATTAAATATTAAGAAGCAGTTATAAAACCACCTCTGTTAAATGGTAGCCAGCCCATTTTTCTCCAAAGAATTAGAGGAAATTCAGAACAGCGTTCTTGGTTGTATGCCGACAGTTTTTTCTTCCAGCAACTTCCCTTTCAAATGCCCTCGCTGTTAGAACTGTCCCTCTCCATCAGCCACATTTTGTATTAACATTTTGGTCGCAATGATCCAGCGGAGAGGTTATTGCCTTAGTAACAGTATCACTGCCACACAAAGAATCTCTTATCCCCCAGCACATGACAGTTAACTCAGATGTTTATGTAAGATGGGCTCAATAGATCAATTCTGACCCGGTAGGCCCTGCTTTGTCGCTGCTTGGAAAATTTGGAGGTCCAGGCTCCTCCACACTGCCGAAAAGCGACCGTGCGGGTATCGGCTTTTAAAGACATAAATGTCCCTGGCCTGTTTGCTCTGTGAGACTCTCACCAGAGCGCAAGGAAATCATTTCCAACCTCAGTTAATCACTAAAGCAGGATTCTGCATGACCATCTGTCTCTGTTAGAGGCTATGACGTCTTTTATACGTATTTACAGACAATTTGCTATATTTTGGCTACATTAAAAATCCTCTGGAGATGCCCAAAGGTTTGCTTAAGTTAATGACTTAGAGTATATACACAATTCTCAGCTAAAAAGCAGAGTCACTGTTTACATTAATAACTAAGGAAAAAGTGAATGCTAGCACGAAATCTGCCTTGGTCTTTTCATTCAAAAGTAGGAGCCGAATTTTTTTGAGTGCCGCTTCACATCACCACTCCAAGTAGTGCTACTGGGTGTCACGGAAAATAAGGCTCAGCTTTACAACTTGCAGAAGGCAGCAATCTTCTGAATTCAGTTTTTAGTCACATTCATTCAGAAAATACAGCTATTCCGTTCTTCTACCAGAAAACGGACAAAAATAAGGCTGACTTGGAGAATTAAAATAACCTCAAGGTAAGAAACTGATAATAATCCACCTGGGAAACAAGAAGAGATTCCAGTTGTTGGTCTTCAAACAAAAACCTAGTGAAGATGGGATACTTCCAAAAAGCCAATCTAATCTTTCAAATTATGAAATGAAAATGCAAATTGCTTTTAAGGATTTTAGAGTCTGCCTTTACAGTGGGAATTAAAGGAATCCTTTAAGGATGGAAGCAATCGCACCTACGAATGTGACAAGCTGCGCCTCGCCAGCTCTCCTGCATGAAGGTCAGTTCCACTGCAGGAGGGAGTCACAGCCCTGGGGAAATTCATTTAACCCTAAACAGATCCTTAAGACTTTAGTTAAATAGCATTTTTTTCTGTCTCAAATTGTCCCCACACTCATTTTTACAAACATATTTAGATAACTTATGGCAACTAGAAATGTCTGGTCACACCAGCAGCACTTGCTTCGTGCACCACAAAAACTGGAGTATGATGAGAGGTTAAACCAAGCAGCCAGAGAAGTGATACCTGACAATGGAGGAACCTACCAACCTCTTGTGACAAATTATAGGAATTATCAACAGAGATGGTCAAGATTCATTCCTGGATCATAGCCCACATAGTTCCTGACTCAGCAGGCACACGAGAATTGTATTCCAATCTGCAAAACTGCAGAACATAAGAAAATAATAAAAACAGGAGAATTCTGAATTTCTTATGACATCAAACCCAAGTTATTAATTTGAGTTAATTTCTTTGCCTCACTCCAAAGAGTGAAATAGATGATTGAACACAAACTTGCTGACACATTGCAAAACTGCTTTTAAATAATGAGTCAAGTTAATGTGAACAGTCATTGGGAATATTAAAACTCATCATTTCAGTTTAAAGAGCAGATCAATAACAAGAATTACTCCCAAAATCTTTAGGATACAAGTCTGACAGACTCAGCATTTGGCCAGACCCAGAAAAGCCCTTTTCCCCTCCATCTTTCACCAATCTTTTATCAAACAGGCTGTATGTGCAATGAATCCCATTTCTCGGCCAAGTGGCCAACCTCCAGGCAAAGTGCTCCTCAGAAATTAGGTCATGCTGTGCACGCTGCACTGTCCCACACTCTGCCACGTTCGTATAAATGAAATGAGGACATTAAAGCACACGCCAATCTTGCTCTGTGAGAGCTCCTCGACGCGACCCAAGCACAGGGCAGCAGATGGCCAGAGGACAGGACACAGGCACCACCCAAAATAACACAGGTAGGGCCTCTGCTAGGTCTAACAAGCCAAAACCTATTTAAAAATCAAGGTTTCAGTAACCCTGATTTTTACTGGAAGAACTTCTGCAGGCACAAGGTGCCCAAGCAGCACTCAGCCTCTCAGAGCAGCCTCCATCTGTGGAGAAGGGACTCCTGTCCTGCTGATGGCTCCGATGTCACAGCAGAGTAATATCCCTGCTATTCTGTATTCACATATTCTGTTATTCATTAAGTGTCTGTTTAAACAACACACCCTACTTTTCCCATGCAGCTATAAATCCAGCATCCCGTTTACCTGATCACTGGCGCTGCTGATGAAATGAGGCTTGGAACGTGACACCTAAATCACCTAAAGCAGGTGACTAACTTGAACCATACAGAAAAATATTCAGGCACAGAGCCAGACTGGGCGTAAGGTTGCAAATCTTGACCTCCTACTGCTTCATCTCGCCAGTAGGTTCACTTTGAGCACTGCTCAAGTAAACTTAAATACAGCACTGACAGCAGATTTCATGCAATTCTGTAAAATTCACAATTTTCCAAAATAACTCAAATTTAAAAAACTTCTACTTGAATTCCAAGCGCTCAAAGAACCTCCATGTGTCATGGAGCCACCTTAACACTAGACAACAGGCAACTATCCCCAGTATAATCACAGACTGGCGACAAGACTGAGCTCAGGAGGGAGCATTCCTTCGGTTTTAGCTTTACAGAGCTCTCTTATTTATAAGATACAAGACTATGATAGCAAAACCATACTGTATTTAAACAAATGTCAACATCATCCATCAGCAATATTCACATGCCATAACTTATCTCCTCTAGAATTATATAAGCTTCACAGTGCAGAGATCCTTGGGGCCAACACTACTATAAAGATGAAGTTTTGGTGGAAAGGACATTAAAACATTAAAAGCTCCCATTGCTTCACCATTTTATTTTCCATGGTTTCTAAACGTATCAGTAGAGGTAAGATGAAAATATCTTCAAGGACAAGGGAAAAATGTCTTTATTAACCAGTCTTTAGAAGGTGTTTTATGTAAGGACGGGATCACACAGTATATTTTGCTGTAACAGTGAGGGAGTAAGGTAAATTTACCCAAAGGATCCTTTTCAATCCTAAGTTTTCCTCATACTACAAAGGCTATCAAAATTATTATTACTTTTAAAGAAAGAATGATTTTGGACACAAATACAAGCAACAATGATCCCCAAAGCAAGGCTATCCAGCGCTGTTAATTCAACATTTTCCAGCTAAAAGTTCTCAAAAACTAGAATCCACAACCACTGTGTCTAACAGGTCATGAAACTGAAAACTACTGGCTAACACCAAAGCACTGTGAGCTGAAACATCATTTAGCTATGTTGGTATACAGGCTCTTTCACCTTCCCAACTTTATTTCTGTTAATTCTTTTCTTAAGTCCTTTTACATAGTTTACTAAACCTATATTTTCAGAACAAAAAAGGTATCCTGATAGAATAAAAAACATGACAGATACAACCACTTTTGGTTTAAAGCATAAAAAACATGTTTTCTGTTCAATTCAAAAGGCATAAAAATAACTCTGCCTTTATGTAGGAAATTAAATTACTGGATTTTGATGCAAGTTTCTTTCTCAAGATAAAGCGCAAAGCTCTATATAAAGCTTCCCAATTATTTCCAATTTTACCTAATGCTGCTGTCTTGCAAGACACTAGATCGCTTTGCTATATTGAATAAACCATCTGCATAAAGAAAACACATTAAAACTTCAGAAGATATACACCACAAAAATTAACTACCATCTATATTTTTGCTGAGAGATAATTAAGTACAGAAAAGTCTATAACCAATGAACAACAACAGTCTTGGGTTTCTAGAGCCTTTTGGATGTTTGCTTTCGGGGAAGGAGAGCCAAGATAAAAACCTGAGAAACAACCCTGCAAACTGAACTGTGCAGCAAAGTTGTGCAGCAAATGAGAATACGCATACTCTGTATTGACGGAGTGGCCAAAATTTCATTCCTGACATCTAGCATGCCACCAAAATTCTCATAATGTCCAACAAACAACAATTCAGCAACATGCCCCACAACACCATTCATGAAGGGACAGTTTGAGATTGCTTTGGGATACTGGGCAGGACGAATTTAGGATTCTCCAAACTGATGCTCCATGAGTTCAGCACACGGAATCTGTTACAGTTCTCCACACGCTATAAGCATTCATTTAAAGAAAAGATTTTCCTTCAAAATTAGACCTCAACCACTAACATTTCAGCCAAAGCAGCTTTCATCAGATCATTACTTATTTTAAGGAGGATTTGGTGCCAAACCAGGCCTCTTCCTAACATGACAGGGAGTTCCCCCAAGCAGCAGTATAAAGAATGCATTCTTCCCACATCATTGTCTTTTTCTTTTTTCTATTTTTTAATTAAGTATGAAATATGGTATTTAAGGCTAATATTTGCATACCAGAGCTGATAGCATGAATATCATTTCAAACTAAACACTGACAGACAAAGTGTTACTGGTTTGAGAACTGCTTAGCAAGCAGTAAAGTCAAATGCCAATACTTTGCCTAAAATAAAACGGCAGCAACGTGAAGAAACTATCTAAAAAATAATCAAGGGAATTTGATTTAACTTCTTCTGAAATTATATGCTAGGAAAAATAAATGAACACAACACATTTTCTAATACTCCTTCCAAAATTAAAGAAATAAAACTCCGTTAAGTACCTCCCTATTGAAGACCGATCACATCAGACACAGGAACGTACTCACGGCAACAGTCTGGCATTGCTACCTTTTGGAATGGACAATAAAGAGCTGCTTTTAAAATTGATTTATATCAACACATGCATCATCTCCAAAATGAACATTTAAGTAGAGCCATTTGAAAGGACAGGGCAGATCTACAGGGATTCAGCCATTGCAAAGTACCACTTGTAGTCTGCATGCTTATCTGTCTAAAAGGCACCATTTGCTCTCACTTCTAACAGCAAAACAGAACGCGATGTCTCTGGAAAGAAGAAAAATCCCCTTTATGTGTATTTAGTTTGTACTTACAGCCATGATAAGAGGCTGGGGAGCCTCCGGACTTTCCATATTCTTGCTCCGAGTAGCTTGTGGATAAGTTTGGCTGGCTAGAACCACGGCCAAATGTGATCTGATTGCTCCCCACTCCAGTGGCCACCTGAGCCATCCGTTCTTTGGTCTTCAGGGCTTGAGCCCTCTCTGTCTTAAGTCGCTCGTCATCCTTCAGAAGAGACACTAACTGCTTGGATTTCTCCCTTACATTGATGCCCTGGTCCTTACCGTCTCGATCAATGTACTGAAAATCTTTCAATGTCTGAATAGCAAAAATATTCTCTTTACACTGCTGAGCCACTCTCTCAGAACCGGTTTTGATCAGGTAATCTAACAGAGTAAGGGCCTTGTACACGTGTCGCCAGTTCTTGCCGTGGTCATTCAGCCGCTTCCAGATCATGCTCATAATTTCAGAAAAGGCCACAACATTGTAAGTCAGATCTGCTATTTCAGTCATTAATGAACTGGAAGGACCCCAAGGGTCATTAGAGGTCGCTTCCCGAACTTTTATTTCGGCTTCGGAATAGTTGTTCACAATGTTCTTCATCTGTCGCCTGATAGACGAAGTCGTCATTTTTATTTCCCTTTTTAACAGCACAGGCTCCAGAACAAAAACAGAAAAAGGGTTATATTTGTTCTTCTATGAACGCTTCTGAACTACAAAGGCTCCGTATCAGTGACTGACTTGTTGTTACAAGTTCCACTACAATCATTTCCTCTCTTCAAAAAAATGACACGAGAAAACGAAAATCATGACCTGGAAAGGAAAGGAAACAGAAGTACATTAATTGGGTCGTTAGTTATTCCTGCCTGGAAAGCAATCTTTAAAGTGAGAAATTTGGCTGAAGTCAGCTGATGATTTTTCTTTAGGAGCAACGATGTCTGAAAACAACTTGCTCACCTCAAGACCAGTTCCTGGAAATGCACATTATTTAAACAGGTAATATTAAGGTCCAAGATTTAAAACATCAGAACTGCTAAACAGGACAGACAAAAGAAAAATCCAAAAATTGGAAAGCAAAACAGCAAACAGACACTAAGCCTAAGGAATGAGTTACCTTTCCAACAAGGTAAAAATAATAATTGAATTTTAATACAGAAATAATCTCATGCACTGACAGCTTGCAGAGTTTAGATCAAACCACAGAAGAAATCCCCAGTTTAGCAGTCAGTAAGTTCTCTCCAGTGGTTAACGGTTTCACTGCATCTGATACAGTTGCATGCATTTGCAAACTGTGTGGATAAGAAAATCCCCTAAAAATACACACACACACATATATATTTATATACATATATAAAAATATCTATAATTTATATATAGATATAGATATATAAATACTCAGGCTAGGAGCATGCAGTTCCAGGACAGAGATCCTGATCTGTGCTCTTTATTCAGTCAAGGCCCGGGGAGAAGAAACACACACCAGAAAGATGCATTCCAGTTCAAGGTGACCTTTAATGCTAAGCAGATTAGAGGGATTTTTTTTTTTTTTTTCCAAATGCTTTTACTTTGTGCATTTGACAGTACTCATCAGATTCACAGTTTCTGTTCTGTGCATCTTTCACACAGCACAAAGGAATTTTTAATTACATGAAAACAAAATTATAAAACCAAAATGACCGGCAAGAAAACTCAAGGACAGGCTTTGGAGCTGGAAAGTTTAAGATCACTATGCTTCAAGTCAACAGAGGCCTATTAAGCTTTAGAATACATTACTTGAGTAAACAGACAGATTTCGATACTGCATTAACACAGTGAGTAGCCAGAGTCATCAGTAGCTCAAACAACAAGCAACGAGTCTATAAAGAAATTTGCCACACAGCACATTTAAGATGCCCTGTAAAAACATCTATCCAAACGCCTACCAGAAACACCAGGACCATTTACAAAAGACATAGGAAAGTGCAAAAGCATCAATTTCAAGATTAGCTTTGTCATCATTCCTCAAATTACTATCATGCGATTTAAAACAAAAGTAGAATTAACAGATAACTTAGAAATTAGCTTAGTTACAAAATTAACACTGAACTTCAGATAAATTGCATCACTCAACACTCAAACCCAACCACGACAAGAGAACCCTGATCTGCTCTCAGATAATGAGTAGCAATAGAAAGAAACAGTCAAACAGTCATCTCCTCTCGAGGCTTTTATAGCCCCAGAGGGGTTATATATTTCATAAACCCAGATTCAGAAAAAGACGATCCTACATAAATATTTCAGTGCCACTCCTCCTCCTATCAATATTTAAAGAGGTAAAGATTATAGGGCAAGAATCACTTCAAGATAGAAATGCAGTCAAGAGTTCAACAGGATTCAGAAAAAAAAAAAAGATATTAAGGTGTTTCTGGTAGACAACAGCACTCTATTCTGCTGGTAGTCAAGAAAAATGAGAGACTTTTGAAAGAAAACCAAGCAAGTCTTTCCTTAGGGGACAAGCAGCTTCACCTCACTGAGGCAAGGAGGACAGTTCTCCAATGGGCAGATTGCTCCCACCCCAGCACTACCTTCTGCAGGGCTTCTTGGGAGCATCATGGAAAGAACTGGTCTAAGCAACTCTAGCTCTAGGTTACATATGAACCATAATCTATATGCTGGCACTGAACCACAGCTGCTAAAACCCAAAATATAGCAGTCTAAATGGTATTTTTCCATTAGCCAGCTGATACGCTCTCCAACTGCCCTTAAAAAAGGGGCACCAATATAATTATAAACCCAAATTTTTTTTTAGGGGAACTCCTAAGTGTTCAGTGCTGCTATTTTTTTCCTCCCGCAGTTGCTACTAAGCATCAATATACGATGCGCCACTGAAGAAAGGCAGATGCTGCAAAGTAGCGAGTGACTGCTCGTGAGCCCACTTCCCTCAAAAGGAGCTGCATTAATAAAAATGTGTTATTTAGCCCAAACCATCTCCTCCTGCCTGGAGCAGAGGAAGGAGAGTTCTTACAGAAGGCTGGAACAAGATACACGAGGAGGTGGTAATGATACCACCCAATATAAAGGTGGTAACAAGCAACAGGGAAGGGGCTGCAGGCACCACCTCTTTGCTTGGCAAAGCTGGAGCCTGGGGATGCAAGTGCTTCCCTGCACATATGGAAGGGGGAATACTGAAATATTGGAATAATCAAATGCCCCATAAGGGCCGAGCTTATCACCCAACCAGAAAAGCAGACGGGTAAACACCACGAAGCATCACAAAGTCAACAAAACACCCCAGCCAATGAGATAAAAAGTCCACCAAGTCCAACATCCTGTCTCGGGCCTTAATCCTCACGGAAAGAGTATGGGGAAAGAACACGTACGTTCCCTTGTTTACATTGTCAGCAGATAAGCAGCTTAGACATGCGGGATACAACCTCTGGTGCCAGGCGTAACAGTCATCACTAATGGGAACGCTCTTTCCGGCTCTCCTAATATCTTTTTCAAGCCATTAGTATTCCCTGCTTCTCCCTATTTGCCTCCAATCATCCTCGTTCTCTTTCCATGTTACACTTATTTCTTGGAATATATGCAATTCCAAGCATTTAAGATATGGCAGTAATGTGTTTATACTGCAGCATAATGATTTACTGATTATGATTTATATTCTTTAATTTACATTCTTTATCAAATAACTTCTAACTTGCTGTTAAGCAGTTTTGCTTCCAATTTGCACATGAGGATCTGGGATCACTTCTTTTTCATATGCAAACATAATGAGACAATTTGATCTGCCATTTTATCATCTATCTCAATCTTTCTCCATTCCTTTTAAATATTCAAGATTAATTTCCAATTTGACTACTGTGGTTCAAATTGGTCACTGCAGTATTTAGAAGTGACCGGAAAGGGGAGGGAATATTTGCGAGAGCACAGATCTCTGACAGGATGCTTCGCTGGAAATAACCCTTTGCTGTGAGAACTGACCATATACTGCTAACCCAGTTTCCTGCCTTTAAATCTAGGAAAAGCATTCCTGTCTTATGAGAGTTTTGTTTCTTTAGGGGCCAGGAATAAGAGGCCTTATCAGCATTTTTTTTTTTTTTTTTTTTAAATTAAGTTACCCTTTACAACCAAGTGGCTCAGCTACACATACCACATACCTCCACAGAGTTTTATTATTTCTTACAATATGACAAGCTTTTAGAAGGAAAAAAAAAGAAGAAAAAAACCACTATTTTAACACATTTTTTTTTTTTTTAAAGTAAATTTTACAGTAAAGTAAATTTATAGTACTATATGCAAATACATAGCAGTTCTAAGAAACACCAAGTTGTGACTGCTGAAATAAACACAGCCGAAGAATTAATACTTTTCCTAACACAAGCAGGCCCACAGAGAGCCAGGGTGCAGTTCTGCACATTCTGTCAATCCAACTATAACCTGATACCAAAGGCAGCGGTCGCCCATCCCTCCAACTGCTTCTCCCTCACGTTTCCTGCATCAAGCCTCGCCCCTACGAAACAGCACAGTAAAGCTAGTCAACCTCAGAACTACCTTTAGGAAAATTAGCCTTTTTTTGCACCCATCAGCTTTCTGAGCTTTAGGTTCTTCATCTAAACCTGGATCGGGATTTGGGGTTTTGCTGCAGCACACAGGCACGAATCACAACGCAAACTGGAGCCTCGCTGAGTACAAAATTGGTCTGCAGAAAACCCCTTGTTTGGGAAAAGACTAGGCTTATGTTTAGGATTTAGTGTTTAAATAACAGTAAAACTGCACCCCAAAAGCGAGTTCACACACGTCCAGTCGGCCCCACTGACAACAACTTCAGCAAAGCAGGAACTTCATTCTTGCAAAGCTCCTGAAACGACTAAAGCTAAAGAGCAAAACTTGGCAAAAACACGAGTAGACCAAACGTTTCAAGAACAGAACATGCTGGATTATGGGAAACAAACATTCTTTATTCCTCCAGAAAATTAAAAATCTCATTTGTTATTCTTTACTAGACTCAAAAATCATCAGTCCAAATGCTTACTTATTAATAAGCTGACACGATTCATTACCTTACCTTTGATTCATGAAAACAAATGCATTTAATAAGAACTAGATTAATGTCCATACTTTTTATTTTTTCTGAAGATGTTTTTTCTCTTACTATTCCACTTTAACCCCAGTAAAGACCATTTATTCTGAATTTGATGGAAAGATAAACGGGGTTTTATTTCCATAAGCAAGTTCTAACAACACGTGAGGTAGCTATTTTAGCAGTAGCTGTTAACGCTCACCCCGAGAGCTCTGTATACCTTCCAGTGTCTGCTTCACAAACTGCTTCCAAACCACACTAAACAAACATTTACTCGATTATTATAGGTCATGGAATACCGTAACAGCCTATGTTATGGTCAAAGAGATCAAAAAGACAAATATCCCTACGGCATAAAAGGAGGAAAAGCATGTTTCACGTACGATCAGATATGTAGATGGAAAGTGTCTATTTGTTCAGGGACCTCAGTGAATTCACATGTCACCAGCAAGCCACAGGGACGCACAACATGCTTGCAACTTCTGCAAAAATCAGGGTCTGCCTTCTGAAGAGCTCGGCTGCAGCTAGAGCAGAAAGCCGAGTGACTTGACTGAAGTTCCTGCTCCCTGCGACGACAGGAAAGGCGGTGTAGGCTCCAGTGGGCCGTCTTTGAAAAGTCAAAGAGGGACAGGAGGGACATGTTCCGTCTTGTTTGGCTTAGCTGAACCTCCCGAACTCTCCTCCCCACAGGCCATTTTCACTGTTTTAGAGGTAACTTGTCACTTTTTGATAGATTCAAGAGGAAACCTGCAGTTCGGCAGACAACAAGTGAGGGTTACCTGTGCTTCAGGGGTAACCTGGAGAGGAGCACCCGATTTCCTCTTTCTATGCCAACAGTTTCATTGCTCAAATAACCCTGCTGAATCCTCATGGATTCAGCACTTTTTTGGATAAAAACAGCAGGAATTCCTGACTAAACTTCTCAGAAGATCTCTCACAAGACGTTACGTTCATTAAACGAAATCTACCCGAGGAAACCATCTTTAATTCACTAAGAGTAAAACAGAAATGACGCCAAGCCACAAAGTCCTTAATAAACTTAGTTCAAAGAAACAGCCCTACAAATCCACCTAAATACAGACTTTCAACAGAACCCATTCACATTGCAGGAATGCAAAACTCAAACTAGGATTTGTTTGTTCTGATAAAATGCCCTTTGCTTCATGCTTGAAAGTAAGCATATGAACAGTCCAGCTAAGTAGGCACTAAAAATATATACACGTATAGATAGGTTTGAAAAGCCTATCCCAGCAAGTGGACATTAAAAAGCAATAAACATTACACATAAAACCAAGGCAAGTCAGAATGTTGGCACAAAATTTTAGTTCTGAACTGGACAGCGTATTAGACAAAACAAACCAGATTAATCGTTTACTCTCAGTATCATGTATACAAAGGGCCTTTTCAAAAAGTTAGTTTGGTCATTAGTTTGTGATATTGAGGCCATCTGCACAGATATCTCAGTCTGCATAAAATCACCTCCTCCCCCTTTCCCAAAGGGCATGGAAAGACAACTACAAGTTTATGCCCGACGATCCACTGCCCAATGATGCAAAAATAACACTTCGTTGGTTATCGCAGGCAGACGCACTCCAGTATCTCCAAGGGGTTCCCTTTTTGGGCTCGGAGGCTGGTGTGCAGCCACTGTGAGGCTACACGGACTGTCCTCTGAGCCGGCACCAGCTGAATACCCCCACGCAGCTAGATGCCTCGTCTCTGATCTCGCTCTCCTTGCTGTCGGAATCAAAGGATGGAGGCAGGCAATCCTCAGGGAGTTGTTTTCCAGGATAAATTTGAGCAACCTGGGCCTGCAGAGAATTTGCTACCAGGCTGCAAGAATTAGGCTAAGAGGCAAGTGGTGCCAGATGCTGACTAAGGAGAAAACGCCCCAGCCAGACAGGAGCTGACACCAAACCCAACCCCAGCAAAGCCATGTGCACACCCCAAACTGTAACATTCACCTCTTGTTATGGAAAAGGAAAGGGATTCACGTTGCCTGACACTGTCATTCTCAGCCTAGTCTTCCTCTGGTAACTTATGTGCACAGATTTGAAACCGCTGTGCTTAAGAAATCCTCTTTTCCCACAAAGAGGAAGCCGAAATCACCGATCAGTAAGTGGAGCACATGCCTTTATTTAGAATTCAGGCATACAATACCGCAGAGAAAAATGACAGCAAAGACCTTTTTAATATATATATACACACTAGATATATATATATAAAAGAAAGTCTTCAACTGCTTCCAAAATCTAATTTTATTCTCACAATGCTAAAGAAATTCTCAAGCTAATTAATTCCCTTTCATTTCCCCCCCTCTTTGTGAATAATTCAAACAGAACAACGGCCTGACCAAGAGGTTATCGCCACACAGCCTACTGTGTAACACATTACTGTAATGCAAACACTGCTGCAGAAAGCAAACAGGGCAGATGCACCCGGCGAGGCCCTGCGGTAAAAGCAGCACCAAGACGCTGAGCACGGCGCGCTTGGCAGCTCTCTTGTACCACGGCACAGCAGAGCAAGCGGCAATTCATGGGAGCAAGACAGTACAAAGATGACAACATCACCATCAGTGCCCTTCCGAAACCTCCAAAATTATTTACGAAAATAGCCAGGACTACAGACTGACAAACTGTGCGAAGCACAGGGCTAACTTCAGGTTGCTAAAGTCTAATTTATGTTTTGCAAAAATCTGAATGTATTCCGTTAGCAAAATTTCTGGGGACATTGTCCAAAAAAAATTCTGGAAACTTTCCACTCCCCTTTACAAAAAGGGGAGAACAAGGTCAGTTTTCACAGGCAGCAGGTGGTCAAAGGTTTTCTTAAAGAGTTAATGCCGAAGGAAATTCTCCTTCGCACGTATGTATATTCATGAGCTTCAAGGTTAGATTCCACCCTGTTTTCACAGTCGTGCCTCAGACGCACAGTGACAAATTTAGTCCAACTTGTACAGCAATTCAGCTGTAAACCAGATTTACAAACACAAATTTGCCCATGTTTTATCCATTGCACCCTTATTACGTATCTGTTAAGCTATGAGGGCAGCATTGGAGCTCAACACAGGGCTCCTCAGTATTCGCACAGTCTGAGAGGACGGGAAGGTGCAAATGCAACAATCTGTGTTTCAGTGCCGAGAGCACGGCAGCCTTATCTGACCGACTGCACTCAGAACCGACAAAGCTGACATGCCAGGGACTTGGCTTTGCAGATACATCCAATCTTGCAGCTGGCAGCACAGCTGGAATCGCGGAGAGCATGGGCAGCAGTGGCAAACATGCTCGGAAACACCGTGGAAGGGGCCGACCTCTGCGAGAGCCATGCAGATACCCCTGCAAATGATCCAAAGCTGCCCTACACTCAAGGTCTAATTTTAGGATTACAGGCTTTGACAACATCTCTTTAAAAATAACACATTCCTTCACCTACAGCTAGGTCAAGTGTCATGAGCAGTGCTACCTTCATTTTACACAGCAGATCCTGGTTTGTTTGCCACTCATCACGCAACAAGTGCTGGATGTGAAGGGAGTAACAGGATAGCAGAATTACAGGAGAGCGTTAACGTCAAGGCGTTATGCACTGCAACACAAACGCTGAATGCAAATTAATCCAACCCTGCGGTGAAAATAACTATCCAAATTCTCAAAAGGTATTTGTTCTCCAGGGATTACCTACTTGAATGAAAGCAAATCACCTTTTATTCTCACAGAGAAAGAAAGAAAGAAAAAATAAAATGACCCAATGTGTGCCTTAACAAAATGGTAACAATTCATAATAAATTTGGTTTATCGTGAATATTTGAGGAGTATTTTCAACTGAATTTAAGAAAGTAGGAGACATTTCTCTCCTTCTGTGGGCTCATCTTAGAAGAGAGCTGATATTCTTGCCAGGGGTTGTCTCGGGATCTCACCGTGATTAGCTCAGCCCAGCCCTGATGCTTAGGCTGCTTACGGAGGCACAGGCAGCAGCGGAGACAGGAGCCCTTCTGCCCTCTCCCAACTCAGAGCCCCGAGATACCAACCTCAACACAGGCTCAGGGTATTTCTTTTTGCAACCCCTGCAGTGCAAGGACACTCAAAATGATACACAATATAGCAGCCTCATTCATATAAATACACCTATACAAGTAATACACCTATTACTTACAAGCAATTCAAGGTGTGTACGTATCCCACATCACACCCGCCTTGGAGGCATTGGCTGTTGCACACAGCAACCTGGGAGAGCTTTTAGTTTGCTCAGAGCCATCTCTGTTCTGTTCTGATCTCAGCCAAAAGGCACAGGTTTTCTCCAGTTTCTCCTAGATTTCTGTTTCAGAATAGACCAATTCAACAGGATACTCTGATCACTGCAGGAGGGGAGAGAATACAGTCTTTTAAATTTCTTAAGTAGAAAAAAAATAAAAGGAAAAGTACTGCACTTCTTGCCAGCATCAATGTTTCTCTTGGGAAGCCATCTAGATTTATAAACTAGCTATTAAGCCAAGCTTCATAGGGGTGACACAGATAGACATGCAAATAAGAATCAAACACCTGTAAGGCCACAAAATACTATTTATGGCCACTAAGTCACAAGGCTTTCTTCTGCCACTACAACTTCAAAAATTCACCTGACGAGAACAGTATGCATATACAATTTATGTCCATGTATGAAACATGGTATTTTTAGAAGCTGTCTGCTTCTTAAAATTACTCATTGATTTCACCAAATAATTTCAGTTCTCAATTTATTACTACGAAGCAGACAACATCATTATGAACAGTTTCTCCTATCCACCTACAGACACAGACACCTACACCACAGACATGCAAACCACATTAATAAATTCAATAGGCCAGAGGCAATCGTGACAACGACTAGGAAAAAATATCGGTTTAACTCCCTGTTACTACTACTTGGGCTGCAAGACTATATTAATACTTTAACTGTATAATGTGAATTTCTAACAACAAGAATTGTTCAAGGACACTATCTATTTCTATACCAAAACATTACTATCTTTTTTTTTTCCAGTTAAAGTTACTAGGTGTATTATCTGCTAACACACACTGTAAGCCTGCAAAGAAGCAGGCAATTGATGTAATGATCTACCTATTCCCACAAATGCCTATTCTCATCACAAAATTTCTCAATTTCCACCACTCACAGCTACCCAACTTGCACGCTCAACTTGGAAAGTTGACACATGGTCTTAATTCAACTGTAACACAACTGGTAACAATTAACATAAGATTAGTTTAACCCCCATAAATTAAGCTATGGGTAGTTCTATGGTCATGTCTAATTTAGTTACTATAAAATTATAAAGCAGGAAATACATGTCTTAAAATCCTCTATGCACTCTGCTGTAGGAACTTTGTGGCCAAATCAAGGTTTTACATCAGGCATTTAGGATCACGGCTAAATACACAGGGGCTGTGAATGCTGAAAGGAAAACGGATTTGGGAAAGAGAGCAAAAAAAGCTGGTACTGCATCCAGCTGCATAGGTTTCCTACATCTCTGGCTTCACTTATGGAAGTATGCAATCCAGAAGCACTAATTCCCTTTAGTTAATTCTCTAGCTTTATAAAAACACCTTTTTTTAATTCATCTTTTTTAATGAAAAATGTAAATAGCAAAACTGAACAAAGAAAACATAACAATTGCTTAAATCAATGCACAGATATAACATACTGTCCTTATTAACGAGCAGTACAAATGCAGAAGGGCTATATTTAGCACAAATGACTGCATTTTAATGCAGCAACCAGTAACTAACTCAACCTTTTTATTTTTTAAAATATCTAAATTAAAAAAAAAAATCAAGTTTCCTTTCTCCGAGTTTAAACTGCAATTGAAATAATTATTTAAAAGAATGCACCTTGACACAAGCTAGACCAGAGAATGGGGAAATACAAACAGTCTCCACTATTCCACAGCCAAGTGCAAAGAGAAATTGAAGCTGCAGTTTCCTGTTATCTTTTACATCTTTATGCCCAGCTACCCATTTGGGGAGCATCTGTCAGACCCCTGCCTGCTCAGCCTTCCATTCTCCTCCAAAACTGGACTGTGTCTCAGAGCCCTGCTCTCACCCTTTCTACACATATTTCAGCTATTTGACGCCTAACACTTGCCGCTCATCTTTCCATCTTATTCCTCTGTATCTTTATCTTTTCATACTGTAAACACAGGTAGAGTTTCCCAAATCTTTTTCAAACACCTCAGTCTCTTTTCCTCCCAGAGCCACCCACCTCACCCGGCCCTGCTATCACAGGCAGAAAGCCAATTCCTTCCAAAACAGCAGGTCTGCCCAGCAGATACAGAGAGCAGCTAGAGGAGAGGGCACAACACACCCTTCAGCAGCAGCCTGGAGTTCAACCACGTTGTATTTACGATGAAACACCACTCAAAAATATCGCTAGTCACTTTGGTCTACAGTGCACTGCCCCAGTTCCCGACCTGAACCATATTCTTAAGCACAACTTTGATGGAAGCAAATCACTAGAAGACAAGAAAAATTAGCCCACTTGATAAGGACTTCTGGTTTTTATTTTCCCCACATCACGCTACATAAAACATTCTGATTGCTTAGTCAGGTGTTGATAAGAATCACCCTGATTCCCAAATACAAAGATTTTTTATAAGGTTTATTAATGTCTTGTTGGTTTTTTTTGAGTTAAAATTCTGGCTTCGAGATACCAGTGAATCTCATGTTTTCCTGCGTGGATGTTCACCAATTTTCATCAACAATCAGCATAACAATTCCGGAAGTCTTCCAAATCCATCTTTCGGCAATAATATTCTACCTACTCTCTTATCTATTCTGGACATTAAGACGGAAAATTATTTGAGTGGGAGTTAGTTTGCTCTTCTCAAAGAGGATGACAAAGACTTGTTACTAAAAAGCATCTGTGCCTGTTCCATTACTAAAGGTCATTTTCTTCCAGACGGCTTTTGTAGAGAACATGTTATATCCTCTTAGCTTTGATGCTCTGCAACCAGCAAATGTGTGCATGTCCTCAGGAACCGACGTATCCCATGAGGAATCCAAAAGGTAGAGGGCAATATCCATCACATGCAATCCAAAACTCAAGCCTCATATTTCTGATGAGGCTGATTATAGCTAAAGATAGATTAAAACAAATGTAAGTAAATTGCTGCATAATACTACTGCTGCTGTTGGCATCTCCCACAGCTGGCTGGTATCCCTGCACGGTTGCCTATTCTTTTCCCCACTATTTTAATCGAAGTTATTAAAAATATTCTCTGTAGATTTATAAACAGAACAAAAAAAGTGACTTAAAAACTCACCCACTCCGTTTTTCTATTTCCCACCTCCCCCCACCAAGAGCACACATCTAGTCCAAATGCACAGAAGAAATTCTAGCCCATTAACATCCATCAGCTAACAGGAGGGTAATGAATTCATCAATACTGCTAAAACACACGGGCACAGTATCCTGCTGAATCATTTAGTAACTACATTTTGAGCAAGAACTCAAACAACCTGCCTTACATAGGCAGCAACCATTTTCCTGAAGGAGGCAAAATGAATGTATTAACATCTCCCTCAATTTTGCTCTCCCTCTTGTCGAGGATGGTAGTATCTCTGCACACCAATATTTGCATACCAGTCAAATCCTTGTCTGCCATTACTTTTCCCTGGACATCATCTTCGTTAGCAGGGTCACGAGCAGTGCACTTCCAAGCAGCCTCATTGCTCGTTTCCCTGCAAAGGGCATTTTCCTGCTCGTTAATGTCCAAGTCAGACAATCAGCCTTAACATCGAGGTTTCATTTTGTGGACAAAAAAAACCTTTTTCCCTCAAAGCCAGGCTGCTGCAAATCATTACAGTGCCATAGATTTGTCTTTGTTATCTATTTACAAAGCTAAGGAGGGACCATCTTCTTCCTCCACCAAGAAGCCTTTTCTTACCAATAGTGGTAAGTTCTAAACTAAGAACAGCTAAAAGTTAACACTATAAAATAGCCACAGAAAAAGAGCAATCTTTGGAGAAAACACATTATGGACAAACATGAAATCATAACCACTAAAATAAATAAAAATCACCTGTGGCTGTGACTATAGTCACAGAAGAATATCCCATGGTACATGGTAAGGAAAGGGGTCATATTATTATTATTATTATTAAAACAGTATTAAGCTCCTTCCACTGTTAAGTGAACAGGAAAAGGTGTTTATTCTTTAGTTTTATGTTAGGATAAACTTCAAGTATTTTTAAAAAGAAATTTTACAAAAAAACGAATCTCCTGAGAGCAAAGCAGAAACAGCTCTGCTTCTTCTGCTCTGTCCAGTATTGCCAAGTCTGGCCTTTGCTCCTCAGCAGCTTTCAAAGTGATAGTAAACACATTTCATTTCTGTTCACACATCTGTTCTAAGCCCAAGAATAAGGTGGTTCTGTTAAGGTGGCCTTTATAAACCTAGCATATTAATTCAACTTTCAATAACTTAGCTTCCTTAATATAGATAAAGTCTTAGAATACATAGTTACACATGCGTCTACATATCCTTAACTCCCACGTCTTAATTCAATTAATACTATTAAATCTTTAATGTTTAGCTTCAAAGGTTTTCTTTTTTTTTTTAATTTTTAATAGCTCTCATAGGTGAACACAAATACTTTAAGTCTTTCTACTACATTTTAAATAAACCTCTCTCTTCTTTTCACTTTGAAGTTTGCCTTTTTGACAACCCTATATTCTCTGAAGCTCCTAGAACGGTGTTTTCTGTGAAATGATGACATTAGAAACGCAAAAAGCTGCGTTAATCATGGAGCCGTAATCAGAGATTTCTTCCTCTCACATGCCCTCTGGGCTGGGAGTTGGCAACAGAATTGCTTTAATCAAAACAATGTGGCAACCTGTAAGGAGAGAGCGGGTAATAAGTGAGGGAAGGGACTTTGATTTGCATCCATTTAGCATATAAAAAACAGGCCCTGCTTAATTCCTTTTTACTCTGGCTTCCCATGAAAGGCAAAGATGCAGGAGTCACCACCAGTGAGTTTCCCTCTTGCGAACACTGGGCCTCCGCGAGCACCCATGCGCTTGGATTGCAGCATCCCGGTGCAGCCGCACTCAGCTTCGGGATCAGCATCTGCCTCCAACTGCTCCCAACTCCAAAGTTGTAGGAGGAGAAAACAACAAAGTGAGTTCTGAGAGCCTTTAAGGCATTTTTGTAAAGTATATGTTGGGGGGGCAGAAGGCAAAGCAAACAAACAAAACAAACACAAGCAAACTTCCCTCGCTTTAAGATTTTTTTGTTTAAAAAAGAAAAACTTTATTAAAAACAAAAAACACAGCTTTTCCAGGGAAGGCAATAGGCCCTAGAGTATTATATATGCTATTCAAGCAGATTAAAAAAAAAAAAAAAAAAATTAAAACTCTGGCTCTGGCCCAAAGGATCCAGACATAGTTTTGTGCCTGTAAGCACATAATAAAAACATATCTAAATTCAGGATGCTCAAGTTTTTTTTTTTTTCTTCCTTCTTCCTTCATTTATTCATTTACATGTAAAAAAAAAATAACAATGCTAAAAAAACGTGTCACATTTGGCATAAGCTACAAGCATATGATCAACCCCAAATCCATAGATTTCTCACATGTTTTAAGTGAAGTACTTGCTTACATGCATCATTTGATCTAGGCCAGAAACTGCAGAAAAATGCATATTAAAAATAGTATAATGAAGTCAACCTACAAAACTCTCCTCTTCTGCAAAATATCACGAGTACAGATTGCCCTCATGCAGAATATTTCTCATTATCATGCATCTTAAGTTACATTCTACCTTATAAAGTATAAGTAAATACTCTCTTGAAGGCACCATATATTCATATTTTAGTGAAATTAAAAATATGCAAATGCTATTAGTTGGAGGCCAGACACAAAAACATCAATTATACGATTCGGGGTGCTTAAACCTGCCAGCTAGGCAGATGGAGAATATTCACTAAGTATTTGAACATGTAAAGAACAAGCTTTCCGTTCTCTCCCAGTGTTTCACAGCGGGGTGAGTGTTTTGAAAATTGAAAATGCAACATTGCAGCAGTTTTACAGCCTAAAAACAATCAAAAAAGCCCTCTTCCTACCCTTTGAAGATATACCTCAGTTCTTCTCTGCAATAAAGCAGTATAAAGTGATTTTGCTCCATCACAAAAAGGTTTATTACTCCAGTCCCTCTAAAATAGCAATTTTGAAAAACAAGTAAAATCATTCATAACCATTCCTGCAATATACTTCCCTACCTAATCTTTAGAAGAAAAGCAGTAAACACACAAATAGTTATCACAGAGGAGTCGCTCAGGTATCAATCATTTATAACCTCCAAAAAGCAGTTGCTTTGCCCCAACATATCAAAAACCGTGGGCTGCACCATTAGACCCCAGCACAATGACAGTCTCTGTTCTTCTGAGTAGAAAGTAGGAATTTCTGCATTAAGAAAACTACAGAGATTCTCAAAAATTGAACCTAAAGTATTAAACATTGATTTCTGATTGGTATTTGCATGCTTCTAATAAGAGAAGTGCTCTATCACCTATAGTATTTACCTAAAAACATTCAACAGAGGCATTATCTTTACTTTGAGACACACTACCTAGACAAAATTAAGACAAAAGTTGAGACAAAGTTACCTAGTTACTTAGTGATAGACAAAAGTTTAACTTAGCTAAAAAGCAAGGAAAAAAACAAAAGAAAAAAAACACTCTCATCACTCGTAAGTATTTCAAGCCTTAAAAAAAAAGAAAAAAAAAAGTTACTCCAAGAAGCACAGCATTATAGCATTGCAAGCAGCAATTCTAAGTCAGTTCAAAGGAAAACATGTCATTAGCTAACTGAACAGATGCAGGTCTTACTCTTCCAAAAGATTACTACAAAGTTTTCCTTTTCTTTCCTCCCTTCCCCCACCAAATGACAAAATAGCTGAGCAGAAATGTTGTAAAGATTCACCACCTCCTTCCTGAATCCTGAATTTTGCTACACGTGCAAGACCCTGGTATTTCTCTAAACAGACATTCCTACTCACATTCCTGCAATATCAAAAGCTGTTTAAGTGTTTCACTGGTTAATTAAATAAAGGGAATAATTAAAAACATTAAAGGTCTGTTTTTCATATAATTATTCTGGTGCTTTCCTTTACACAAGCCACTTGGCAGAGGACATTCTACTTGACCATCTATCAGAGGATGGACAGGCATATTAAAATACATCTATTCAGAACTAAAGGATGAGGCTTAATTAACCACGTTAAATTTTTGCTGATTTTATAGGGTTGGAGAATGAGCTGTCTTGAACATCTCTGCCTTATTCCTGCTGCCACAAGCCTCATCCCCGGCCAAAGAGAGCTCAGAGTTAGCAGGAAGGCAGCTGCAGCAGCAACTGGGTCAATAGAATCAACTGAAAACTCCTCCCTGCTTCAAATGCGACGAATCTAAAAACAAAGTCAGGAGATGGGCAGAACCCAAATACCACTCGGTGCCAGTTAACCCAGTTTGTAACACACAACTGGCCACCTGAGTGCAGAGTTTCCATCCACAGAAAAATACCTGGAAGACATTTTTCATGTCTGTGTCTCAGGGGAAGAAACTGTCCTCTGAACACTTTTTTTTTTTTTTTTTTTTTGCCTTTACTTGAAAAATATTGGAAGTACAAAAATCAACTGTTTTAGTGTTTTTGTCCACTAGGTCCTACAAACAAATTTGTTGACTGTACAACCCTTACACCAGTGAGCAATTACTCATACAATTAGTCCCACTGAAGTCAGCGGAACAGCTTGAGAAAGTAATTGCTTGCCAACCTAACGGTTGCACAACCAGGAGGAAAAAAGGAAAAAAAGAATAAAGTAACACTACAAAAACACAGAGGGGGATAAATTGCATTTGACAAAAACTACAATCAAGAAATAGCTGGTGACAGATTGTTATTTAAGTGCAAGGAAGTGATTTAAACAGTCAGGAGCAACTGTAATAAGATTATATGATTCGCTATTAAGATTCTTAAAATGTCTTTGTTCTAGCAAAGCTACAAAAAGACTATTGCCCTTGTAAAGGTTCAGAAAACTACAAAATTGATGTTAAGTCTAGAAATTAGTATGATTTCAAACAGAGAAAAAAAAAAACTTAACATCCCTGACATTATTAGCACCTCTGTGCTGACATTTCAAACTAACACAGATACCACAGACACTGTAGGATTTGTAAGTGGCAAAACCCAACCAAGCAGAACAGACCCAACAAACAAAAGTAGAAGGCTCACTCTGCCTCAATTTCTGCTTTTTAAATAATAACTAGCTTGATTTTAGAAGACATTACATTATGTAAGTGACATCTGGAGAACTGCAGAAAGTCTCTATAAGGTTACACTGCAGTAGATTAACTCCAAGGTTTGGCTGGGGAATTTCTTTAGAGTGAGGAACAGATGTGCTATTTTATCTGACTCCACTGCCCATCTTTAAGTAGCCCCTCCTAGAAGGGCAGACCCAGAAGACTGGCCCAAAGTTTAACTACTGCTATATTGAACATCATACAAAGCAAATCAGCCATCCCATTTCTGCCTTAAAGAATGGGCATAGTAAAATATCTCCAGGTGAGGTGCCTGGCATGATTTTAGTCTAATAAAGTGCTTTGAATTTAACGAGATTTTAAA
>VZSV01000059.1:4456924-4469691 GCA_013398735.1 Nothocercus julius | reverse complement strand
CGCGCGGCCTCCATTGCGGCCGCGGAGGCCCCTCGGTGGGGGTCCCACAACGTTTCACTGGAGACGAGCGGCAGGAAAGCATGGAACAGCTTTGGAAAGCAGAAGGGAGCCCACCTCCTCATTTGTGCATCAAGGAGGAACACTTACTCGCGTTGGGGAAGTGCTGTGCTGAAGGAGGAGATATTCCCCCAAAAAGCACGGCCTGAGGGGGGTTATAGACCCCTCGATGACTCGTGTCGCCGCAAACAGCCCCTTGGAAGCCGTGCGCGCCTTTGTTGGCTGCTCTCTACCCCCACCCGCGTCCCTCTCCCGATGCTCAATTAGTCAATGCGAAATAATGGCATTTACGCATCTGGGGCCCCTTCAGAATCACGGTGGGGAGCTTGTGTTAATGGGGCCGCGGTGGGAGGCCCTTATGGTCACTGCACTCCATGTGGAGCTCGCTGGGGAGCTGCTCCAGGCGCACCGGCGGCCACGGAGATGGGACTTGGCAGAGGGAGCCGGGCGGTCTGGGCGCGTTGGAGCACGTGCTCTTCTTTTGGAATAATCTGTGTCCAAGATCACAGGTTGAAGGAGGTTAGTGGTGTCGTTGTCCTTCTCCTTGAGTATTTCCCCCCATTAAAAAAAAAATTAAAAAAAGAGACAATTCAAGGAAATGGGACATTTATGTTCAGGAGACAGTTGGGGTTGATGCAGGTCAGGAGAGAAGGTTGTGCTATGGCTGGATCCCTGTAGTGCTAATGGCCATTTAAACCCCCTGTTCCCAAGGAAAGTCGCCCTACTGAAACATAACAAAAAGGAGAGAAACTTGGAGCAATATCCAGTTTATAAAGTGTTGCTTCTCAAGTGAAAGGAAGGTCAGGCCCAGCACCGCAAGCTTACCACCCAGACCTTTTTCCTTTGGAGTCAATAGCAAAATTCCTCTTGACTGCAATATGAGACAGATCGGGTTTAAACACACATGAGCATGGACTGCAGTGAAACACAAACAGAGCAAACTGCATTGAAAGCTGCTTGTTTAGAGATGCTCTGAGTTCAAATGCTTTGAATACCATCTGGCAGCTTGGAATTCAAGCCTTCCACAGCTAGCTGTGGTACTGGCTTAGTGGTTAACCTTGAGCTAGGAGAGCTGAGTATAATTTAATTCTGGGTGAAAAAATAAAGTAGCTAGAAGCATCTGACACTATCAGCAGGAGCTGAAGGAATACTTCTCTCTTTAGGAAAAAAAAACAGCAATGGACAAATGAAGGCTGAGTACCCACATCTATGGAAACCTAATTTTTCTGTGCATGTTCATTAATACTAATGATTAGGTGCCGACAGCCCTAACAAGATGACAGTTCTTGTTTAAAACAAAATGTGAGGAAAAGACTATTCCTGCTGCCTCTCCTCCACCTCCCTCCGCAGCAGCTCCCTCCCAGTCCTGCCCAGATAGCTCTGAGACACAGTGGGAACTTCGTCTCCATTTCCAGCTCATCCCAGGTGATCCCTGTCTGCAGTGCACTCACACAAACTAACCCAGCAAAGCGCTCCTGCCGCTCGCACACCTGCATCAGTGAAGCCGTATTTCCTTTTAACCCCATCAAGCTACTCAATACAAGTAAGGAAAATGTAGTTCTACCCAAGTAAAACTGTACTTTTTTTTATTATTGCTCCTGTGTTAACACCTGAAGTTGCTGTGTTGCCGCTACATTGCCCCGGTACCCGATGGATACAGGGGCAGCAGCAGAGATTCGCGGGGCTGCAACGGGACGGTCCCTGGGGACACGCGCTGGGCGAGCAGATGCTTTGAGCATGGACCTATGGCTCTCGTGGGATATTAGCAACCACAGTCACTGGTTTTAACCCAGAAACCAGCATCAAAACCTTTCCGTGCCATTGCTGCCCGGGCCTTTGCAAGCAGGCTGCTCCTTGCCTTGGATTTCAACCCGTCGCACTCCCAGGTCCCACAGCGCTCGCAACGTTTGAGCTGTGTTGGCAGAGCCAGAGCTCAAGGCCATTATTTGCAAATCCAGTTCAGCACCAGATGCCGATAACCACAGCGTCTCCCAAGTAACTGTCACCGTAGCGGAGCACGGAGGAAGCAGGTGGAGGCAGAGAGTGGGAGCGCAGGGGCCTCGGCATTGCCGGGAGCAGGAGGATACAGAGCAGAGCAGCCGCGCAAGTGGCTCTGCACTACCACGGCCACCCGACTAACGTAGCAAAACGGGGCTGCCAGGAAGCCCCGGGAGGGCCTGTTCAACTGCCGTAACCCGAATATCGCCCACACAGCAACCTCCGCCACGTGGGGCTGAGCACACCACTAATTAGCTAATGAATTTGTGCCAAGCATCTGGCCACGGAGTGGCTGACAACAGGAACAGCCCTCGAGAAGCACCAAACAATGACGAGTCCGTTCACTGCTTCTGCCTGACCCCAACCCCGCATTAACAAATGGGTCACAAGCAGCAGTGCTTTATAGTGATCTAATCCTCCGGCCATATGTCGGCTGATCGAAAAAAAAAAAAAAAAAATGAAAAATACCGAAAAAGCTGCACGGAGGTGGTCAAAAATCTCTGCGAAAATTCTAAGGCAAACGTGATAAATATATCCCTGCAGTCTGAAATTTGATTTCCTCACTCTATTGTTTCTCATTTCCTGAGAGCAGCCTTGGTGGATCACATTTTCTGCTTCTGTCTCCAGTCCTTGTAACCAAACAAGACTGAATCTCATTATACTGATGCATGGCTCTAGCTGTATGCAATTCAATCTCTAAATCACAGTCATTTTTGCTCCATTACCCATTTCCCTTCCCTTTCCTAACCTATAGGTCTTCAAAGGAATCAGTTTAAAAATAGAGACTTAACATCATCCCATGAAGGTGTTTTTAATGTTCAGCACTTAAGCCCATATTAAGTAGCTAAGTGAGAATCTGCCTCATTTATCACAAAACTGAGCACTCTCTTTGCACACCAGCTCCGGGGGAGCTGCCGTTCCTCAGTCTGTCTAGAAAGCTATATGCTTCCACATGGCATAAATAGGAAGTTAAGCCCTAAACTGCCTAATTTTTGAAACTGGCTAATTAAATGAGAGGTGAGACAATAATGAGAACATGGACAAACACGATCATTACCATCCTTAGAGGCAAAGCAGCGGGAAATTTCTTGACAAGCCCAAGTCGCCTTCTGAATTTTCCGAGCTGTCTACACGTTGCTGAGAGGGATAGGGAATATATTCATATTTACATGGGGTGATGTTCACCCCAGCCTGCTCCCTCCTGGACTCATGAATATTTCATTGAAGCACAAGGTCTGAGTCGTTGTCTGCTGTGATTAGACCCGTGGGCCCGCAGGCCCTGCCTCCAGACCATCCTCACGGCTTGTCTGCCAGCCTAGAGAAAACAAAATGAAAAGTTTAGGTTGTATCACATTTCATTTGGCTTATCTGACAATTTCTTCGTCATGCATCTTTATATAAGGGCAGTTACAGAAGCAAAATCATAATGAAGATGAATGGGGGAGAGTATATCCAGTAAACCTGTGCCTGATTTCAGCTAAAACTAGCCCAAACTTAGTCATAATCAGCCACGTTTACATCCAGCACAAGGATTTTACTTTCGTTTGGGATGCAGACAAACTTACAGAACCATTTCCTATGCAAATATTCCTTTTGACAAGTTCAAAATTAATTCACCTCTAATACAGGCTTTCACAACAGACACTTTCTGAGCACATTAGCAGATTCGTGGAAAGAGGGGAGGGAACGCGACGCCAGCACTTTCTGCCTTTTTCTCAAAACCAATCCGCACTGACAGCATGAGAGGCCGTGACGTTTGAAATGTGCTTAGTCTGAGTAATTACCACCTGCTGGGTTTCTTTAGAAGTTAGAGACAGTCTCATCTGTGGGTACCTTCCCTCATTCCTGTCTCCTTAGTGCTCCATAGCAGCAGTTTCTCCCCATGCCACACCGGACTACTGGGATGCTTACATTAACTCCCACTGAAGCCTAGGGTGAAATTCCACAACAGTTTAATTGACCTAAGTTAGGGTGTTATGGTTTCTGCCCTTCCTCCACCACCCCCAGCCAGCCATTCCCATTCCCACCCTCCCATCCACACCGCTTTATCCAATCTGTGGTGAAAACTCATCGCTTTTGCGCGGGGAGGATGCCTCTTCAGCCAGTTTAGCTCCCCGAACCAGCTCATCGGAAGGTCAGATGAGCACCCGTGTCAGCAGAAAGGAGGGGACAAGGCCACTGCAGGACACTCCTCCATGCCAGGGAGGTGTTTGTCTTTTTTTAATAAGATAAAAATTAGTGCATTTGACCGAAAGCGGCTGTTTTGTTGCTGGAAGCACTTGCACATTGGGACTCCATAGTCACGAGGGGCAGACTCAGGCCCAGAGTAGTTGGGGTGAAGATGGTCTCGTGTAGAGTAACCATCCAGTTCTGCAGAGCAGGTCACTAAGTCGGAGCCTTTAACTTCATGCTGGAGGACAAGGATTCCCTTGCGGTTAGTACAGCTTGCACTATCCTTTCTTGACTTCCTTTCTGCCAGACTGCAAAAATTTCCTGCCAGGGAGGAACTGACAGACAACGTCACCCTTCCGGAGCTCCTCTTTATCATTCCTCAGCCTCCCAAAGAATGTCACCCAAGGAGCCAGGCCCTCCCTTTTGCCTTGGGCCCATCCTCAGTCCAGTCCAGCCTCGTAATAACAGGCAAACGCCAGGATGACTTTTGTTGTGCAAGGAGCTCGCGTGGATTATCCTCCCTCCTCTCAGGTGAGTCTTACCCTGAGAAAAATCACCCCATAAGGCTGGGGATGAGGAAAACAGGAGCTGAGCAAAAGTCACCGTCCTCCAGAAATCCATCTCCTCTGCAGCTCACAGCTGGGGCCTGGGTTAGTGATTTAGGGAAAACGTGGCCAAAATCAGCATTATTATTGGAGGGTGCTCATAAACAAGGAGACTTGGCTGGTCCACAGGAGCTTCCTTGACATGTGCTCCTCTCCCAGAGCAGCTCACGCTCTACAGGTCCCACATCTACTTACATCCCTGGGAGCTGGGCTGCCCATGTACAGGTAACCCTGCGGTCACACTTGGCTCAGAAGTGTCTGTGCTGTCAGTGTCGCAGTGACAGTAGCAGGGAGAGGAGCCCTGAAGCAGACCACGTACTGGAAGCTGCTGGCATTTTGAGCTACCAAGGGTTTAAAACCAAGTCCTGGGGTGGGTCTGAGCTGAGCGTCACAGCACTGCTGAAAAGCTGGTAGTTTTTCCTCTGGCCTGATGAAAACAGAGGAGGCTGCTTTGTACAGCAACCAGCACAGGCACTGCATTGCTTAGGCCACTAGTTAGGTTTCTGGTTTCCACTTCTGCAACTGACTTCCTCTGTTCCCAGGCTCGCAAATCCAGTTGCAACTTTCATATCTCTATTTGCGGTCACAGCTCCTCGTTTGTTGCTGCTGACCTCCATGAAAAAAATCTCATCCTTGGCAGGGCTTCCTAGGTGTTTTCATAATGCAAAAACTAAATAACTGTGCAGAGCTGTAAATACATGGCCCCTAGGTAATCAACAAGCAGATTAAAAAAAGTCACCAGCTGGGCTGGAGGAGATTCAAGACGAGGCATCAGGAATTCACAAAGCCAATACGAACTGCATGGCACCGCAGGCAAGAAGCTCCTCGAAACCATAAGGCTCCCTTGGCGGAGATCAGCCTAGGAGAAAAATCCCCTTCTTCTAGGAGAGCAAGTTTCAGTAGTCATTTGAGTACCGTGGCTGGTCAAGCAGGTTATAATTGGCCATAATTAATACTCCCACAAGCTTCCACATTCTTACGGACTGAACAAAGTGGAGAGTGGCAGGATTTGCTCCCTGACCTTGCAAACATTAGAGGAAGTCAAAGGAACTTGTTCCCTTCTGATCTTTAAAATCAAACATTTGTGATCAGAGAACATGAAAGGTGAATATCAGCACTGCTGGGAACTGGCTGTGCTCAGCCCAGCTTTTTCTGGGGCACAAACCGCAATAGCCACAACCTTACTCAGAAATAATTGCGAAGCAGCTTGCTAAAGACAGTGAGTTTCCTCCGCGCCGCAGGAAGCCTCTTTCTGCCGCACGTCACTTTGAGCGTGCTGGGGCCGGGGGTACAAACCACGATACATCCGTGACGGATTTTAGCTGTGTCAAAAATGGCCTTTGCTGAGATGCAGAAGCTGAACAACTTGACCAGTAAGAGTGAAAGCCAAACAAGCCTGAGCCTCTTGTGTTAAAATCCTGCATTGGTTGGCAGTGGGCTGGAAGAAAAGCTCCCAACACCTGCCTTGCTGAGCCTAAGCGCACTGTACACTTCACTTGGAAGGATCCTAACTGCTTGGAAAGCGAGGGCTGCATTTTCCAAACAGCTTCCTCTGCAAAGCCACCGATCTGACCCTCTAAAGAACTGACAGAGGCTTCCAGGCAAGCGCCGTGTGCCCATTGCTCTGCGTTATTCCCTGTGCAATGCTTCCTGAGAGGCGTTCTGTATGGAGCAGGTCTGCCTTGGCTTTTGTAGCTTGCACCTGGGAATCATGAGAAACACACACACGGCTCTGGATCTGGCCTCCGGGCAGGGCCTCCCGGTTCACAGCGAGGCCAGCGCCGGGAGGGAGTCAGGAAACCGGAGCTCCCAGCATCCACAGGTGCTCCTCCAAAAGGCATCTTTGGATAAGTCTCCAATTTGGGAGTTTCCAAGCTGCAGATTGTGAGGGGAATCTAGGAGACTAGGACAAGAAAATCCCCATCTGTCCCCATATCCAATTCTTTTCCTCAAGCAGCTGTGTGTTGCATCCCAGCCTTCTCCCGCAGGACCACCAGCTGCCCTCGGAAAGCAGCGCCCCTCTGGCTGGCATCTCGTGCACCCTTGAGGCTAATGAAGGCTCCTGGGCAGGCGACATCCTGCCTAAGGCTCCAAGCCCCTGGGACGCTGAGTGCCCGTCCTGCGCGGGGACATCTCAACACGCACTGCGGTGATTTACTGAGCCAGAAAGCGCCTCTGCGCCAGGGAGCCAAGAGCGGCACAGGACACTGGAGGAGCTGCTGCCGATGCCAACCAGGGAAGCAGCAAACAGATATCGACTTGGACGGGGGTCCTCATGTTAGTACTGTGGTCTCCAAGGGGACCTGGTGCCCACGGAGCTGCGGCATGAGCTGCTTCCCCAGGAGGAGGAGAGGCTCCTCGGCGAGGTTTTTGCAGCACCCGTGGAGGGATGAGTGGCTGCATTCGGAGCACGCGGCTGCATTTGGAGCACGTGGCGGCTCTGCACCCTCCTCCAGCACAGCAGGGACTGGCAGGTGACACCCATGCGACCGCACGTGGACATAACACCCGTGTATCCCGCTGCTGCCCGATCGCTAGCTCTCTAGCAAGATATTTTGTGTCAAACAGACACAGAATCGAATACTTTACTATATAGACAGGTATGGCAAGTACCTCTATATGCACGCATATGGCATACGTACATCAGCTCCCAGGGTCTGAGGAGCTCTTTCACTGGGAGACATACCATAGATTCCAATGCTGCAGGAGCATTTTTGAAAAAGAAAATGAAACTTTTCATTTTAAATGAAGAAATGCCTTGCATGAACGCTGCTTATAATGTTAGCCAGAAGCAGCAGACAGCACAAAACCTCTCCACGCATCTTGGAGCTAAGTGACCTGGCCATGTTTCTTTAAAGAAGTCAGGCCAGATCCTGGTCTCGTTTACACAGGCAGATACCTGGAAAACCCTCGGCAAAATTACCCTGCGTTTCCAAAGTTGATGTGTCAGATCCAGCAATCCAGCACAGGCCAAAGGAAGAATCCATCGGTGGTCTTGGGGCATCCTGAAGTCACTCACTCTTTCCTCTCGCGCAGGAAAAGCCCCGACACAGGAACCCAGCGCAGCACAGGGCTGTGCCACAAGTGACGGCAGCAGCTTTTTTTAGCTCATTTTCTAAAAAAATACCAAGCAGATGCGATGGCCCTGTGTGGGTAGAGCCGGACACGTAAATCCCCCCCGTAACCTTTGAGGCTGTTGGCCAATTTCTAAGTTGGCAACAGGCCAGGCAGAGGCTTGACAAAAACAGAAACAAAACAAAAACAAACAAATGAAAAAACACAAACAAAAAAATTAACTTGATTTCTAAGCGTTTCCTGAAGATGGGCAGCTGAGGGAGGGAAGGCAACGAGGCCAAGGGCTTGAGCGCGGGGCAGACTGGAGGGAGCGCTCAACCCTGCACTAGGCATCAGAGACTCCACTCTGGGCTGTCACCTCAAGACAGCAGCCCTGGACGCCCAGGACACCCTGGCGGCAGCGGGGACACGTGTGAGAGGGGCGACCCGAGGCCGGGGTCATCCCTCCGCCTGCGTCCCCGCTTCCCCCTCAGGAAAAGGCGGTGCAAAGTGGTCAAAGCATCCAGGGCCTCGGCGGCTGCACCTGCATCCGTCGGCGGCAGCAAACAGAAGCCTTCAGTGCTCCGGCTTCCCTCGGCTTCCTCCCTCTTGTCCTCCTCGTCTCTCTCCTGAATAGGCGGCTTCAAGAGGAGCAAAGCGCCCGGATCCTGTCCGGTTTCATGGTGCATCCGGCACCATGTGAATTATCGCAGCGGGCCCCACTCCAGCGGCCCGGCTCCCTCCTCCTGGATGGACCAGGGATGTGGGAACACGCGCATCCTGCGACAGGGAAGAATGGGCCAGCAGCCTCCTCCTCCTCCTCTTCCTCCCTCCCAGCTCACTCGCTCCACCTGCCCTGGCAAAGACCACAAAACCCTCTGCACAGAGTCCCCTTCTCTTCCCTTTTTTTGCAGGATTTTGCACCCACCGGAGAGGCCACCGCATCCTACAGGAGGAAGCGCAGAGGCCACAGCGCGACGCAAGCACTGCCTTTAACGGTTATTAATAACTGCTCTGCGGAGCCACCAGCCCCGCGCGGGGGCCGGGCAGGGAGCGCTGCCCCTGCCGCCTCCACGCGCCGTCCCTGCCCGTTCTCGGAAACCAGACGTCGCGCTGAGTCACTGCCGCGACAGCAGCGGCCCCGCACCTATGCGGGGCTTTCTGGTTGTTCTTTCCTTTTTTTGTTTTTTCTCTCTCTCTTTTCAAATCCTAGCAAAATAACAGATGTCCTTGCTAGGGGAGCTTCTGCTCGAGTACCAGGCTGCCTCGGAACATGAGCAAGCTCCCGGTTTCCCCAAACGGAACTTTTTTAGCAAGCCACGGCGCTCTCCCGCTGCCCAGGGCTTCTTTCCTCAGCCCTGCGGCTCCGGGGGCAGAGGTTCCCTCCCCGGCAGACCCCGAGGGCAGATACCCGGCAGCCCAGCCCTGCACCTGCCCTGGAGCTGGCGGGTGCCGCTGCAAAGGAGCCTCCCGATCCCTGCGGAGGCGGGCGGTGCTGAGCCCTGGCCTCCGCTGCGCCGTGACCTTCCAACCTCAGCTGCTCCAAAGGGACCCACAAGAAGCGATGGAGAAATCCCAGCTCCGGTGCCTGCCGTGGCCCCAAACCCACCCAGGTGATGGGCTGCAGGGGCTCAGCACCTCCCGAGCTCACATGGCAAGACTGGAGGCCAGATGCCCGCGCAGTTGATCATCTCTTAAGTCTCTCTCTGTCTCCCTTCCAGGTGAGAGCCCAGCGGGTACAGCTGGAGGCATTTCAAGGCATTTTCAAGCAGCAGAACAGGATCCCCTACTCGCAGTTTAAAGCCGATTTAGGGTTAACCCTTATCTAAGGGCGGCCGCAGGTCTCAGCGTGACCCCAAGACCAGGCCAACCCCAGCAGGACCCGCACGCAGAGCACAAGAGCCACCACAACACGGCCACGGGCACCACGGGCTGCTTCCAGCCAGGCAGGGAGCACCTGCTCCAGGCAAATCCATGGAGCTCAGCTCCGGCTCACACAGAGGGAAGCACCGCGCAGACAGCCGGGACACCCGGCCTCCATCCTGCTCTTTGGAGCATCACGTTCAAGGCCAGTGTGAGGTTTTCTGTTTCCCAAATGCCCCCCTGCCCTTCTCAGGGCAAAAGGAAAAACTGCAAAAGGAAAAACTGCAAAAATCATACCAGGATGCTGCAGGAGCCCAGGAGAAAGCACCCAAACCACAGACTGAACCCCAAACATCCCTGCCCATCACCAAACTGGCCCAGCTGGTGGCTTCCATCTCCCTTTATAGGTTGCCAATAGAGTTCAGCTGCTGCTGCCTTTGGGGTTAACTCGGTCCTCCCAGCACAGGCTCCTTGTAGGAACCTCCATTGCAGCCCTGAGCCAACACGGGGATGGTGCCCGTGCCCAGAGCTGGGCACCAGCACCGCACACGTCGGGCAACCCCAGACCGCAGCCCACCAGCCCCGCGGGAGGCGCTCGGTGTCCACGTCCCAGCGGCAGCAGCTCCCGCTCCTTGTGTCCAGGATGGCTCCACCAAAGCGGCATTTTCCCCTTTTCCAGGAGGCTGCATCCAGGCCCACGTACCAAACAAACCCTGCAATGGGGCTGCCCGGGGCTGAGCTGCTCCATCACTGCCCTTCCCTGCGGATCTGCACTTAGTTGCTCCCCCGCAGCTTTGGGGACACCAAAGGCAGCGCCGAGTGCCCGTGCCAAAGCCGAGGAGAGCCGGGCTGGATGCAAGCATGGCCCGAGCCAATGGGCTTGGCAACCCTGGCTAACGCTCCCGCGGGTCCCGCAGGACAGGGAGGGCTCTGAGCCGGCCCCGTCCTGCGCTCGCCGACGCGGCACCCGCGGTGACGCTGCCTGTGCGAGTCCCGGGGCCCCAATGGAAGCGCCCGCGGGCACCCGGCGCCGCAGGTGCTGACGGGAGCGTTTGCAGCCCGGGATGCTGCTCCCACCGCGCGCAGCGAGCGGATAAGGCGGCAGCACCAGGTGCTGCGCCGGGTGCCATTTATCTGTGCCATTTATCTGTGGGTCATGCCCGGCATGTGGGTTTGAAGCCAGGAGGTGTCACGGAAGGTGTCCCTGCTCCAGCCTTGCCAGGGCTAAATCCGGGCTGTCCCCTTGCTTTAGCGGAGATTTCACACCACGAGACCGAGCACCAAGGAGCTGGCCCAGGGCAGGAGCTCCCGTCTTGGCGTTGCGGTCACCAGGTTTATCCTGGGTCCCCGCAGCTTCTCCACCTGCCTGGGATGGCATCCGGCCGTGCTTTCCATCCGAAATGCTGCAAGGGGAAACAACCACGTGCAGCCCCACAGCTTCAGGGGCCCAGGATCGGGAATCGCCTCCTTAAAATGCGCCCAGGCTGCAGCGGAAGGGGAAGAGGCTCCTGCCCTCCTCTTCCTCCCCTCGCTGCAGCGTTGCAGCCAGGCAGGTAAACACAGGATGTTGCTGCAGATTGAGCAAGTCTGGAGCGCCCCGGAGCCCAGGCAAGGAGTGACGCCAGCCCCGGTCCCCGGGGCCACCAAGTCCCCCTGCCAAGGGGGCGGCTGCTCCAACCCAGGGTCCGGGTGGGCTCCGACATGGGGGTTCAGACCCGGGGGTGCCGCCGGTTCAGGCTCAACGCGCAGGATCCTGCGCTGCCGGATGTGGATTCGTCGCCCGGCTCTCGTGGAGCCGCAGGAACCGCATCTTCCCCTGTGCCGGGCAGCCTGTGCTGCCCAAAATATGCAGAAAAAAAAGGGAAAATGCAAAAACACGCTGTTTTGAAGTTTGTTGGAAGCGCCGAAGGGGCTGCCTGGTTCCTCCCGGCCCTTCCTGGGTCCCGAGGGGAGGGAACAAGGGAATTGCTCCCCGGGGCTGGCAGAGGGATGGAGCGGGGCGAGAGGGCCTGCGCTGGCAGGACACGGTCCCCATGTCCCCAGTGTCCCCCTGCTGCCATCTGCTGGCAGGAGCCCATCCTGCTCCGGTCCTGAGTCCTGCTGCTGGGTGCCGCACTGAGGGGGCTTCTCCGGGGACCGTCCAGCTCCGGGTGCCTCTGGAGCTGCCGGGTGTTCCCGGGAGCTCCCCCAGCGCAGGGCCCTCCCCGCCGCCATCCCGGCGCCTCGCGGGGCTGCAGGGAGCTGTGCGAGCGGAGGGGCTGAGCCCTGGCCCCCTCGTGACAGCAGCGTAGCCAGCCCGTTCCCACGGCCTCGCCTGCCCTCCGGCCTCCTCCCCGCCTCGGCTCCGCTTCCCGGGGCCAGGAGACCCGCTGGGACACAGCCGTGCTCCGCGTGGCTCCAGGCCCGGCCAGGCTGCAATTCCCGCTCCACTTCCCTGGGACAAGCAGAGGTCCTGGGACGGGTGCAGGGCATTGGCTTTTCCCTTGTGCTCGTACAGGGCTAAGATTTGCAGGAGAATCGGGTGCCTGCTGTGACCATAGGGGCCATCCCAGCCCAGGGTCTCCACTTTAGCCGGGGGCCAGTGCTGCCGGCTCATCCCTGATGGGACAGATGGTGGCAGCTTCCTCCTCCCCTCCTCCTCCTCACCCCGCTGCCCAAGTCCCTTTGGCGGGATTGAGCCGCGGCTGTCCCCAGTTTAATTCCTCACAGCAAAGCGCAGCGAAGGCCGGGGATTTCCCCCGCGCTCCATCCCGTGGGGCCATCACCCCGTCCCACACGCTCCACATGGAAGCTGCCGGAGGGCGCCCACCCCGATCCCTTCCAACCCCTCTGCCCGCACCCGGCAAAGGCCGCTCGGGAGCTCAGCCCTAGGAGCCCTCAGAGACTCCCCGCAGGGCAGCGGCCGGTCCCTGCCCGCGTTGCCAGCACGAGCAGGGGACGCTGGCAGTGTCGGCGCCCGCCGGGGCTCTCCGCCCCCGCGCAGCACATCTGGGCAGCGGTGGGGCCCGCGCCGGCGCG
>VZSV01000059.1:4395864-4451454 GCA_013398735.1 Nothocercus julius | reverse complement strand
GGCGCCCTGCAAAGCAAAGGGGAAAACAGCCCCCGCCGGCCTGCGCAGCGGCGGCTGCTTCGGCCGCGGCGGGGAGGAGCCCTCGTGTCCCCGCGGTGGTGGGGGTGCTCGCTGAGAACTGGCATCGCCCAGCTCAGCACCTTCCTCCTCACCCTCCTCTTCCTCGCCCCGGCTCCCAGGGCTCCGTCGCTCCCCACCAGCCCGGCCTCCAGCATCACCTTCCCAGTGTGATGCTTCCCCGTCACGCCAAGAGCTGCCGGCAGGCGTTGGCACCCTTGGCTGCTCCAGCTGCCACCTGCACCAGCAGGTCCCCTGGCTCCCCGGCGCTGCCTACCTGCTCGGTGGCCCGTGGCCAGAAGACAGCGAGGAGGAAGACGGCGGTGACGGGGGGCGCCAGGCAGCTGGTGACGGCCTGGATGTAGACGTAGAGCTGCCCGCCGCCGGAGCTCTGCAGGATGGGGATCCAGACCACGCTGAGGGCCACCAGCGCCACCGTCACCGCCCTGCGAGAGGCAGCCAGACGCTCGTCCTGCTGGTACCGCTGTGCTGCCCGTGCGCAGGGAGCGTCGCCCCGGCATCGCTGGAGGCCACCCCGGCGCTGCAGCCCGCGAGGTCACTGCGAGATGCCCAAGGCCCCGGGACACCCCGCTCACCGCGTTCTGCGGGGTGGTGAGCACGGGATGGCGGCTTCCGTGGCTCCTGGGCGCTTAGGAAAACGTTACCTCTAATGCAGAGCCTAATGCGGCCACCAACCCAGACCCAGGCTCATGGGGTGATGCTCCCATTGCTGCCACATCCGGCTGCTCTTGTGGCCCTTGGATCCCCCCTCCAGCAGGAGCTGTATCCCCCAGCATGCGGGTAAGAAGCCCATGGCCACCAGTCCAGACACATGGACACAGGGTTTATCCATCCCCAAATGCTGGGCATGAAGCCACTGGAAGGGACCGGCCGCCCGCTGCAGAATCTCCCCATCCGCACCCTGCGGCATCTCCCCATCCGCACCCTGCGGCATCTCCCCATCCGCACCCTGCGGCATCTCCCTGTCTGCAGCAGGGCACAGGGGCCAAACGCCGGCTCTTGAATCCCCATGGAGGCCTTGCTAGGGGCAAGAAAAGGAAAAGGGGCCGTGCAGGGACAACCGCACGTCTGGGGCCAGGACAGTCAGCGCTGCAGTATTTATAGCTCAGCCCGGCTTGTTCACAGCTCCGCAGAGTTACCCAAACCGCCATCTGCTCATCTCAGAAAGCAGAAGTGCAAAAACACCAAAAAACCCCAACAGTAACAACAACAACGAAGAAAAGCAGCAAAGGAGCTCTGAGCCTCTTGGCTACTGCCTGTCTGGCACGAGGCAAAGGGGAAACAGCCTAGGAAGGATTTTCCGAACCTCCTCCGGGAGCCCCTTGGCTGTTCATGGAGCGCAGATTGGCGCACGTTTTGGGGCCCCGTCGAAGCAGCCGCTGCTCGGGCTGCCGGCCCAGGCGAGGTGTTAACCAGCACGCGGCTGCTGCAAATTGCCCCACGCGCTAATGAATTGCCCACGACAGGTTGCAGCAGCGGCTCCCGCCCCGAGCAGGCAAAGGCCTCTGCAAACACTCATTAGCTGCTCCCACGACCGCTCTGCGGAGTTATTTGTCCCATTTTGATGGGCACCAAGCCGAGGCGGCGCCGCTGCCACCCACTGCCTCCACCAGTCCCGCTCCCTCTGCGCTGTTCACAGCTGCAGAGCGAAGGAGGCCAAGAAAGCCCAAGCTCACCAGGCCACTGACCCAGCAAAACCTCCACGAGGTGCAAAACCAGCCCGGCCAAACCCTGACCCAGATTCCCTGCAGCTCCTCTGCCAGCCGCTGCTGTGGCTCTTTTCCACCTGCAAGGTGGACAAGGGGTGAGTTGATCCCAGGTGCTTTGCTGGGAATGGATGCCCCAAACTGGGAAGAGCAGCCGCCGCTTCCCGGGATGCGGGTGCAAGGCAGCCGTGGGACAGGCTCTGCGCTGGCCTCGGGAGCACAGGATCCAGCCCTGAGATGCCAAGTGCACCGAAAGCCTCAGCCGCATTTCCAGCACTTTTGTGCCTGGAATAGTCCAAGGGTTTGTTTGTTTTTCCCGTGGCGTTTTCCAGCCCGGCTCCCCAGCAGATCCCAGCGTCTCCCTGGCCGGTACCTGCCCACCAAGAGCAGCTCTCGCTCGCCGGCCGCCGGCCTCAGCCGCCTCCAGATGTCCATAGTGAAGAGGGTGCTGCTGCTGTTGAATATGGAGGTGAGGGACGACATGAGAGCTGCCATCATCACGGCGACCATCAGCCCCCGCAGCCCTGCGGAGGAGAAGGGCCGTGAACAGGGCGCATTTGGTCCCCGGCACCCTCGGGGCTGCCCCTTCCTGCAGGCACCTACCGCTGGGCATCAACTCCACGACGAGCTTGGGGTAGGCGATGTTGGAGCAGCCCACGGCGGCGCCGCACACGCGTTCACACTCCTGGGGGTCCACGCAGGCCACGGCATCTGGGGGCGAGACGAGGGCTGAGCTGGACTCGCAGCACCTGGAGCATCGCCTGGACCCGGAGCTGCCTCCATCCTGCCTGGCTCAGAGTGACGTGCGGAGATTGGGGCTGCCCTATGGGCACGGGTGGGCAGCAGGTGCCCCTGCTATTCCCAGGGGGCTCCCAGAGCCAGGGGGGCTTTGCCCGGGACCTGGGTTCGGGCACCCGCTTGCGGAGCAGCTCCCTCGGTGCAGGAGCACCCAGCGCACTCGCTGCAATGCACAGGGCAGCCCTCCACCAACGCCCCATTACGTGGGCGTCCCAGCGGGTGCTGAGCCCTCTTTTATTGTCACGCTCATAAAATATCAGAATGGGTGGCAGTTAATGGCAGGCGTAAATATTAATGGCCTGGCCGGCTTGCAGAGCTGCATCCTCGCCCACAGGAGCACGGGGCCCAGCTCCAGCTGCCCGGCACGACCCTGGCTCCGGGAGCACCAGCGGGAGCTGGGAACAAAGCCACCGTCACCGCTCCACACCCTGGCTTCCCTCTCCAAATGGGAATACTGGGAGAGGCTCCATGCAAACGCCAGGAGATCTGTGGGTGAAAGATGCTCCAGAGGGCAAAGCTGGGTCTGAGTGTTATAACCTGGGCCTAGCAATGAAACAAGGACTAGCCAAGGGCTCAGGCCGGCTAACGAGCCCTGCGGTTGCCCCCTGAGCCTGCCGGAGCGGGAGGCTCAGCAAGAGCCGGAGAAGTGCCCAGGTCCTGGATCCCGGAGCCCTTTGCGCCATGGTGCCTCACTTTGTCATTATGCCCTTTGCTCAGGATGGGAAATTAATTAGCAGCTTCAGCCTGTAATTACCCCTTCCCCGCGCCGCTCCGAGGAAGCTGCTGCTGCTGCTGGCGGCGGGAGGGAGCCGGGACGCAGGGCAGGGCTCCGCGTCGCCCAGGGCCAGCAGCGCCGTGCAGCACCGGAGCAGCCGGCGCCGCCACACGCGGGAGCCAGACAGAGACCTGTCCCCGCCGGCGCCGCGCGGAGCAGCTGCCGTCTCCTCCCGCCGGCAGGGCCGTGCCAGGCTCCGGTGTCCCTGTCCCCAGGAGCCAGGGATGAGCGGAGGAGACGGGCGGCTGCGCAGGCAAACGCACCCAAAGGGCCGGCTGGCCTGACCGGCGGCGCGGCGGGATGTCCTTAGTGGTGGCCCTTAGGAAGGGCTCTGTGCCCCAAGCCCATGTCCTGGGGCTGCTGTCCCTGCAGGGAGCCAGGGATGCAGCACCCGCCTTCGCCATCCCGCCCCAGCACTGAGCCCTGTTTACAGCCTGGGGACCGCACGGCTCTGCCAGGTGGGATGCAGGAACAGCCCGGAGGTGAGGGCATCACTTGGTCCATCGCCGCTGAGCACGCGGCTTCCCTCCTCGCACCCCCACGAGCCCCCACGAGCCCTGCGTGCAGCAGGTCACGGTGTCCCCTGCGCGTCGCCCGCGCCGTGCGCCAAGTGCCGAGCGCGTGCACAGCCCTCGCGAGCCTTCTTGCACAAGAGCTGCAGCTAAAGCAGACACGGGGCCGGACGCCCACGTGAGGCGGCGCCGGCTTCGCCCCGGGGCTCTGCTCCGCGGGGTCACCCCGCCACGCGCCTGTGCTCCGCGTGCACCATCCGCGTGCACGGGGCTGCACGTGGGACTGTCCCGACGGCAGGGACCCCCCAGGTCTGGCCAAACCGCAGCAGGAGCCGGACACCAGTGTCCTGTGCCAAGGACATAACTATTTCCAATAAGGAAACTGTCAGCCTCTCAAGGCAAATCCTGAGATGGAAAAGGAGAGGTGTGGAAGAGCAAAAAGAAAATCCTGCAGCACTGGAGGCTGGGAAGCCACGTCCAGTTTGCTCTCCAGCATCCTTAGACTTCGCTGCACATCCCATCTCTGTTCTCCCTCCTTGAAGACGACAGGCTGGCCCTGGGCTCGGGGCGGTGAACGATTTCTTACCCAGGGCGTTTGCAAAGGCTGCTCCTGCCTGGTGCCACCAAAACGCCTCCTCAGAAACACCCCCAGATTACGGGGACCTGGGTCCCCAGCGCGCGCCCAACTCCCTGCGGCCCCATGACCTCCCATCAGAGCCGCTGCACAGGGGTGTGCCACGCTTTGCCCTTTGCCTTTCCTCGTATTTAGTCATCACGCTGACCAGCACCAGCATCTGCCCCTCTCTCCATCAGTGAGGGACATCTCCTCGCTATTAGCAGCAGCTCCCCAAGATTTGGCCCCAAATTCACAGTCTAGGTCTCATCCCAGCTCAGTGACACTGGCGAACGGCTCTCTGGGGAACCCCATGAGCAACCTTCTCCATGCCCTCAGTCGCCCTAGTGATTCCTCTCGCACTGTCCCCTTCTCCCTGCTCCTACACCTTCCGCAGCCATCCTTGGCTCAAATCAAGTTTTTTGCTTCAGTTTAAGGCAAGAAAAGCCTCTCTGTTTCCCCTCAGAAGTACATTATTGCATCTTAAACATAAAAAGCTATTATCTCAGGCTGCTGTAAGTAATTTTTGAGAAGGCCACACTGGAAATTCTCCTTTTCAGCGCGCTTCCTCCCAAATCCGTTCTGGGTTTTGCACCTCGCTGAGGCGGGTCCGGAAGATGAAACGCAAACACGGCGGCAGGAGCAGCGGCTTTGAAGCTGCGGGCGCCCCGGCTTCGCTGTAGGACGCTGACTCAAGCAGGGCTCTTATTTATGCGGCTGCAAATCCAGATTAATTGCACTAAAGCGCAGGGAATTAGACACAGCCCATGGCTTTTTTTTTCTTTTTTTTCCCCTTAGTGCAAGGATCTGACCCTGATTCTTGAAACTCCTCATCCTGAACCAAGCTCCCAAGCAAAAATACCCTCCACTTTTCCAGCTTGTGCTCCCTCACTGACGGCTCCGGGTTGTTTTTTTGGGCCATCTGCCAGTTACGAGCACAGGGTGCCAGAGCAAGATCTACTGCAGCGCGAGACCGTGTCCCTGCTCCAAACCTCCTGCCAAAGGCAGCAGGGACAGCCCCGGCACCGGGAGCTGCTCGTTGGGACCCATCTTGCCTCCCAGCTCCGACTGGAGCACAGGGATCCGTCATCCTGGGTGCAAGAAGGGTTAAGGAGACACAGAGATAAACTTGCTTGGAAAATATTGACTTAGCCACATGCACACAGAGAGGGAGTGATTTTGGGAGATAGCTGCTTTTTCCTTTTCTTTTTTACCTTGCAAACCCCTCCCTGCTTCCCAGTGACCCTCCTGCACCGGGAGGTGTTTTGGAGGAGCAGCCGGACAACATCAGAGCCCCAGCCAGGCTCAACGGGTGCTCAGACGGAGCGGCTTGGAATGGCGTGGCAGGAGAATCCGGCTCCCGCACGGACACCTCGGCCGAAAGAGTTAATGGCCCGGCCAGGCCGGGGAATGCAGGATGCTGCACGTGACCTCAGGTGGGGCAGGGCGGAGCGATGATTCACTCTTTTGCTTTTCCTCTTTTCACTTCTTGCTCTTACCTGCCGGCCCGGGCGCTGCACGCGGGCAGGAGCCTGAAGGAATCACCTTGCCGGCCACGGAGATGCCGAAGAGGCTGGCAGAGAAACTCGCCGCGGTGAAACCAACCAGCTGACCCAGTTCAGCACCATCAGCACCCGGGGACAACCTTGGGCCTGAGAAATCCTCCTGAGAAACCCTGCTTTCCCAGATCCTTTTTTAAGTTATTTTTGTTGTTGTTTTCCATAGTGTTTGGTCCTATTTTATTCTGTGTTTTCGCTCTGCTGAAAGAGGGGAGGATGAGAGCAGCGTGGAGCTGACGGTAGAAGACTCACCAGGCTGGGCCACCCCGCAGGAGTCGATGCGTGCCCAGGCGTGAGAGGGGTCGATCCCCCATCGTGCCGACGCAGACAGCAGCAGCTTCCGCGGGATTTGCCTTGTGCCCAGGCCCCAGCTGCTGTTCGGAACTGGGAGCGAACAAGGAGCCGGTTCCTCCTCAGCGGAGAACAAGTTGGAGTCCCAGGAACTCCGCCAAGCGAGCGGGCAGGCGCAGAGACACGTTTACAGAAACGCTATAGAGCTGTGCGTTGAACTCAGGGAGGGAGAAACAGAACAATCCTATATTTAAAGACTGGGAAATAATTAATTTCTTATTTATTGTCACTAGCTGGTGCTTGCTTGACACACCAGGCTCCCGTATCGGCGTCGGCAGTCACCATGGCTTTCTCCCAGGTGCAGTGTCTGGACGACAGCCACGTCAACTGGAGGTCTAGTGAGTCCAAGCCCGAGTTCTTCTACAGCGAGGAGCAACGCCTTGCCTTGGAGGCACTGGCCTCCCAGGGGCCAGACGCCTTCTACGAGGTCTTGAAGAAAGAGAATATCAGGGACTTCCTCTCCGAGCTGGAGCTGAAGAAGATCCTGGATACGCTTGAGACGTATGACCCTGGCTCTGAATACATCCCACGCCATGGCAGCAGCACGGGGGACAGCGAGGACGACCACAACAGCCAAGGGGATGAGCAGGACGTGGCCCCATCCCTGGAGTACTGGCCACAGAGATCTGACCGCTCCATCCCCCAGCTGGACCTCGGCTGGCCCGAGACCATCGCCTACCGCGGGGTCACCCGCGCCACCGTCTACATGCAGCCGCCCATCGAGGGGCAAGCTCACATCAAGGAGGTGGTGAGGAAGATGATCTGCCAGGCTCAGAAGGTGAGGAGCTCCTCGCGTGCTGGGGCAGGAGTTGGTCCGGGCTGTTCTGCCAAACTCAGGTCCTAAAGTTTTGCCCAGCTAAGTAATACGTGTCCTCTGGGAATCTCTGCCCAAGCAAAGGCATACGGGTAAATCGTTCTTATTCCTTGTTAACTCAGAGTAATCAATAATCTGGGATCGGCTTTTGCTGAAGAGGTGTTGTTAACCTGGTGTAATATGGCCTGGGAACAGCGTGACCTTCCCATAACTGTCCCTAGTCCCAGGTGCCCCCATCATGATTTCCAGAGCACGGTGGAACTTCATGCAGCAACAGCGGGGAGCGAGGCAGCCGAGCTCAGCCCTAGAGCCAAGCCACGAAAGCTGCTGCTCCTGTGCTGACTTTTACGAGTTTGCCCCGCGATAGCCGTGTTGCTCCAAGTCAGCTTCATGCTGGCTTTAAGAGAGAAAAGACAGCAGATGTGCAGCACACGCCGGGGGAGATACCGAGGGAGAAGCACAGCTAATGGCTGTCCACCTTCTCTGGGCTGGGATTAGGAGACTGCTCCTCACCGTGGCAGCAAGCCAAGGAGCAGAGAGCAGGGCAGGATCGGCGGTCACGTCAGACTGATGTCATGGCACGAGGAGAGGGGAAGGTGCGGAGCAGATAGGACAGGGGCTATTGAAGGCTGTTTGTGGTGGGGAAAGGCCGCTGGTATTCCCCAGTGACCCAGTGCCAGCTGAGAACAGGACGAGGATCTGGCATCTGCTGGTTTCACAGCTCGTTGATGGCCTCAGCTTCCCCGCCAGCAAGCTGAGGATATGAAAAGCGCTCGGCCAGGTTCGGGAGGGCATAAGAACTTGTCCTTTCATCATAAAATCTCTCCGTGTTTGGTTCCTGGAGAAATTCAGCCATGAGGGAAGGAGCATCCTGCTGATATCCACCCAGGCTTTTTGTCACAGGGCAAGTGCTGGCGCTCGCAGAGAGCCTTTGGATCCTGGTGGGAAAGGCAAGAAGTTTTTATCCAGCAGCAGGTTATATCCAGAGTTTCTCCAAGATCTGATAGCCAGAGGGCTGTGTATTTGAATACACATGGCAGGTTCCCAAGGTGGCTGTGTTGAGGCAGGAAACCTGATCCCTGAACATGTCCCAACATGGACTAGCAAGGATGGCCAAACTCTGCTCCCAGGGACACGAGAGACAGGTCTGCGCCAAGGCAGGAAATGTCTTTAGGTACCAGCCACCACTTCCCTCTCTCCAGCGATCCTGACCTGTGCTGCTTCCCACTCCCAAAGGCTCTGCTCTAGGCAGCTTTCACACTGTATGGACACAGAGGGCTGATTCTTGCAAAGGACTGAGCTGGCGGGATGCAGCATGGGCAGAACTTTCCCATTACTAAGAATGCCTCATCCTCGGGTCTTTCCAGCTGCCTCTGACCAGGTTTGCAGCTCCTGCCCGGCTTTGCCTACTCATTGCTTCCCGCCTGCCCCCACACAAACGGCATCTCCTGATTCATCCCTTCTTCCGTTGTCCTCCTCCTGCTCCGTGGAGCCAGGCGGCTGAGTCAGGCAGCTGCCGGCCTGGGTGCCTCCACCATCCCCACCTCCGCTGGGATCCTCTCCAAGACTCCTGGATGTGCCCGTGGCCAACGCTGCTGTTCTGCTCACGTGGGACTGGGGAGCGGGGAGAAATCCATCAGCAGCTCCGTAACATTTAGTTGCCTTGGAGTGAATTGGCACGGCATAGAGCCTACCTGCAAGAGGCAGCGAGGGCAGGAAAGAGGTTAAGGTTGTTAAAGAGGAGCCTAGAAAGCTAAGAAACACAGGTGACAGCTCTGCCACGCGTCTCCAGCGGTTTGAGTGAGTCCTTGCATTGCTTTAGAAAATGCAAGGGAGTGAAACACTCCAGCTGGGCGCTTGCTTCCAGCCTGTGGTCTGGAGTTAATAAGCAGAAGTTATTAGGGTTGGACGAGTGAGGCTCTTCCAGGCCTTCCACCCTGTATACGAGGACTCAGGTTACCCGCAATCACATAGCAGCTGAGCCAGGTAACTGCTGGTGTACGCACTCCTGCTCGTGGAGACGCTGAGGTAGAACTTCCCCTACACCTTGAGGTCCTCATGGCAGCTTGGAGGTGACACTGTTGGGCTGAAGAAGCCGAGGGAGCGCAGGGAGGGCCAGGCCAGCTGACACCGCATCTGACGTCGTGCCACAGCAGGGCGATCTCGTGTGCCATCCTTCCTGGCCCCTTGGGCCATCCTCTGGAGACTCCTGGTCTGACCTTTAGCTCCTGCACCCCGGTTTGGTGAGAAGAAGCCTTTTAGCACTTCCCATGCACAGGAAGGGCAGGATATGCTCCCACCTACCCACACCGCCGTCTCTGCATACTAGCAGTGCTTTTCCTGATAACTTTTTATCATGTGGATCATTCGGTGAGGAAAAAAGGGAAAAAAAGTGCTAGTAGATATTTCAGCCATATCATCTCAAGTGTCCCCTGATGTCCAGCCTCAGCTTGGCTGTCTCCCGTCCCATCATGGGAAACAGCAGTGCTCCTCATGCGGCTGACGGATCACGGCTCTGGAAGAGCAGGAGCTCTCCTGCTTTCAGTATTGCATCTGCAGGCTGCCCCTTGCTCCCAGAGGCTGCTGAGGACACCTGGGCTGAAAATGTTCCCAGGCACCAAACACTGAAGCAAACACAAGCGTTGTTATGTCGCAGAGAGAAAAGCAAAGTCCACCCGACGAGCGCCGGGCTGAGGAAAGTTCAGAGCAGAGGAGAGCGCGGTGGCTGACGCAGGGCAGCTCCTCGCGGTGGCTCGGAGAGGAAATGGTTTTTGCATGAGGAAGCCAAGAGTCAAGAGTTAAGGCCCCTTTATGATGATGATGCACACAGGCACTTGCAGGTACACGGCTAAACGCTGCTAAGAGCCTCCTCTTTATTTTGTGAAGTGCCAAATCCAGGTGAGATGGAGCAAAGGATGCAAATGACCCCTTCATCTTTCTGGGAAAAACAAAATGTGAGACGAGAGACATGAAACCCTTGCAGCCGTGTCCCTGCTCTCCCAGGGACCTGGAGAATCCCCCTTTTCTCCATCTGTAGCACAGAGGTGGTCAAAGATGAGATGTCCAGGAAAGCTTCAGGTTGGAGACTTCCCCAGGGCCTGGGCTGAGGGAATTTGGTCCCCCAATCTCTATTTAGCTCTGGCTGACCAGAAAGTAGAACAGACCAAAAATTGGGTCCTAGGCTAAAAGCCAGCAGAGACACTAGAGAGTCTGACCTCTTCTCTCCCTGTCTGGATTTTCTGACCTCTTCTCTCCCTGTCTGGATTTGAGGTTCCAGGCTGAGATTGTGGCGATATAATTAACCGTAGCAACTTCCAGCAAAGGTTGTGAGGCCCTATTAATTACTGTTTACAAAACCTTCTGCCATTCCTGGATGAAAGGGTCAACAGGAGAGAGCAATTATTAATGTTACTTGTCCCACCTCTCCCCAACATGCTTCCTCTAATTGCGCGTTGGTGCCTGCCTAATTTATTAAATGCACACGTGGTGTGCCCCAAAAGTTAGTATCTGGTGAGTCAGAGTGACTTAATAAAGAGCTGCAATTTCCTCTATAAAACATGATCTTGCAGCTTATGCACCCATCAAAGCAGCGCAGGAGGATCCCAAAATCATTTGCTCAGTGTCGCAGAGGATGCAACACTCGCTGCTCATCGGGGTCTTGGCATCCCTCGCATCCCTGCGCTGCGGCCTCCTCTGCATCCACTGCTCCTCACTGCTTTGTGCATCCACCATGTCCAGCAAATCTCAACAGCTCCTGTGACTCTGGGAAGAAAACTGGCACCCACCAGGGAGCTGGGATCAGCAGGCTGTACATCCAGATTCCGTCTCCTCTGCAGCGGCATTCTTTGGCCAAATGGCAAAGATCCATGGTGAGGGATGGCGAGGATTCCTGGATGACACTGTGGCAAAGTGCCTTGGGAAGAGATCTGGCTCTCCTACTGCCTGGGATCTCACACCATGGTTTTCTCCAAATACAGAGCGAGCACACAGGGTTCTGCTAGAGGTGACGAGGGACAACGTCTGCCACGCTTGCTCTGGAGAGCAGGGATGCCAGGACTTTGTTCCAGACACTCCCATTCCCTGCGAAGGGAAGTAAATAGCACAGAGGATTGCATTTCTCCGAAGCACACAGACCTCCATTCTTTGCAGATTAAATCCGGCACCTGAATTTTGGCCTTGACTCAACCGATTTCAGCCAGGTTCAGGGAGGGACAGCCAGGAGCGGTGCTCACCCTGGGGATCCGGAGCGCTGCCAGCGATGTCCTTGCTCTCGCAGCTGTTCCGTGCAAGGGCTGCGTGCTGACCCGCTCAGGGAGATCCCGGTGACAACTGCCTGTCCAGCAGGCCAGACACAGTGGGGAGGGAAGCAAAGCCTTGCTGAAAGTGCCAAGGAAAACGCCCTCGGGATAGGCGCAGATTCGGAGGGGGTCATTTCAGATTTATTTTTTCTTCAAAGATTTTGCCCCACTAAGAACTTCCGTGCAGTATCGTTGCTTTGCCCGCAGAGCATTCCTCCCATCGGAAGCCTTGCAATTAACGTCCAGCTATGCAGCTGGTGACTCCTGCCATCCTCATTTTATAAATCCTTAGTTTCCGCTTGGAGAAAATGGGACATGCAGATCAAGGGACATGACCACAGCACATCCGTGTCAGAGATGGGAGCAAAGCTCTGCCCACCAACATGACCTGCTCCAGTAGCTCCAGCCAGGGAGACACAGCGTCCTGGGTCCGGGTTTAGATGTCCTTCACCCAAAATTTACAGCAGACGGAGAAGTTTCTCTTGAATTTCCTGCTGCAAATGAAAACAGGAACCAAGCCCTGAATTCCAAGATTTGCTTTGAACTTGTCTCACTTCACATCTTCAGTGAGATGATTGCAGGCTTTGCTGGGCCCCCAGACCAGTACGAGCCTGATGCAATGAGGGCATCTATTTTCCTGCCTCAGCTTCCCTGTCAGTAAGCTGAGGACATGAAAAGTGCTCGGCCAGGTTCGGGATGGCATAAGAATTTGTCCTTTCATCATAAAAACTGCTGAAAAGCTTTCAGGTGATGACAGATGCAAATCCAGTTAAAAGGTACCTAGAAGATGCTCCATTTTAATAAACTTGTTCTTCAAGAAGAGAAGCGCGACCTCCAGCCACAGATCTGCCTTGGCTGGTGGGGTGCAGAGCCAGGGGCTGGACCAAGCTCGGGGACCCTGTCCCACCCTCCCTCATTAGTACTCCAGGCAAAACACCACGGAGAGGGGTAGAGGCGGAGCTTTGGTGAAAGCTTTGGCAAAGCTTTTTTTTGGTGAAAGCTTTCGGCAAAAAGGAGCCAGCAAGCAAACCATGCAGCAAGCCCGGGGGCTGCTTGTCCTGCCTGGTTTTGCTCAGCCTGACCTTACACCAGGGAGCCTCTTGGTGCATCTGCAAAGCCTCAGTGCAGCACGAGGGGAACCCTGGCCGAGCTGCAGGAGCCTCGTCCTTGGTTCCTCGGCTCAGCGCAGCTGGCGTTGGGCTCGCTCTCCTCCCCGGCACGGGCAGAGCTCCTGCCAGGAGAGAATTCGAGCATCCCTGAGCAGCATCAAATATCCCCTCTCGCCAGGGTCGCTCACCGGCACCTGCAAGGGGAGGCAAGACAAGCTGGCCGGGTGAGCGGGTTCGAGGAGGCGCAGACGGGAGGAGCAGCTCAGGCTGCCGGCGCAGTCTGACTCCTCAGCCCCTCGGAAAGGAAGGGAAGAGCCGGCTGTGTCATAGCGCACAGCGCCCTTCCTAATTAGAGCTCGCCACCTTCCTCCCAGGGCTCCTACGGCACAAAAATAATTAAAAGGCAGCTCAGCACTTTGACATCCCTGGATCCTGGGTGTGCGAGCGCCAGGCATTGCTCCTGCAGGAAGAGTGTCTGAGACGCCTCCCTGCAATGTCCCGTGCAGAGAAGCCAAGGACCAAGAACCACACGGATGCAAAGAAAAGGCTCCTCTCCCCCTGGCCACGGCAGCACCTCTGGAATTGCTGCAGAAACGGGGGCATCAAGGGGTTTCTGAGCCCTCGCCACAGCATCGAAGTGCAGTGGAAGCAGCATCCGAAGCAGCCTGGGGGCTCCGAGCAGCAGACGGAGCAGCAGCACCACGCGACCGAGCCGGAGGGACGCGGGCGGCCGGGCACTGCCTCCCCGGTGGCAGAAATGCCAGCTGGGCCACCAAGCACTGCTCATAGCTAAACACGAGCCAAGCAGCAACGCTCCGAAATCAACAGCACGGATTTAAACGAACGGCTGGTTGCGATCGCTGCAACCAGCTGCTTCTAAGTAACCTTGTCAACTTGCAGGCAAGCTGGTTTCTAAAGAGGTATTCAAAGCCATATTAGCTCCCAGACCTGCCTCAGGGGTGTCTTGAGACTTTTTAACCAAGCTTAGAGCTGCTTTTAACTCTCATTTGTACGGATTCTCTGAACACAAGAGTGCAAGAGGCCCCCAGGGAGGGCAGCGATGGCTGACGGGGGGATCTGGCCCATGCAGCCTGGCACGGCACTGGAGCAGGAGGAACAATTTATCTCCTGAAATCCCCATTAGAGGAGTTAGGGGCATTAGCTCTAGCAAAGGCTGGCAAAGCTTCTCAGGCAGAAACAGGACTTGGAAACTTATGGTGCTTGGAAAAGTAAGAATATCACACCTGCCCCCCCCCCAAATCAACTTTTCAAAAATACACTCAGAAATGCAAAGCTATGAAACACAGGAAGGTTCGTTAGCCAAAAACCCAACCACTTCCTAGGAGTGACCTCGGTTTGGCACCTCTGCTCCGCGGGGCTTCACGCCTGGGTCCTGCGCGTCCCCGCGGAGGCTCAGACGTTCACTGGGGACAGCAGCTCGCGGGCCAGCCTGGGCGCGAGGACAGCAGGGTGCTTTGGATGTGGCAGTGACTCATCTCCGGCTGTTTTCACAGCTACGTGTGCACTGCCCCTGGGGTCAAGGCAACAGATTTTACTGCAAGATCAAAGGATCTCGTTGGCGTGGCAGGTTTTGTCATTGGAGGCAGAAATGCACATAGGGAGCGGGCACTGCAGACCGGCCTCACCTCCGTGAGGTGCTGGCTTCGCTGTCAACGTTTTGGGAAGGGCTGATGAGGTCTGGAGGAAATCTCACAGCATCAGAGCTCAAAACATGAAGACTCATCCCAGATCCCTTAGGAAGGGCACGCTTCACTTCTGTTCTGCACAGACTGGGGCTGAGATGCTGCCTCCACTCACCTCTTTTCCTTTCTGCAGGTCATCGCAGTGGTCATGGACATGTTCACTGACGTGGACATCTTCAAGGACCTGCTGGACGCGGGCTTCAAGAGGAAAGTGGGAGTCTACATCATTCTGGATGAGACCAACGTGAAGCACTTCCTCCAGATGTGCGAGCGAGCCCAGATGCACACCGGGCACTTGAAGGTAAGGCTGGCGCGAGAGGTTCGGGGCCACACACCCTCCTCTAGCTCAGGAGAGGAGCAGAGACACAGGGCTTGATCCCCTCCCATCTTCTGGGGATCCCGATCCCCAGACTTGAGACCTTCCAGCTCTCTCTGCAGATCACTCATACCTCTGCCTTGGCTCTCCACTTCCATGGAAATGAGTCGCTTGGGCTTAGGGGGTTGGTGGCAGCTGCTCTGCGGGACACCTTGTTCATCAATCTGCTTTGTGCAAGGCTGGAATGGGCCAGGGGCCCAACACAAAACCCTCAGGAAGGGATAGCCTGGAGAGCTGGGGCCGCAACTCGAGATCAAGGACCTGAGCGAGGAGTCAAGGGAAGGGAGGCAGCCGACGGGCATCACATCCAGGGGAGCCTTTGGCTCCACCACTCCCCTGGGACTGTCTATGAACCACCAGCCCCACGAGGAGCCTCCCAAAACATGGTCTGGACAAATCAGTGCCCCTCCTCAAGCCTCCTTGGCTGCAAGACGAGGAGACGTTCGTCCCCTCTCCCGCAGAAAGGGCGGGGGCGGCGCGGTGTCACCTCCCTCGGCGCTGCCCGGGCTGTGCGCGCCAGCCGGGCCGGTGGCGCCGCACGGCTGTGGATGCGCCGGCACACGCCGCGTTTACCCGCACCCGGGGCGGCCGCACGTGACCGCGCTCTGCCGCACGGATCCTGTTTTGAAGCAGGAAAGGGAAAACAGCCCAGGCAACGCCTGGCTATGGCGCCGGAGCCCGTCTCGCCCCGTCCAGGGTATCCCAGAGCCGGGGAGAGAGAGGCCTCTGGTTCAGGATGGGGAAGAGCTCAGCAGCTTCCCCTTTGCTCCGCGTGTGCCCCGATTCTTAAGAAATAACCAGGAGCTGCCGCCCTGGGAAAGCAGAGGGAGCCGAAGGACAGGAGAGCAGGGAAGGGAAGCAACGCTTTCCCAGGAGCCGCGGCCGGCACAGGAAGCTCCCAGCCCATCCCCGTCCCGGCAGCCACACGGAGCCGGCTCCCCGCTGGGCGTAACGCTCTTATCGCAGCCCAGCGCGGAGCGCCGGAGGAATCCGGCAGTTTCACTTTTAGGCCTGCAGACACCTCTCCCTCCCGGCTGTGCTTCACCCGCCGGCTCCAAGCGCCTCTGCCTCTCCTGGTGCTCGGCAAAGAGGCCGTTTCTTCCCCTGATGTCACCCAGCCGTGCGGCGCTGGCTGCCAAATGGCTCGCGGCGAGGTCCGTGTCTGGACAAGCTCTCCAAATTTGCTTACGGTGAGGCAAAGACGAGGCCGGGCAGGAACACGTACGAGCCACGTTATGGCAATGCCGACAGGGGCGCTGGATGTCGGCGGGCCGTGACGCAGCGCGGCTCCCGGGATCGCGCAGCCGGAGCCGGATTGCGGATCTGCGTGGCTCCCTGGCCCCCCGCTTCGCATCTTCCCCCAACCAGCCTCCCGGCCAGGCCCAAGTGCTGCTCCCAGCCTCTAAAACAGAGTCGCATTTCCCCACGCATCCAACCCCCCCCCCAGATCCTGCTCTCTTCCAGACTGCTGCTGCTCCGAGACCTGAAAAGCCAGAGCTGACACATGTCAGCGTTTTAATGGATGGGGAGCCTGGTGGCAGGACTGGAAAAGCAGGAGAGCATCTGCAGAGCTCGGCAAATCTCTCAAAGTTGTGATTTGCCTCATATTGCTCGTCACAGGCGATTGCCGGACTGGTATTGAGCCGGGCAGGAGAGTGAGGAAACTAGGGCAGCGTCTGGGAGCTGCTTCGTAAGCCGGGAGATGCTAACGAAACACGTGTCGTTATCTCGGTGTCTAAGAGGCAGGTCCTATGTGCTCTGCAATTAGCACGCCAGCTTGGGCAACACGGGCGCTTCGTTAAGCAAGGGCGAGTGTTTGGAGAGTGATTCACACGGCAGAGCGGCTCCCGGCTCGGCAGGCAGCCACCGAGCGGGGCGCGCGCCGGCTCCGCGCGCCCCGGCACGATTAAACAAGCAGATCTTACCCAAGAGAGGCGACCGGCAGGGAGCAAGGGGAAGGCAGGAGGCACTTTGCTCCCGTGGGCGGTTCCTGAGAAAAGCTCCTGCCGTGGTGAAAAGTTTCAGCTCCCACCAGGCAGGGAGATCAAGGGGCTGCGAGGAGAGGACGTGGAGACGTGCGATGGGCAGAGCTCGGAGCCTGGAAGAGCAGCCAGGAGAGCCCTTCTTGCCTTGCATCGCCCCACAGCGGCTCTCGCTCCCGTCCCGGCCACAGCGGGAGGCTGCAGCCCTGCCAGCTCCCCAAGCAAACGGCATCACGTGCAAACATGGGCTGGATCATGGCCTGTAGAGCAGAGGAGGAGACCCCAGCAAAGCAGATGAGGAAGGGACGAACTCAGGAAGATTTTTGTGGGGGAGAAAAAGGTACTTTTGATGACTTTTAAGCTTGGCGGGAGGGAAAAAGAGGTCCCTAGTTACCAGCTGAGAGTGCCACTAACATTTACCAATACACCAGCAGAAACAGAAGGAATGAAGATGCTCTCCTAAGAAAATATTCTCTCTCCACATTCGCTCAGTGAATGATGCACTTTGTTGCAGGGGTGCAAAGCTGTGTTTGCACCCCATATTCAGAGGAGAAGCACAGAGGAATGGGACAGGCTAAGAACCACACGGCTGTTTTTGCAGAGCCAAGGATGCCCAAACCAGGTGCTGCAGGGATGAATCTCCCTCCCTTTTCAGTCCCAATGGGACACAGGCTGCCACCAAATGGGACAAAACTCTGGCAAACCCTGCTCCCAGGCTGCCTGCCTGCCTAGGGACCTGCCAAAGCACGGTCCCTTTGGCCCATGTCCCCAGGTTTCATCGCCCAAGGGGTTGCACCACTTCTCCCTCCACCCAGCAGTGCAGAAACTCACGGTGAGGAGCAGAGCAGACCAAAGCCGGGCTAAGGAAAGCAAGGGCACCGTCACCAGCTTTGCAGGGCACCTTCACGTGACCTGGCACCAGAGAGGGGCGAGGAATCACCACTCTCACGGCACGTTTACCTCGAGATGGAAAGCGGTTGGCGGTGTTACCATAGGCCGGCTACCCGCACATGCTGGCAACAGCGAGTTCAAGAGGTAGAAAACACTGCTCAGCACATGGGAAAGCAGGAAATTCTTGAAGCCGAGTCCCCGAGCTGCTGTGCGGCCTTGGGCAAGTGATTTTATCTTCCTGCTGTTGAGGCCTCTGCAGAGCGGGCTCCTGCTTCGGAGAGGCTGGGAAATTATCCACCGGAACATCGGCACGTGGGGCCGAACGTTGCTTTGGAAAATGGAGCTTCGAGTGTTTTACTTAGGGCAGGAGCCAAAGTCATCTCCAAGCAGAGTAAAAACGTGGTAATACCCTTGAGCGCAAAGGCATGGAGGGCCCTCAGCTGGATTTGGGCTCGGAGACCTGGCAATGGGAAGCAGGGGTTGGAGGTCCCAGCCAAGGCTGCACGAGGCTCCACCAGCACCCGGCCCCAGGGCCCCTGCGCGGCCCCAGGCCTCTCCCGCTCACTGCCCTGGCTTTGCTTTGCAGAACCTCAGGGTCCGAAGCACCGGGGGAACCGAATTTTACACTCGCTCGGCCACGAAGTTCAAAGGGGCCTTGGCCCAGAAGTTCATGTTCGTGGATGGTGACCGGGCCATGTGTGGATCCTACAGGTAACCAGCAGGGTCTCCTGACCCAGGCAACAGCCTGCAAGGCTCTATAGCGATTTAGCACGAGAGCCAAGGGGCTCAGCAGCACCCCCTGGTAGGACCAGGTAGCTCTCCAAGGTGCCCAACGTGCTCCCGCGTGCGGATGTGGTGACACCGCTCTGCTGAGCACAGGAAGGACAAAACCAAAGCACAGCCAGAGCTAGTTCTGACGCTGACCTCACTTTTTCCACATAACCCCAGCTGTCTAAATGTCTTTCAGGCTTGTCCAACTAAAAGCTTCCTTTGGGAGAAACAGATCCACCTCAGGGAATTTTTCCCTCTCTCAACAGGGAGTTCCACAGAGGGGAAAGTGAAACTTTCCCACTTTCTGGCCACAGCAATAGCACAGCGGTTACAAATCTGTTTACAAACCTTGCAGAGAGTTTATAAACAACCTGCCCTTTCCATTTGTTAGTTATCGAAAGTGGCCAGCACTGACTGACCCATGACAGACACCTTCCGTTTATATTTCAAGCACAAGTGTCCTCAAGACTCCAACTTTTTCATGCCAATTTGGGATGAGAGCCTCCTTTGTCAAAATCTCCATATTATTAGTTTTTATAGCAAAACCGTATCCTTCCCGGCACTGTTAAATTCCCTGGGGAAAGCTGGGCTTGCAGCGGGCTGTATTTACCAACAAGCACTCAGAGAGTTTGCGATGTTTTCCCATTGCAGCTTCACCTGGTCTGCCGCAAGGACAGACAGGAACGTCATCACGGTCCTTTCAGGCCAAGTGGTGGAGGCGTTTGACAAGCAATTCCAAGAACTGTACCTCATGTCCAGGGGGGTGAGCCTCAAATCCATCTCCATGGGCCAGGAGCCAGAACCGGAGCCTGTGACACTGCCCTCCGTTGTGCCCGTGACCCCGGCCAACGCCGTGGTGAAGAAGCTGATAAACCCTAAATACGCCCTGGTGAAGGCCAAGAGCGCAGACCAGATCAGCAAGACTTCTTCTGAGAACCAGGACAAAAATCAGAAGATGGACAAAGGCAAAGCCCTTCCCGAGGGCCACGCAGGCGACAAGCACGGCGACATGGCAGATCTCTCCCTGCTTATCCACCCTGGCCTCCTGAACCTGGAGAAAGCCAACATGTTCGACTACCTGCCCACCTGGGTCGAGCCTGACCCCGAGCCTGGGAGCGAAGTCTTGGGCTACATCAACATTATTGACCCCAAGATAAAGAACGTGAAGCTCTCGCAGATGAACCGCATCAAAGTCTGCGATGTCTCCCAAGCCAGCGCTCAGCACAGGCAGATGCTGAAGAACAGAGAACTGGAAACGAAGAGGAGCGCAGAGCAAGAGCCATCTGCAGCGTCCCTGTGCCCAAGACAGACCTCTCAGACCCCTGCAGAAGCTCCTACGATGCCTGTTGCCAGTCCCACCGAGAGCACCAGCTGGAAAACAAAGAAAATGGAAACTTCTGCACTTTCCCCTTTGAGCCACCCTTTGAAGCAGCCTAACGAGACGCACGAGGAAATCAAGCCCCCAGTTCCAAAGCCAAGAACCATCCTGGTGGGAAGCCCCCTGAGCAAAGCCAGTGCTCCCTGCAAGAGCAGTGCTGGCCCAGAAGGGGACACGCAGCAACCCCAGCCCGCCGAGCAAGAAAACATAAAAGAAGAGCCACACGAGGACCCCAGCAAGGCTTCGACAGAGACGAGTCCCCAGCCGCCGGAGCAGCCGGCGGCAGGACCACAGGACAGGGAACCTGCCTGTGCCCACAACGGGCTGGGTGAAGAGGAGGAGGAAGAGGAGGAGTACATAACGCTCAGCGACCAGGAGAGCTGCTCCAGCAGCTCTGCCGACCACAGCTACCGCCGCTCCAACGCCTCCTCCATCTCAGACGAGTATTTCGAGGTGAGGGATCGCTACGGGCCGCTCCGGAGAACTAACTCCGACGTCACCCACAACGGGGAGATCCTGCCAATCCAGAGGAAACTGAGCGATCCCCACATCAGCAGGGGCACCTTCCTTAGCCCCCTGGGGAACCTGCCGGCTCTGAAGCACATGAGGGCAGAGGACGTGGTGAAGAGGAGGAGCAACGCTGTGGAGATTCGGTGTGTGCTGCCCCGCGCTGTCCTGGATGGCAACGGCTCCTACCCTGGCACTGCCCCACAGGTAGGTTTGTTTGCTCTAAACTCCCTTGCCGTGTTTCTCCACGCTGCAAGGGGCATCACGCCGCTGCTTCCGCTGAAATCACCTCTGAGCCCAGCAGGTGAGCAGGCCAGCGTAGGGGCACTGCTGGCTTTGGTCTCTTGTCCCATGTGCTGTGCTCAGGCGCTCCGCACAGGAGGACACGGTACACACAGTAATTGCAGGAGCCACCCAAGGGGTGCTCTGGGCCAGAAAGACAGTGGCCACACCAAGAGCTCTCAGGTGTCGGGGAGTGCCAAGGGAACGGTGGTTGAAAGGCAGATCTTCTGCAATGAGAGAGCTTAATGCAAAGCCAGCGGGAAGCAGGGGAGAGCTGTACCCTAAGCCTCCCGGCAGGCTCCATCCCAAAGCCAGGGAGCATTAGGGCCATGGCACCACGCGCAGGTGGGGGATGGACCATATGTGCAGGCGTGTCCTTATGCAGGCTTGTTTACTAACTCGCTGTAAAGGTGATTAGCATCAAAGTAAAACACCTGGGCACATAATTACGTAGAGCAACACAGCAGAGAAACAGGGATGGCAGCATCAGGCGGAGAACACCAGAGTCAGCAGTGTTCTGGGCGGCCCACGAGCAACGGCAGAGCCGCTGGCCCCACGCGGCCGCGGGCCAGCCGGCTGCTCACAGCAGCGTGGGGGCATCGTCCCATCCAGGCATGGGAAAGGGAGGGACAATCCCCACTTCTAAGCCCTGGGGATCCTTGCACCACTCCTGAGGACTCTGCATCTTGGTCTTTGAAAGCTCCTTTCGGGGCACTCAGCCACCCAAGACCAAAGCAGCAGCTGCACAGGCTGACATCAGCAAAGCCACTCGGGGTGACCCCTGCCAAGCAGCTGGATCCCACCTAATCCATTTAGAAGGACACGGAGTAGAAGCCAGCGCTTATTACTTGCTCATCAAAAAGATCTCCTGGCGCTCCGCGGAGCCGTGCACAGCGAGGAGCACCAGGCGCTTTGAAGTGCTGCTCTCGAGCGGCCCGTGACCCAGCTCCCCAGGTGCCACGTTGTTCAAAGCGGCCAGGTATGTTTGTGCTCTTGCAATAACTTGCTCTAGACTTTTTATGAAAGGCAGATAATTGACATGCCGTCAGAGTTAGGAAAGCAAGCTCTCAGCTGATAGAAATGTGCAGAGAGTCATCTCTCCCACATGTAATAACAATAAGCCAAAGCAATCCTTGATTCATTCTAGAGGCACCTTTAATCTAACGTGAGTTACGAGAACAGTAACAGTACCAGAGAGATGACCCACGAGTGAATAAAATCCTTTCTTAGGAGCTTCTGCAGCTTTACACATTAAGTAATCCCTCAGAACCTGCCTCCTACAGCTGAACCAGCCTCTGGAGCCTGGATTTCAATTTGTACATCACACTATTCTTGCTCTCATTTGGATAGCCCTCATTTCTCCCATCATGAAACATTTCCATTTTGGGTCCACATTTCATAAAAACAGCTGCTGCTCTTGAGCACTGGTCCATAACATTTAGCCCAAAATTCAAGCTTAGGCTCACTCAGGACAAACAAGATGCTTCTCATCACATTGAAAACATGACACTCAGTTATTACTGAAACGTCTCATTGCCTGAATATACCCAATCCTGCTCACACCAAGCTACATCAGTAATAGAAGACAGCAGCCCAAGCTGATGCACAATGTGTACAAGGGAAAACCACAAGGAATAGGTGCCTTACCTGGGTACAGGACCCTGCTGATCATCCCTGGCATGATGATAATGAACAAGGGCAGCATTTTCAGGTAGCTGGCCAGGATGGAGCCGGCCTTGGCATGGCTCAGGCTCTTCGCAGACAGAGACCTCTGAACTATGACCTGTGGGAGAGCAGGGAAGGACGATGAGCAGCCACCAACATGTACTATTTAATGTCACCCTCATCCCCACCAAACAGCATCCCAGACGTCTCCATCACTGCAGCCGCTGGGCACGGTACCCAACAGCTCCCTGGTAGCCCATGGGTTTTCTGCAGACCAGGAGCTGGTTTGTGTTATTCCATTACACCATGAAGGCCCAGTGCAGCCACAGGCTGCTGCAATGAGACTCACTGGAGATGACCACCAGGAGAAGTCCTTGTCATACAGGGACCCAATGCCTCAGGGTTCCCCCTCTTGTGAGCAAGGACAGGAGCTGTGGTCTCACTGAGAGCAACCAAGCTGGGACAGAAGGGCAGTGGGGAGCTGCTCAGCTCAGCAGTGCACAAGAAGTGCCAAGTTAACGTTAATGAAAGGCACAGCTCCCTCCACTGCAAATTTCTGCGCATTTAGAGTGTTAATGCACAGTGAGGTTAGAGAGGGGCAGTCCTTCCCTTCAGAGGAACGAATTTTCCATCACCATGATTTCCCCCTCTTGCTCCTTCTCTGGGTCTGTCATAGGAACCCGTTGCCTCCCCAGACAAGTGCCCACAATGAAAGGGATACCAAATCTCCTCTCCTCCTACCGCAGACAAATCCTCCACCTACACTGCTCAAAGGATTGCCCCTCAAAAGTCTGACCAAGCTTCGCCCATCCATAACACAGCTATGTCTTGGGTTTTGAGACAGGCTCTTTAAATAAGCAGTATCTATAGAAATGCTGACACTAAAACAGCTCAGACTCTCCCCAAGTGCTCAGCACCAAGCAGGATTCATCCACTCCTGAGAATCATAGAATCATTATGGTTGGAAAAGACCTTCAAGATCATTGAGTCCAACTGTAAACCCTTCGACAGCATGCGTGCTAAGCCATGTCCCTCAGCGCCTCATCTACACCCTTCTTAACACTGCCAGAGATGGTGACTCCACCACTTCCCTGTTCCAATGCTTGACTACTCTTTCCATGCAGAAATTCCTGCTAATGTCTAACCTGAAATTCCTCCTAATTTTAACTCTTGCTCATGCGGCTGATGGACAGATGGGACTTGGAGCCCAATGTCAGGGCTGGATGCAGGGCGAAGCCAAAGTTTAGCTTCTGCCCTGCTCCCCAGGAGCAGGGGCATGACAAGAGCTACAGCACCCACCATACTGGGCACACAGGATCTAGACAGGAGAGGAGCTAAATCACCCTTAGTTTTCCCTCCTCAGAAGACATTTTAGGCCTTAGCACTCATCTTAGCCAGTCAAGTTAAATTGATGCAATTAATCCCCTTTACTCTAGGGTTACACTAGGCTAAATTGTTTCAGTGCAAGGTCCTGGTTCTGCTGGTCAAAGCAAGGCCAGGTTCTGCTCCGCAGGAGCCTCCTAGGGTCCCAATGGCAGCAGAACCAAGGCGGGTTTGCACAGCCTGCTCTGCAGCCTCCACTGCCCCAGCTAGTCCTGCTATCAGCACCTGAGCTTGCTAGATGAAATCGCACTCGAGTAGGTCTGCGTGGCGAGCAATCACACCTCCTGCCACGCAGGGCAGGCACACCCAAGGAGGGTGATAAATATCTGGTGACCACAGCCATGTGTAAGGCTTTTCCCAATCCAGAAATAAGATTAGTGGAGCTCAGACCCAATCCAAACATCTCTCACTCCAGCAATCAGAGCCAGCCCACACAGCACTAAACTGTCGCAGCTCACGCATCCCTCCTGGTCCCACCTTCCTCTCCCAGTGCTACATCCTTTGATCTAACCTTGCTAGCTTAGGTCCTCTAGGCTGGGGCTGGATGCCTGAATGCTCTTTTGTCCTGAAATTGGGCAGCTGATGATCAACACAGGTGTTCAGGTGGCTGCTTAAAGAGAAAATGTTGAGGTACTGCTGAGTCCTTGGTTCTGGATCTCCAGGAGGGCCTGGTTTGACTTGGGGCATCCTCCGGGCTGCTCAGGAAGCTGCCAAGGGGCTGCACTGCAGAGCAGGGGCACTGCCACTGCCTGTGCTCTGCCCTCAGATGCTGCTCTGCAAGGTGCTGCACCTCCAGCACATGACAAATCTCCTGGGCAGCCTTAGGGCACAGTAATTTTGCCAGCTCTCCCAACTACCGCACTCCCTGCGTGAAACAAAGGCCTAAATCAGGGGGAAAGATCTTCTCCACCAGAGAAGTCACAGGAGTAGCAATAGCCCGGGCTCGAGGCCTTCTGCTCTGAGCTGCCACCAGGCTTAGAAGAATGAGGGGCCGTGTGGCCACGTAGTGGAGGGAATAATCCATGACATCCTAATCCACAGCACAGAAATTCAAAGGAGTGTCCATACAGGTGGATTAGTGCCTGTATAACAACAGTAGGTCATCTTTCTTTATTTACTTATTCCCCTCTCCATTTTCTGCTCTTTAACAAACAGGGCTCACACATCTACCACTACCGCTCCAGGAACCCTGCGGGCAGGGAACAAGGCAAAGACATCTCCTGTTCCCCGACACATGAGAAATCCCCCCGGGTCAGCAAATGCAGAGGGGATGGAGCCAACCCCAAAAAGACCATTGCAACTGCAGGCAGCCAGCCCTACTGGCAAAGCCAAGGCTTTGGTCCCAGCAAGAACACTCGGCCGAGCCACCACTCACCGAGCAACACCAGAGCAACAGGCAAACCCTTCACCTCCCTCCCAGAAAGCCAGAAGACAGCGGATGAAATGAGGACACCCTTTGGCATCCCACTCTCCAAACTATCTCAGTCCAAGCACCTCAAGAGCAAGGTTGCTGCAGCCCCAGGCACTTCCCCCGACTCCAAAAAGAAGCCCCCAGAGGCCACCAGCCAGCAGGACCACTAGGCACTAGCGCAGGTGGATGTCCAGGGCAAAAGCTGCAGAGCTTGCCTGCATCCCAGGCAATGCCGTGTTACATGGGGCAGGGGAACATGTTTGCATTTACCTGGTCGGTGCACCAGTACCACGTGGCCATGACAGACAGCCCGAAAGTCATCCCGGTCCAGGGCAGATCTCCAGAGACTGGGTCTCGGAAGAGGTGCATGGCATCTGCTCTGGGCAGGTGGCAGGTAGTGTTGGGAACGATCTTGGCTGGAACAGCTTTTAAGTATGCCTCTTCCAGGTTCGAGTAACCGCCGATCTCATTAAAAGCTGGAAGACATCATTGGGGGAGGCTGATGAGAGTCAATCAAAATACAGTTGCCTCTGAGACTGGGTGGTTAAACAAGCAAGAACTCGCTGTCCACAACTTCTTCTCCCTTCTCCCTGGCCCTGCTTCCCGAAGAGGGAGGCTGTTTCGTGATGGTGTTTTATTCTAGCTATTTAAGAGACTTCTACTAACATTTTGCACAGCTGTCCCATTACATTGCACCCTCCCTTGGGAAGGTGATCCATGTCCTGGGACGAAGGCTCCTCAAGGGACCCATCTCTTTTGACTTTGTACTATAAAAGCAGCCTGTTTATTAAAGCATCCGAGTCCCAGAGCACGGGACACTTCTCTGAAACTACTTACATGCAAGTTTAGGTAGCTTTGGTAAGCTACAAAACAAGGTGCCTTAGCTCGAGGGTCTAGCCAAACGCTTTGTCCCCCTGAGCATTTATCCAAAATCCCCTACACAGCTTCATTTTTAAGTATCCAGAACCAAGTGCAAAAACAAAAAACAAAAACAAACAAACAGAAAGCCCCCTTTGTTGCATTTTTCCTAGGAAGCAGGATCCAACCTGGGAAAAGATCTGGCCCTAGCCTAAGCGCTTGTGGTGGTTGCATGCCACGAACAAGCCCTAGCAAGCGAGCGGCTGCATCCCCATGCAGCTGGCTCCGGGATCCCCCACCCACTCCCCGGCTGCCTGGCACTGCCGGAGCGGCGGGCCGGAGCGCATCCCACCAGTGGCAGGAGCCGGCCTGCTCCGGGGGGCAAATTCTGCCTTCATCAATGCTAGTGCCATTCTGGGGGTGCAACCGGCCACATTTTGGAGCTGGAGGCATCGCTTCCCGGCAGGAGGAGTGGGAGGAATCCGCTCGGCTCCCGCCACGCGCCGTGGCCGCCCACGCAGCAGCTGCCACACGGAGCCGGTGCGTGGGCAGCCCCGCGGCTGTGCTGCAGCAGGGACGGCCGCATGCGCGAGGAGGGAGCACAGCGAGACCCCAATCCGCCGTGCCGGCCGCGGGGAGGAGGCCGGGAGCCAGACGGCAACGTGCCAGGGGAGCCTCCTTAGGAAGGGCTGGCGAGCCCCGGGAATGCGGCCGCGTGATGCCGGTTGCTGCAGCTCCCATCCCACGGCGCCGTCCAGGTGCCGGGATCCCTCCTGCTTTGCTTTGTTTTACTGCATAGCAACATGAATTGGAGTCACAGCAATACCCTCAGCGAGCTCCTTCGCCTCACAAGACGTCGGCTCGCACCAGACTTTAGACCCGCATGCAGAGCTAGTGTTTCTCAGTGGCCACCAAAAGCAAATCCCTAATCCATAGGGCATTGGAGATGGGATCTCCACCAAGCAACAGCTCAGCCCAATTTCTCTGTGACCCTCCCTGCTGCATCCTCCCTCCTGCTGTCCCCTTTTCTCAGGGAAGACATCTCAGGCTGACTTGTCCTTTCAGCTAATGAACCTTGGGGTTATCAGAGCCCCAGGGGCACAGGCAGGGGATGCTTTTGGGGAATGAGGAAAGGGACATCACATACCCACCTTGCAAACGGGCCCATTACAGCTCAGAGGGAAGGAGCACATGTAAAACCTTCCTGCTCTTGTGAAAGCAGAGCTGGCTCCTGGCCAGCCCACGGTTTATCCAGGCACCGGCTACTCCCAAGCTTTGCATGGGCGTTGGGCACCAACAAAAGCTCTCTGCAGGAGCGGGCGAGTGCGGAAAGCCGGGGTGCTCCCCCGCCTTCCCAAACATTTAGCCAGCAAGTCACAACACCTGCGTCTGCTCGCGCAGAAGAGCCGGACAAAAGGAGTGAGGCGGCTGAGGACCCGGCCCGCGGATGCTTCACCAAAGCCCATCAGCTCCACCAGGATTAGCATCAGGGCAGTGAATGCCAGGGGCGATGAGCACCAAAGGCAGCAGGGTGAAAGGCACTGGCACCGCGGATGGGTGCGGTACGGATTGGATCGGCGCCTTCGTGCTCACCCGCCGCGGCAGAGACAAGCGGAGCCGCGTCGGGATGCCCAACTCGGAGCATCACAAATCACCTGGTGGCATCGGATCCCCTCCGAACTGCCCTTCTGCCTCTGCTCTGTAGCGTGGCTGCAGCTTCCCGTGGCGGATGCAGATACTGAGTTAAGTAAACCGGATCTGTTCGTAACCCCTTAGTTTACACCCTCTTGTCTTCTGACCTGCAACCATTCTGCAAAGTGTTACTTGCACAACCCTTCCGCCCTCCCTTGGAAAACGTGGCCTTAGACCTTAGCTCTGCTCTACGGCAGCTTTTCCTGCTTTTCCATCGTTTCAGCAGTAGCTGATGAGACTGGCCAAGCACTGGCCACCAGAAGCTACGCAGAGCTGCCACGGCTTAGCAGCTTAGCAGCCATGCTCGTGCTGAGATCGACTAAAGATACTGCCAAGGCGAGAATGTGGAGAGCATCTGTTATTAGAGTGGCTTGGTAGAGCTGGATAAAAACAGACAACCTCTGAGAAACACAAGCCTTCAGGTCCCAAGATCTCCTGAGACCAGGAAAAGCAACACTGTGTGCCCAGTAGCTTGCAGCTCGTCTCTTTGATCCCCTGTATCAGCTGGTCTCCCAAACATTATTACCTCTCCACAAACCTTGCCATGCTTAGGTTAGTAGGTTTAAGAATAGTTTAGCAGTGCATTTGCTGGAAGGGATTTTCCAGGCCTTGCATGCCTGTCCTCCTACTCTTGCTCTGCAAGATTGCACAGAGCCAGGATTACAAGACAAAAGCCTCGGAGAACCTCATGGTCAATTAGAGCTTCAGACCATAATCAGCAACCTGCAAGCACCTTGTCTAAAGCACAAACCGCGGCCGCGGCTCAGATCTGTTTGGACAGGCAATGAGCTCCTCTCCTGTCTGGCTCAGTTCATTGCTTCTGCTTGGGTATTTATTATTACTCTTACTACTCCAGGGAAGGGGAGGACCTTCTTCCTTTTTTCCCTTCTGTAATGTGGAAGCTTTAAGCATCCATCCTTTCATTTAGCCTTTGTAAATACACCTTGCCAAGGTCAGGGCCCTCCCAGGAATGAGGCCCTGCCTCTGCGCAGGAGACCAGACACGAGACTGGGCTTACTGCAAGTCTGCTTCTATTCCTGTCTTCGTGGCAGTACCGGGAGCTTGGTTGTAATGACAACAGAACCAGGTCACTAGGTCTCAGATTAGCCCAGTACAGAGGGCTCATAGGAAGCCTTGACATCTCAGCCCACCAGCCTTGCACACAGGGGAAACACAGCTGGGGAATGAACAGGATGCACCGCACTTGGGAGGTCTTTGTGAACTTGGTTAGGTGATTGCTACAGGCCAAAGTTCTGCAAAACATCTTGGCCACCAAACTGCCCAGACCGAGTCTTTTTATTTATTTCCTAGACTGTCAGAGCAGGGGGACAGAAGGTGCCCCTGCAAGACAAGCCTGCCCTTCTCCCAGCTCTTACCTTTGACAGCCAAAGCGATGGCCCCGACGACCATGATGAGCGTCTGCAGCGTGTCGGTGTAGATGACGGCCACCAGCCCGCCTGCAGGACAGGAGCAAGGCACAACGGCGTGAGACCCTCGGGTTCGAGATCAGCTTTGTTGTAAAGTCACAATAAAGCAAACTGTTCTCGTGGGGACATGCCCGTCTGTTACTGCCCTCCTCCTAACGCCACGGGCCAGGGAGGTCTTGCAGTGAGAAAGTCACTGGAAAACCAAGGGTGGGAAATGGCGAGTCTGGATTCAGGGAGCGCCAGGATGTTTGTCCCATCATTTCTCCTACCTCTTCTTCACATCACCCCAGGCCTCCCCCTTTGCCTGCTCTCCCTCGTAACCCGATGTTATCATCTTCCCAGTACTTGAAGGTTTGCAGGGCCCCCTCCAGCCACTAAGTCAACAGCATTTCCTCCTTTCCACACCAAGCCTTCCTTGAGTGCTTGTTGCAACCCCAGCAGTGTTTACCTTTGTCAGAAAGGCATTACTCAGCGTATGAACAAAAGCATCAAAAGTCACTGAGCTAGAGAAAATGGGTCAAAACTTGAACCGATTTCAACCCAAATCATTGCTTCACATCCAAGTATTTGAGGGCTGCACCCTCCCCTAGGCAATGCCTGGGATTTGGAGGGGTGTTCTCAGGATTAGGGTGACGCAGGGATCACACCCTCTGCCCGAGCCCAGGCTAAAATGCCTTGTTTCCCAAGAAGCCTCGTGGGCAGGAAAAAGCCTATGAGATGGAATTTGTTCAAAACCAAGATCTTGCAAAATCCACCATGTTTCGGATGTACTTAAGCTGTTCTGTGTTTCGATGGCTGAGGAAAGATACAGAGGAAAATTTATGGCAGGGTTTCTCCCCTGGAGTTACGAGGGAGAGGAACAGCCCAGCCACAGAGCAATTTAAAGGTCTGGCAGAAATATACAGACACATAGTCCGGTATAGGACTACGAGTTAGGCGCTCATGGTTTCTTGCTGCATCCCCAAACTCTCATTAACAGTGAATTACAAAGATGTATTAACTGATTCTGCACACACACAAAAAAAAATACACACACATGCAAAAACACACCGAAGGGAAGCATGTGCAGGAAATACTCCTAAAAGCTTTGCAGGAGGACAGGGGCAAACTGCATCGTGGGCAGGCCAAGTAGGAGGAAAATGAGTTAGCTAAAAGCCTTTGAGATCTGAGATTCCACGGTAATGGTCATGTAATGGGAGAAGCCCTGATTACAGCCCTTACAAATAGGTGCGCACACAAGAAAGCATTTATTTAACTATATGATGGAGGAGGAGCGAGTTATTGCAAATGAAAAGCCTAAACACATAATCACAGAGGAGAGCTGGAGTGTCTGGCCGTAGCCTGAGTCGACACTCAGGAAGGAGACACCAACACTAGCTGGATAGGACAGCAAATATGAACCCCATTATCCAAGATAAAAGCAGTATAAAGCCTCAAAGATCTTCCCAAAAAAGCAAAATAACTAAAGGGTGCCTAAGTGGCACAGTTTAATGGGACAAAATTGACCTGAGGCCAGCAAATATCAAGCAACCTACCTGCAATGGTGTAGAGCGCAGTGACCAGCAGCATCAGAACGGTGGAGAGGTAGAGGTCCCAGCCCAGGCAGACTTGCACGAACAGAGCGCCCGAGTACAGATCCGTCTGCGTGTGAAATAAGAGACACGGCGCCTGCAATAGGTGCGGGGCACCAGGCAGCACCAAGAGGCTGTTGCAAAGAGACATGGCCAGGAAAGAACCCAAGCTGAGGGTACTGCTGTTGCATGTGCCAGCCTGGGGCCAGCACTGGGCACCCTGGTCCCACGCGCCGACCACGTCACTGCAGCGGACGAGGACCTGGCCACGCTCCTGCAGCCCTTGTCAAGCTTGTCCTGCATCCGAGCCCATTGGCATGGGGACAGTGGGACACAGAGGCCAGCGAGTTCATTTTTCCTGCTCCTATAAAGGGCATAGGTGCTTTCCCAGCCTTTTAGAAAAGGAAAGAGCTAGTGACACCTGCTCCCTCACAGGATTAGAGCCCTCAGCTACCCATGTGCTTGTAGACCTGAGTACCTTAAGTTCCCTTTGGTGGCACCTGGGCAGTGCCCAGGAGACCCGGCACTCAGAGCCGACTGCGGGACCTCGCTCCCACCAGGACCCAAGCCCCATTTCGAGCTGCCAGGACGCAGCCTGTGGCACCCACCCCGTCCCCGCGAGGCCAGCGCACCCCCGTGCCGCTCTCACACCCCGCTGGCACCGCAGCGGGCAGACGTGACAGGTGCGGTAGCGCGCACAGGGGTGGGTGCAGCTGGTATTTCATGTTCTGCCTGACGGGATTTGTTCTCCTGGCACCCGCGCTGCCTTCAAGCAGGGTGCCAAGGCCAAACTCCCCCCACCGGCTCCAGCGGAGCCGTTTGGAGCTTTGGGCTGGGCAGGAGGGCGGCAGCAGCCCCAGGGAGGAGCCAGGGCACGAGGGGGTCTCCACCAGGCACAGGGGTTTTTACTGGGATCACTGGTGTCTGCACGTTTTTGGTTATCAGCAGGGAGCTCTGCATCATGGGGCTCAGGTCCAGCAGTCCCAGCAGCGACTGCAAGAGCCTTTCCCAAAAACATCTCTTTGCTGAACCTCTCTAAGAGAGTATTTCCTCCAGGTAGGGAAATTGAGGCACAGACAAGTGACAGAAGTTGTTTTGGCCAAGCGAGAGCAGCAGCAGGCAGGAACTGAACCTGGGGTCTTGGATCTCAGCGCAGACCAGTGCAAGTTTCCAGCACAGCCTCCAACACAAGCAGGGGCTGCCGTGGGGCTGGACCAAGGTCCCTGCTCCGATGCTGTTTCCAACCTTTGCCGCTGCCTTTCCGAACCCTCTGGAAGAGGCTCTGTTTTCCTGCTCAGCACAGGAAGGGCAGGCTGACTCCATGTCTACCACAACTGTCCCCGCACCAGGCTGGCCTCCAGCCACCCACCACGGCTCCTGCTGCTCGGGTCACCTCTCCAAGGGAAAGCGGGAGCATTCCCTCTCCTAGGGGAGCGGGGGGCCTGCCAGCGGAGGAGGGAGTTCAGCAGCTCGCCCTGCTTGCTCGGCCCAGCCGAGCTGACCGACCGCCCCGGAGCGACCACCGTTCGCACCTGGACTCGACCCACCGGGGGCTTCACCGCACCCAGCTCAGCGGCGCAGGGAGGTGCCGCTCCCGCCGTGTCAAGCCCGGTCTGGCCACGAACAAGCTCGAATAGCAGGGAGATTCAGGAGACCCTTGGGCAGCTGGACACTAGCCCAAGAGGCAGAGGCTTAGTAAGTGCCCCAAGGCACGACCATTCCTCTACCAGAAGCTGAGATCCAGCAATTCCCAGCGCTCAGCTGGAATATCTTAGTGGAAACGTTATTCGTTGAGGGAAAAGGGGACAGGGCCAGGCAGGAAGAAGCAAGATGAGCAGATTCCTGCGCTGTCTCCTCAGAACACCTCGGCCTGCTCCACACCCTTGCCTGTGGCCATGACGGCTTTCCACAGTCAACATATCAGCTCCGATTTGACATCTTTCTTCACAGAGCTCACAAAAAATCATCTCCCAAACTGCAGAGCCTTCTTGCCCGATCATGCGGGAGCAGCCACTTGGGATTAGTGACGTGGCGCTGCCGTGGTATTGCCCACACTGCACCTCCTTCTCCCAGCTTTTCCTCTCCCAAAGCTCCTCCAAGAGGTTCAGAGCACAGGAGTTAAGGACAGTCAGTGCCACCTGCACCCTGCTCTCAGCATCACTCTAAGACCAAGAGGGACATGTTTTACGTAAAAACAAAACGCACAGTTTTAGACTTCCATTGCAAATGCTATTCAAGAGCTGCTTCCCATCTTTCCAGGAAACACAGACCAAAGCTCTGTATCTCTTCACGCTAAGGTGGCAAATATTTTGCTTCAGAAGGCTTGAAACAACACCATGTTACACCACATGATGGAGAGAGGCCATAGAAGGATCACGAGGAATGAAGCATGCCATCTATCAACCACGAAATCCAGTCCGTAAGCGCACATTCAGCTGTGGGAGGACATGAAAGCCCTTTCTCTAGCAGATGAGTCCACACATTAGACGTAACCGTTGATTAAATCACAAATCAGAATGACCAGAAGAGCACTTGCACCATGATGTTGAGGAACCTAATTAAAGGACTGTTCCATGACAAGTGCACTGGACCAGGTTTTCCACCACGGCTGTGCTTAGTGCTCCTCCTGGGGATGACAGTTGTCCTCAGCTGCACTCCGGCGTGGCCGTGGCCCAGGAAAAGCCCTGTTCAGCACCCAGAGATGACTCATCCCCAGACTGCCCTGCTAAAGAGGAACCAACTTAGTGGCAACCTTACCAAAACCTGCTCTGCCAAAGATGCCTTTCTAATACAAATGTGATATAACCGCAACTCAATACCACGGTGACCACCAGGCAACCCTGCAAGAGAATTAAGTCATCACTGCCCTGCAAGGTGCAACTGCAAGGCAGAGAACATGCAACCAAAGGCTCTCAGCCAGCTCCTCCCAATACAACATGAAGCAGGAACCCAACACAACTGGAGCCTCCCCAGCACTCTTCCAGCCCAGTGTCCTTGCCGTCTTCTGGAGCCACCTTGAGGGATATACGGCTTGTCAATGCAGCACCTGCTAGCCAGTCATCTCCCCACCATGACTACCTGCTTTTCCAGCACCCACTCCATCCCCAGCTGTTACGACTCAGTCCTGGAGAACACGTTTCATAACCGCTTCTCCTCGTTTTCTCAATACTTAATCATTTTTTGCAGTCGTCTGCAAATGAGTCTAAGCTTTCGCTATGAGGAAGCAAAGGTATCTCCACCTCCCTTCCTCGTAATTCTGCTAGGGTGGGAAAAAATAAAAGCACATGTGACTTAGTTGTTAATAAGACATCCCAAATACAAAAACAAGCTAATTAAAATCAGGCATGACCTATTCATAAAACAAGTCCTTTCAAATGTAAAAGGAGAGCAAAATCCTTTGAAGTTAGGCTTCACAATCCAGCAAGAAAACCCTGCCTCCACTGCTGACCTCACTTGGAAACTTGCTGTTATCCAGCATCGTTAATGCCTTCCCAATGAAAGCTGGCTTTAGAGACAGCTTGAATTTAACAACTGGCAAAGCATCAGTAGAATGAGTTACGCAGGGTACAGAATATTCCCCATGGGCTTTTCACCAGCATTCAGATGCCTGTTCAAATCCTCACCTGTTTGCAGTTAGGGGAGACTCCCTGTCCTCTCAGCAGCTCTTCGGATCTGGCCTGTTGCACCCTGCTATGAACTGCCATGCAACGTTAAGGACTTGAACCCAGCAGACAGTAAATGCATCTGCAGGAAGAAGTGACGGGAAAGGCAACACTGCTGAGTCCTGCACTTTGGGGTCACCCCCAGTGAGGACCAAGAGGAAAGGTCTGCTGGGTGACAGCACTGCCTGTATGTCCTGAGTTTCACACCGTCCTCCCACACTGCCTACCGCGGTTAGCGGCAGTGATGGGATATTGAGACAGTTCTGTGTGAGGCAACACACCGCACATCATCCCAACCCACTGCTTCAAACAACTCGTGTTGTTCTGATCCACCACGAGTGGAACTAGATGCCAGGATAATCCTCTTGATTAGGCTCGTTCCTCTTGTATTGGATTCTGTGTGACTCAGAGACCAGGCGAAGCTCAGCAGTCCAAAGAAACTATGGAGTTAGCTGGAAGAGGCATAGGAAGAGCCATCTGGGAGTGTCTTCCAGGCTCCAAACACAAAGGAGAGCTGGGAAATGCTGGATAACCACAGAAGTTCCCATATATGCAGGCATTACACAGAGTTCATCTGCAAGTTCATCTGGTTATAAGCAATGAGTGGCACAACCGTCTCCACTGGTTTCCCAAGCTCAGAATGAATTTGTAGGACATCCATCCCTTCTGGGCAAAGTCACGGAGGTCTGTGAGACACCTCCAATGGAAACCACATGGACCAAACATGTCCTCATGGCATAGTGACACTATTGTGGGAAGAGGGGACATCTGCGATGATCTGGAAAGAGACTCAAAGACAACCAGCCCTCAAATTATGGATGATTTCTTTCTTTAGATGCAGATCTGCAAGAACAAACTACTATACCAGATATGCGATTCCAGCTCGTTACTTTTCCTTTTAAACACCCCAGATGGTATTCCCTCAGATCCCAGGGTGACTAACACCACACAGAGACTGCTTCAGCATCTCCCTGGAGCTCATCCCTAGCCTTGGTCAGGAGCAGGGAAGAGATTTCTCCTAAGCAGTACACGGAAAAGGAATAAGTGACAACAATTTGCTGAATATTCAGAGGATCAGGGATTAATCAACATGTCACTGATCAGGGGAGAGGGGACAAATCCACCTACTGGGCCACCAGCACCACTTCTGCAGGTCCTAGTCATCCTCAAAGTGCTAACAGTAGGAATGGCTGCTGTTTGCCCACAACCTGCCTTTTAAGATCACAACCAACCCGCTTTGCCCCAGATCAGAGCGCATCTCACGTGCCAACAAGGTGTCTCTCCGGAGCTCTTGGCAGGTTATGGAGATGGGCACACAGTTCTGACATCATTAAGTACCACACTAGGAACGAGAACCTTAGGAACAAATAAAGTCCGCCAGCCGAGGTCCCCAGGGTGAGCAGCTCGGGAGGACCGCGCTCCTTAAACAGCACGAGGTTGACGCATAAAGCGCTACCATATTTGCACAGCACGAGCTGTTTCCAGGCCACTCCATCCCCCTTCTCTCAAGCAGGGCACAGTTTGCTCTGCAGCGCAGCCCAGGCCTTGGCCGCGGCCTCGGAAGCTGCCCCGGGGAGGCAGGGATGAGAGCGCGGCAGCCAGGGCCCATGGCCACCAGCCAAGCCGGGATCCGCTGGCCCCGGAGCTGGCAACAGCGCGAGCAAGCGGGGAGCGCCGCTCCGTGGGGAAGCGGCTTATCTGCCGATGGCTCCGCGATCGGATTTCCCCATCCTTACAGCCGGGGTTTCAGGCGCCCACGTGGAGAAGCGATGCGTTTTCCAGGCATCCCCACGCAGGAGCCCCGGCAGAGCCCTGCGTCACATCCACGTGCCTCCGTCGGAGGGGACCGCGCAGAATCGCTGCCCCCAGCGCCTTCCCTGCTCCGGATCTTTTTAGAGCTCTTTGCTCCTGGTGTTTCTAAGGCTCAGATCCCGTCTCACTGTCTCCAGCCCCCAGGCCTGTCTGTGCCTGGTGTCATTTGCTCGTAGCTGCTTCGACCTCAGATAAACTCTTCCCATGGTTACCAGGCAGGAGGAAGAGGAGGAGGAGGAGGAGAGGAGCCCGAGCTGCTTAAAGGGAATTGTGCAATCCTGTGAAAACATCCCTCAAAATCCAATGCTTTCTATGCAGGCTTAGGCCATCCTGTGGCTGCAACAAGACCTTCTTTCCTCAGAAAACCTATGTGCCCTAAGGTGAGGAACATGTTCGATCCAATCGCTTCAGTTTATAGATTCTGCTTGCCCAACTCTGTGGTTTCTCCCCGTGCTCAGCAGGTTTTTTTCCCGTTTGGAAATATTAGAAAGTCTCACTGCCGGAGAAGATGACAGACCACACCATGCAGCAGCTTCTGAGCTGGGTTCCTTCCCAAACTTTTCGAGTTTGGGAATCCTGACACCCAGCCACAAGTCTGTTGGGGACATCCCTGGCACACTCATGATCGCTGAACCCAACCACAAATCTGTTGGAGACATCATGGCCATGCTCACGATTGGTGAACTCAGCTACAAATCTATTGGGGACATCCCTGACATGCTCATGATGGCTGACCCCAGCCACAAATCTATGGGGACATCGAGAACACGTTCATGACAGCTGAATCCAGCCACAAATCTGTTGGAGACTTCATGGACATGCTCATGATTGCTGAACCCAGCTACAGATATGTAGGGGACATCCCTGACGTGCTCATGATGGCTGAACTCAACCACAAATCTGTTGGAGACATCACGGACACGCTCAGATTGGTGAACCCAGCCACAGATCTATTGGGGACATCCCTGATGTGCTGATGATTGGTGAACCCAGCCACAAATCTGCTGGGGACATCCCTGACGTGCTCGTGATGGCTGAACCCAGCCCCAAATCTGTTGAGGACGTCCTGGACACGCTCATGGTCACTGATCCCAACCACAAACGCGCAGGGTGTTGGCAGACAGCAACTCTCGATGAATTCCCACCCGCTCCCAGAACATCCTCATCCCGCAGCTGTTCTTCTCCCAGCCCACGGACTCTCCCTCTCCATCTTCTTGGCTACGCAAGGTGCGAGCACAGAATTAATTCCTTACTACCTGGAAACAAGTTGTGGCTCAGCCATGGAGCCAAGCGGGAGCTACTCACAGAGATCTTGGTGAAGACGGAGAGCAGCAGCGACAGGCCGGAGAGGTACACGCGGATCCTCTCCCCTCCGAACCGTCTCTGGAGGTACTCGGGCATGGTGACGACCTGCCGGAGAGGGCAGCGGTCCCTGCCCTGCCCGGCCACCCTCCTCTGGAGGCAGCGCCGGGGAGATGAAGGGGGACAGTCCTGCCAAAGCAGCTCGAAGGACAGCGGTGACACCGCTCCGTGGGACACCAGGCCCGACGAGGGCTACGGGCGGCAGCCTGGCCAGAGCTCTACTTACCCCAGAAGAGACGTAGACCGGAACGAACACCCAGGCCAGGGCCAGGAGGGCGTAAGTGGCCTGTTGGGAAGGAAGAACACGGCACTGCCCCAAAACCCGCGGATGCTGCTGCGGCTCGGCCGCGCTAGACCGCGTCGGCCGTGCCCGGCCAGGCCCCCGCTCGCCCTCAGCCGCTCGCTGGTGCCTTCACGGGGTCCGCGCAGGTGCCGAGGCCACAGCTGAGACCGGCCGGGCACCCAGCACGTGCCGGCCCACGCCGGCCTGCTCCCCTCTCGGCCTCGAGACAGCGGCTTGGCCAATGTCCGCAGGTTTCCCGTTAACTCCCCAGGTACCGAGCAAGGCACAGGCCGCACTCCTGCCCGGGGCTGGGGAGGGAAAGGGGGGAGCTCTGGGGTCAGACTTCCCACGGGGGCCGTGTCCGAGCAAACGAGTGTGCGCGAGTACGGAACGCACGACTCCCGCCGAGCCGTTAGGGACCTCTCCTGGAGCTGCTGCAGAAGTGGCCTCGGGAAACCCTCCCCGTAATAACGTTCCTTACGTTCCACTCGAAGCCGGCAACAGCGATGCCGCCGGCAGCGCCCGTCCCGGCCAGGCCGATGAAGAGCCCGGCGCCCTCGCTGCTCGCGAAGAGAGAGGCTCCGATCTGCGGGCGGGAAGGGGAGGTCGGGGTGCAGCCACACGGCCTCCCCGCGGCGGCTGCGTGAGCCGCACCAGCCCCGGTGCTGCTCCGGCGGCCGTTTCCGCAGGACAGGGGGGCAAAGCTGGTCTTTGGAGCCCGGGAGCAGAGCACGGACCCCGTGGGACAGAGCGGCTAGGGAGGAAAGCCGAGGAAGGAGAGCAAAACCACAGCAGCCCTTGTGCAAGACGAGGGAAAGCCACAGGAGGTGCAAACCCTGGTCCGCGAGGGACCCGAGCACAACCTGGGCTGCAGGATGGCGAGGAGCGAGAAACGCCGGCAAGCGCGGGAGAAGAAGGGGCACAGAAGTGGGAATTCAGTGGGAGAGAGACCGGTGCCGGTTGTCCCTGCTGCCCCAAGTGTCCCACAACAGCCACTTACTGGCCACCACACCATGTCTCTGCCAGCAAGGAAATATCCGCTGACCGTGTTCCTGTTCACCCTGCAGGAAGACTGAGAGCAGGGGATCAGCACACGATGCTCCTTCCCCGCACACCCTCCCAGACAGGGACCGAGAGACGGGAGACTCCGGATGATTAACGGGCGCTCTGCACCTCGAGCGTAATTACACGAAACGGTGCATCCGGCACCAGGCTAGGAGACAGCGTTTGCCAGGATTCACTCCAGCCCATTTTAAGGCAATGGGAGTCTTTCCGCATGGAATGAAAAAGATTATATACAATGGAGTACAGCAAACAGCACCGCGCACGAGTCACAGAGCATAAATGCAAACCACAACAGTAAAATATTGGAGGCCTTCAGAAAACAACTCTGCAGAGAAGCCAGCCTTCAAAAACAGAAAAATCCGACTATTTCACAAAATTAAGTACAAAAGGAGACACCAAAAAGAAACAAAGAATGCTCTTACCCATATTCCCACTGCAACATTTAAGGAAAAATAAGCCACTATGACAACAAGATCAGCAATGCTAAATTGCTGCAAGGAGCTAAAGGACCCAGCAGTGGAATTAACCTCCATCATCCCCACTGCTTCTTTCTCCATCCTCAGCAAAAACCTTGGGGGAAAAAAAAAAAAAAAAAACCACCACCAAATCAGTAACTCGAGAGTCACCTGAGGGAATTGATCATTAAACAAGCAAGTGCTACAGCTTTTGCTTCCAAAGGTGGCAACGGGGCAGAGCAGTCACCCAAGTACAACCTGGTCTCTGCCTTTCCCCCTCCCTGTCCCTTTCCGCTGATGTTCAGCTGCCCAGCTCATCCGCAGGGAATTAGGCAGCTGCCGAGCCCTCTCCATCAAGGTGGTCACAGCCTGCACCACAGGACGGCTGTCCAGCTTCAGCTCAGCTGGAGCCGAGATGTCCATACGGGACAATGTTCCCCCAGTCTCACACCACGGGCCTTCCCTCCACCCTTCTCAGCTCCATCCTCTGCACCGTCAGGTCTGTCACTCGTTCTGGCTGGAGGCATCACAGGGCGAAAGCAAAGCAATTACAGAGCAACCCTAAAGTTCCAGGCAGTGCCCTTACACCTGGTATCTTCCCCACGACCCGTCCCGGTGGGGGGCAGGAAGCACAATGCAAACAGCTCTTGATTTCAGGGCTCCACCAAGCAGCCCCGTTCCAAGGACTCGCTGCATGTCGCGCTGTGTCTCCTGCACCCAAGAAGCTGCTTGTTCCTGTCCAAGCTGTTCCAGACACCAGCATTTCATCCACTTCTTCCATGCGGATTCTCAGGGTGCAGCCTTGCAAAAGCTGCTGTTTGCAGAGGTTTTAGCTGCTTCTTCAGCAATCATCTACATCTATGAAGGCTTCTTTCCTCTAGCCAGGTATTTTCACCAAACTGATAGAAATTTAAGTTTTTGGCAGCTCCTTTCATGGTTAAGGTTGATCAAAAGCTCTAGCAGATACACAGGCTGCATAACCTGCACTTCGCTAGTTAACCAAGCTAAAAAGAAAACTAAGTATTTCAGCATTTCGTCACATACATGGATGAGGATCGTTATACATTAAATGCTACCCTACAATTTCTAATTTAATCTTAATCAAGTAGAAATTGTTTGCAATTAAAAAAAATCTAGTTTAAGAGCTTGTTAACATGGGAAAGTTCTTCTGTAAGCTGTAAAGCAGAACCCCATAGTTCCCTTGCAGATAACATCAACCTGGAAAGAATTTGCATGATCTTTTGACTTGTTCATTACTGTAAGACTCTGGCTGTCTCTGTTTCATTCCAAAGTGCACGTTCTTTATTTTCCAGAGAAATACCTCTAAGAAGAGCTGGTGTTTCAGGTGACCCAACATTTTTGCTTCTGAGAAAAGAACACAGATTAGGCAATTCTGCAGATATTTTGTGATAAGAGAAGCATAAGAAGTGGCCAAGGGAAGATACGTTCACTTTGCTGCTTCAAGTGCTTCTGTACTACAAAAAGTTTAAGGTGCTGCCTTATCCCAGCAGCTTATTCCAAATTCCATAGTCCTAACCAATGCAGTAATCACACTGCACTGAATTAATTAGTTTAAAAACACATAAAAAGATACTAAGCCAGTGATAAGACATAGGACTTTGGGAACATCACAGGTGGACCCTGAGCAGACTAGTGCCTATCAGCAGCAGCTCTCATAGATGAGATGAGGCTACTCCTTCACAGATCAGTGTGAAGCAAGAAGCAGGAAAAAAAAAAAAAATATATATATATATATATCCCCTGCCAAAATCACAGCAATTACACAAGACAGAAAATAAAAATAATGGCAAACTAAACCACTTCTTTCAGGATCAGGATTTGAATACAATGGAGCCCTACAGTCAAACCTTTAATAGCTGCTACTCTTGTTGGAGAAGTACCACAAAACACTCGAGACGCATCAAGAAAGTACCAAAATAAAAGCTGCAGAGCTCTCAATGCTGCAGGGGAGATGACCGATAGATGAATCTGCAAATCACAGTATTAAGCACTGTGAATCTTCATTCTGCTCAGAACAGAGGAGCTTAATTCTGCAAGTCTCTACTTCAGCCTGGGCCCTCTCTAATTAGGGCAGAGTTACCTTAAGAGTTCCCATCACAGATCTTGACCAACACGAACTTCATAAAATGGGTAGGTTATTCTTTACTTGTTCTAAACTACGGAGCAAAGCACCGCTAGGCGCTGCGTTTATCTGCAATAGCGTTCTTGGTGTTTTACAGAACAGCCCTTCCTAAATCCTTAAAATTCTTACTTCAGGAGCGATACAGGAAACATTTGAATTTAATGCTTTCTAGCAGACAAATTTACTTCAAGTGGCAATACACTTTTCAACCACTTATCACAAGGTTTCACTAAATACATGCATATAGCAACTGATTTTTATCACTGAAACAGATCATATTTCCCTGGTATTTGAAATAGCCACTGAAGCACCCAGTAGCTTTGAACCCTGTAAGAAACCCAGTCTCACGCACTCCTCAGCTGGAATTTAACCTGCATGAACACATTCAAAGCACATAAAAGCGTTAATACATCAGCTTAGTCTATCTAGTAACACCACAAAACTGTTTAATAACCTATTCTCATTAAAATATAACTCAGGTAGAAAGTTGTATTCTGGTATCCGATAGAGACAGAAAATACCTTTCAGGCCAGGACTATAGAAATCAAACAGAACTCATGGAAAATAAGCCCACAGAATGAGAACAGCATTTTCTACACAGAAACATGGATTTGCTTAAGTAAAATAGGAATTGTATTTGCTGAAGACTGAGCACTGATGTCAATGCTGAATCTGCTAGCAGTATTTAAATATTCCAGTCACCGTCCAATGCTCCATCAACTCTAGCTACAGCTCATTCATACCCTTGGAAGACTGAGGCAGAGGAAAACAGTGTCAACACCAGGTTACTTTTCAATTCTAGTTCTGGGCATACCAAAGATTTTACACTCATTTGCAGGATATTCTAATTCAGCGAGATTAAATCAAACAAAACCTACATGTTCTGCAACACTAGGACACTCACTGTCTAAAAATCAAGATATGCTGCAAGCTATTTTCCACTCAGGAGCCCTACCTACAAGATGCCACTTAACATTATAAAAATTGATGGTTTGGGGCTATTTGGTCCCCAAGTTCTGTTTCTCAGAGCTGTCGCTGTGCTTGGCTATCTAACCTATCTGTGACAGCACACAGACACAGCTAAGGAAAGATTTACTTGCCTGTTACAAGATGGCTCAAGCAGCAAGAGAGAGGTCAAAGCAGTGACAGTAAGAAGCAATATTGGGAAAGAGCGGTCTCTTTGCAAGTGTTTCATTACAAACAAGAAAAAAAAGCCGATTAGCTTTCTACTGACAAGAAGTAGGAATCCTGCTTTCCAAAAGAATATAAAACATACAAAAATCATTTTGTCCCTTGATTTCTTTCAATAACGTAATGGCTGCAAATAATTTTTGGAATATACTTTAGAAGACAAGCAACTACTATGTAGACCTTTTTAAAAAGCTCACACAAAACAGATCTTTATTCTTTATCGCAGAAAATAAATACAGGTGCATATTTCATATGCTTTTCTATAAAAGCACTCCTACAAAATCACTTAACTGCATACAACAGTACAACCCTTTTGGCTTTTAAAATGCAAATATTATACAGTCACTTCATTTTATTATCTTTATAGCACTTGCAGCAAGCAGCTCTGGAAAAGAAATGTTTAATTTAAAAGCCAAATTCTTGCCTTAAGTGTTTGTTTCCCCTGGTCATTTATATAGTGCAACTAACCTAAAAGCAACTAGAACCATTTTCTGTAAAATGTTTATTAACCCCAAAAAATGGAAAAAAAAAAGTCTTAAAATCAGTTCTACTTTGATATTTAAAACAAAAGAAAACAAAAGTGGCTCAATTGAAATATTAAGGTAAGCATGATGCTTCACAGCTCATTATCTGTTTGCTTCCAGTTTGGCCCAGGGTGTTCTGTTTTTTTAAGAATAAAAGGAATCATTAATCATCAAGTCCGATATTTCTGAAAAGGTACGACATGGACTCCCCATTGTGGATTCTGCGAATGGCTTCTGACAGGATCATGCTGATATCCACAGTCTTGATCTTAGGGCACTGGAGTTTCTGTATTTCATGTGGAATTGTGTTTGTGACAACAACCTACAGAAAGAAAAATATAATCTTAGACTTAGCCCCCGTATGTTTTCCCCTCTCCCATATTAGAGCTGTGAAAGGGAACGTCTGCTCATCAGGATACTGTAAAATTACTCTTTTCAAGTAACTGATAGAGAAAAGATTTTACGTTACGTTAAGATAAAAAATTTCGGAAAAGTTTTAGAAAATACATTTTAAGAATCAAATCAGCAAAAAAAATTGCTTGGTAAAGAAAGAAAAGATTGTTTAGAAACTTAGAATCCACACTTACCTCATCAATTGCAGATTCCTCTATCAGTCTGGGAGCATCTGAAGATAACAGGCCATGTGTGGCCATTACAAAGATTTTGTAGGCTCCTCTTTCCTTGAGGGTTTCAGCTGCAGCAAGGAAGCTGTCAACATCATCTATAATATCATCCTGTCAAAATAAGAGCGCATCAGTGAAGATTCAATGTGTCTTCAGAAATATCAACACAGAACACCTGGAGTGACACTAAATCTCTTTCAAGTACAACAGTTTGCATCCAATGCAAAATGGATGTTTTTATTGATGTTATTCTTCAGGCACCTAAGCTAGATTGCAAAGGCTGAAGCCTGGGAAAGCACAATGTGCAAAACAACCTGCGACACTAAAGGAGGGAATGGGTTACATAATGGAAAGACAGCAAAAACACACACACGCACATAACTTCAATTCAAAAGCCAATACACGTAATATCTTTTTCCTTTAAGGGCCCAAAGACTAGTCTTTCTTCAGACTGTAAGACCACATTAATTTCTACTTCATCAGCGTTTCTAAATTCACAAGAGTGCAAACACACATGATGGTTTTCTCCTCTTATCTGATGTATAAGCCCAAACTGAAACTCCTCATCCTTAGGAAAGTGCTTCAACAGAATTTCATCAGGACTATTCAGCACAAACAGTTCTGAATGCTGCTTTTCATTTCATATTTCATACAATCAGCTTCAGTAAATATGCAGAATATTGTCTCATGGTACAAAACCACAGTATGAAGTCTACCATTAACAAAAGTTTGGCTGTTGACAAGTAAACAAGCACTTTAGTTCTGTGCCTTTAGTACAATTAAAAAAAAAACATGGCATCTCACTTACCACAATGATGGCTATTCTTCCTCCTACATCTCCGACGACCGTGATGGGTGGTTTTTCCTTTGGAATCAGCACTGATTAACAACATTTTTTTTTTTTTTTTAAGAGAAGAAAAAAAAAATTATGCAACATACTTCAACTGTGGAAATGTCTGCTTTGAATGGGTCACCGGCATTATACAAAAAGAAGTAGAGCAACAACTATTTCAGTTATCACAGTACTACTGAGAAAAGCAGTGAGGCTTTTTTATACAGGACTAATTGCTTAAATTTAATTGAAGTATTAACTATATGCATTTATAACCCAATTCTTAACCTATACACAGTCCTACTGAAACAGCCAACAAGCAGTAATATTGACACAACTGCACAAAATCAGTGTCAGCTCAGTATAGCGCCAACCTCAGGAAAAAAAAAAATTAAATTGAAAAATTAACCATCCTCTGTGGCCTCTCCTGACCAGCAGAGAAGGCAAAGCTCCTCCTACACAGGACACAGACCTGATACACTGCCTAGAACCAGCAACATGGACAAAGTACATCAAAAAGCTACCTTTTTTTCCCCTAGTACGTTAATAAGAAGGACTCCTTTTTAATAGTCTCTCCTGCCACCAAAACCCCACTAGGTGGATGCTTGCACAACACCAACTTACTTACTGGGTATCTCTAAACTGGGGTGAATAGCAGCTACGTTTTTGGCAGTTGGTGGTGAGTGTCGACCATCCACCATGTCAGACTCGGCATCTTGAGCTTCCCCATGAATCACAGCGATTCCCAGCCGCAGGCGTTCAGCAAATGACTGCGCTCTGCAAGGGAAGGATTAAAAACATTACACAATATAATTCACATACTAATTTATTTCCATTTTAACACTAAAGTTTCAGATCTAAACAAAGAGATCCTAGTGGAAAAGGCACAGAAGAAACCGCTTTCTCCCTATTATCTTTTTCTAAATCAGACTTGTGAGTCCAAATCACCCTGAAAGTAGCCACAGTTTCCTTTGTGAGCAAGAGGGTAAGTGCTGTGAAACAGGCAATTTACACTACTCCTTTCTGGTTTTGAGTGTCCATGCAAAACAACACCCAACAGATTAAAAAGAAACACACACACACCCCAGACCCCAACATTCTTTAAATCCTGCACATAAGATAACAATCACAATAGCCTTGAGGTGTGGATCGTCTATATTCAATTCATTTGAATAAGTATTTTTCTAATGAAAACAGCACCAGTGTTCATCTGTTTAGCAAGATGTGCATTAAATAAGCCAGTATCCCTGACAATCTGACACATAACCCAAGAGAACCCACAGAAAAGAAAAATTCAGTCCATCACTTTGCCTGAAAAAGTACTATGAAGTTAAATAGACTGGATTCTTACAAGTCAAGTAAAAAAAGCAAATTTCATCAGCACAATATCTTCAACTAGAACTAGAAATTTATGTAAGGAAGTTTAAGCTTCAAAATTATTGAGGATAAAGGGGAATGTAGGGAGCAAGAGAGTCAGAAAAACAGTGCTTGTATCCCAGGTGCCAAGCAGTACAACCCAGCAAGTAAAAATTGAGATTCACATTACCTAACTTTTCCACACCCAAAATTAGTTTCCTTCCAGTAAAAGTGTCCAGAGCAAGTCACTTAGTTCTAACTAGTGTCTAAGACCTGTAGCCTAAACAATCTCCTTTGCAGTTATGCTTCATTTAATTTCCAAAACCACTCAAAGTCCAGAGAATGATGATGGTTTCTATTAATTAAAACTGAAGAATCTTCTGCATTGCAGTGTTATCATAAAATCAGGCTACTGCTTTAAGTGGCAAAACAAGCATAAATTATTATTCCAAACATACTTAAGAGTTATGACTTAAAGATGTAATTCTACCAGTGAAACTGTAAGGACTTTAGGTATAATAAACTGAGCAAAGTTCCAACTAACAACAATATGACTTATTATTCATTTTCCAAGGAACTCAAGCTAGTGAAATATTCTGAACTCTATCAAGCAATACTCCTCCTCTTTCACAGGCAGACACTCATCTGAAAAGCATTCCTTGATTTGACTGAAGCAATCAACCTCCCCTTCCCCAACACAACATCCTTCCTCTAATCACCTCCATAAAAGCTCACATGTGCACGTGAAGCTGAACAAAACAGTTCTGCAGTTCTCTCCTACAGGAGACAATCCATTCTGTACGCATCTTATCTGAACAGTTAATGGTACATGCAGACTACTCTGCACAGGGGCATGGACAGTGCTTCAAATGCCTGCCTACACCCAAGAGACAGAACTGACACAAAAGAAGAACAGTCAAAACCAAGCAAATGTGAAATAGCTGGCCAAGACAAAAGATATCACAAAGAGTATTGCAAAGCAATACTACTACAAATTAAAGTATTTCTGATTTTCCACATAAAAATAATAAAAATCATTCTTAAAGGAGTATCGATTCTTTGGCATGACAGTCTAGATTAACTTTTCAGTAAATTATTTTGTCATCACAGTAGAAGCAATATTTTTTAAAATCATCATCCAACTCTTTAGCAGCTTCCAAAAGCAACAAAATTCCAAACAGCTTAGGTACGGACAACCAAAGAGAGCTACAGGAATTAAGGGCAACCATTCAGCCAACAAGGACTTCACAAGGAAAATTGGCTCTAACATAAAATGGTGTTTTACCATTCACTAGATGGTAAACCATCTGTAATTGAGATCTAATCAGTCCATGATCTAACATGAGACTATGTTAAGCAATTACTTCTGACTCCTGGAGGTATACTTCCAGGCATTTTCCATCACTTATAGCACAGAATGTATATTTGTGAGTCTTTGCACTAGAAGATGACCAAATAAATCAATGCAGTGTTTGATTAAAAAAAGCAGTTACCTAACCTGTTTTTTGTTTTTGTTTTAAACTCTCCGTACATTCATTAGGATTTTAGCAATGATCTAAAAACTACAAATCAGACAAAGCTGAAGTGGTACATATTGGAAGGCTGTAACCTTTACTCAATACCAGTCCTTCATTTGATCCTAAGAACAAAAAACCACAATAGAGACTTCCTGCTCTAACACAGAGAGCAGATCTTACCCACCTCTTTGCAGATGCAGGTGATTTGGCCACAATTACAGCATTCCTGTAGTCTGGTATCTGTAGCAAATAACAGATAGCAATGTCTACTTCATATCCTTTAGACAAATTCAAACTCAGTAAGAATCAAGTAACTTTATTTGCCAGAAGAATTTTAAGTACATTTTACCTAACATAAGAAAGCAACCTCAAGATTCCATGGTACGTGACTAGTTTTCACAGCTCAGTATACTCAGGTATTAGGCAAATTCAGCTTTTAATGTAAAAATGTACCTTTCACAACCAATGTTACATACAGATTACACATAAACACTTTAGAAGAACATTATGGCTACAGCGACTAGTATTAATAAACAGGGAACCCTCAGAACTGAAGTTTCCTGTTTAACTTAAATAATCTTGCCCATATACAGTCTTCAATCACCTGACAACACAGTATTTCATTTTAGTTCCTAATTTGGCGATTGTTTTTTCAAAGCACATGCACGCTCACACACACACACACACACACACACACACACACACACACACGCACACACACAAAAAAAAAGCCCTCTCTATCACATCACACTGATTCCTCTCACATAGATAAGGGATAAAAATCCATATTCACAACCCTGGAGCTCCGGTCTAACACTGCTGTGAACCACCTTTAAGATCGGCACCAGGGAATGATGCCGCAGATGGTGGCAGCAGCAAAGTGGCAACAGCCAAGAAGCTGTTTTCATTTCAAGGGCTCGTTGGTAGACATGAACCAGCCAGCCTCATGTACTACTTTATAGCATTGCTACTTTTATATCTACTCCAAATCTGTGCCCCCTCCCTTATACTTCATCTTGCGTCTTTCTTTGCAAACTCACCATTCTCTTTCACTGTGCTGCCCTAGGATGGTCTAGGGCCATGAGGAGCAGAAGAGAACCTGGCTGCTCTTACATCTGTTCCTGCAGCAAGAATCCACAGCCACCAACAGTTACAATAGCAAATAAAACCCTACGGCGCAGATGAATCCTCAGGGAACCCCAGTGATAAGACCCTGAACACTCAACACATGCAACCGTATCTGCCAAAAGACCTTTTTAATGTGACATTTCCAGGGACAGTACCTGGACATACAGCCCATCATCTTCCTGACAGATGTCAAATAGCTGCTCCAAGGCTTAGAAATACCAGCTTTTCTACACACAAGCATGGTTATGTTTTCCCTTAAGCCTACTCTCAAACACACAAACAAGCGGCTGAATTTTTCCAAAAGCTTCCTATGTGAAATAGGCCTGGGAAAGTTTTTGCTCGTGTTCTCATTTTTGGCATGGACCTAATCTACTGAAAGTGAGATCTTTCAGAAGGCACGTCAAGCAACATTAATAAACAGTAATGCTGACTCCACCTATAATACCAGGAATTCAGTATGTACTGCCCTTTACAAATGCTTAATTATATAAGAGGCAATGAAGATTAACACAATGGAAAGTATAGACAAGGCAGGGCATGTCATTTGACGTAAAGACTTTGATCTCATTCAGATTTTTTCCCCCTGCCAAATCTTAAAATTTGTTCTAAGCTCTTTACAAATGAAGTCAGAAAGCCATAAATGTCATCTAAAACACATCAATAGCTTCCAGATGCCAAGAGATACATCATTTTAAGAATCAACATTCAGGATTTTTATACCAGAGTTTCACTAATTGGGCTTACCTATTCCAAAACACCAAATAAAGATACAATGCCTTTCAAAACCTCTGCAGAAGTTTCAGAGAGCAACCATGGATCTCTAGGTCTTACTTTCAGTTAATGGCCTGAAAGTCCGTCCTTATTGAGCCGGTCTCTATTTTACGCTACTTAACACACACTATTACAACTAACACTTAAAACATTTAGCTTGCTTTAGCACTCTGAAGGATATCCAGCAACCAGGCCGTCACCATGAACTTGAGATGAATACGAAATTCTTTCTGAGCAGCGCTTTCCAACTAGCTTTTGAGAAGGGATACTATTAAGGTATTTGGGATTTACATACCCCATGTGATTAGATACATTGTCATTTTAGTTTTAATAAGCACAAGAGAAGAAATTCTGTCCTCTTTTGAAATCCTCTCTATACGCATACTCCAGCAGCTCTTTACAAAACTATCATTTGAATGCAACAGCAGTACCAGATAAAGCTGCAAAAGTTCTTTGCAAACCATCAAGAAAAATAAGAATATGCTTAAAGACCAGGAATCTTGTTATCCATAAATTCCACAGGTCTAAGGAAAATACAAAAAGCACAGCTTGCCTTGAGTCCACATATATTTTTTTTTTCCTGTGCTTATGAAGTGATTATAATGAATAAGGCAAAGTCAGAGCCATGAGTACTTCTCTACTATCCTCTTTGTTAAAACATTTTCTTGTACCAGACACAAAGCTAACAGGCCAAAATGTTAACCACTTCCCTACTCAGATTTCAAAAACTGCCGTAACAACGAAAACAACCAATAGAAGATTTGGTTAGAGGCACCTATATCTTTATCAAATGAGAGTGGTTGGGTTGAAAAGTGACAGTGAACTAGACATTTTTCTCTCACCAGGATGAAAGCATTGGTTCTTCCAGATTAATAATAATCAAAGATAAAGCATACTTCTATCAACTGCACATTTTTGACATATGAATCTACCACTACTTTATAAAGTGCTTTCATTTCTAAGATGGAGAAAGCAAGGCACACGGAACATCTGATGCTAAGCTCCTTGAGGAAAAAAAAATCCTTACTAAAAGTCCCATCTTCTTAGTTGTCCCATTTTACTAAAAGTCCCATCTGCTTTTATAATTTTTGTAATTTACACTGAATTATAAAAACACTTTAATCTACAGAAGTAGCCCATTCTGTGAATACAAAGGTAGCCAGAAAGAAGAAAGGAAAAGTGACAACAGCAGGAAAAGCCTTTTTTACCATATTTAAAGGACTATGTCTAAGATGACAGATAGCATCATTAGTGTAGATAAGAAAACACCAGCTCTTCACCAAATTTTAAGTCTGTACAGAGAGGAGCTGTCATCTGCTGTCAACTACACCACCCCTGTCCCAACATGTGTTTTTCCCCCTCTCTAATTCTTCTTGTTATGAGCTACTTTCACACATTTTCCTGTCAGTGGGAATTTGTATTAGAAACCTTGAGACATGATACACTTCTTTAAGAAAGTAACAGTCAGCCTTCCTCACCTCTTCCTGGATATACTGCAGTAAAAATGGAGATGCTCTCAAGTTGTCAACTGGAATATTGAAGAAGCCCTGTATTTCCTTCTGATGTAAATCCATGGTAATAAGGTGAGTTAGTCCTTTAATTAAGAAAAAGACACAAAAGCACATGGAGAAAAGTGAGGGATAACAAGACACTACTACTCTAGTAAACCTAACTGAAGTTTGTTCTGAACAAACTTTTTAAGCTTCATTGGAACAAAAGTACTATAATTAGTACTTATTTAGATAGAAGATTAACTAAGCACCTCAAATACACTGGCATTATCAAAGCTCTAAATTTCTACAGTTTCCTTTAGAAACAGAACCTCAGAACAATCTACATATTATAATTAGTAGTGCCACACCTTGATGCGATAGGTAAAAAAATCTTTCTCCATGACACATGGCAATTAAAAAACACATATGAAGATTTATAATATGTCACACACGACTGGCAACCCTAAGCCGTATTGGAGATTGAATTTCTCAATAATGGGCCCAAATTCTAATTATTCACCTATTTCTTCTCTCAAAAGACATGAGATCATACTCATTGCTCATTTTAACTGTCCATTTTCTTCCAGTGACAGAAGCAAATAGAAGGCAGCAGAAAGGAAATGTGTTGAAGGTGGTAACAATAGAAAATTTTATTCCCGCATGCCATCTTAAACACAGAATAGATGCAAACTAGATTCCCCCAACAGGTATAAAACAGACTAAAAATGTCAAAAATACATCTGTCTGACCATGCTAGAAATGCAGAGAACACTATTTTGGTAGAAAAAACAGACCTCCCAAAGCATTAGGAGTCCAGCAGACTCATTCTATCAGTTCAGTAGGACACAGTCAAAACTGGATGTTACAAATTCTTAATGAAATCATATTTTAGAAGTGTCTCTATATGGATTTGAAAATTATGAAAAAAATGCAGTTATCAAAGTCCCAGTTTGTGCACAGATTTGAAAATCAACAGCAGGAACTCCCACTGCACTAATTATTTCATAACAACCTGCATTCTTACCAGCTTTGCACATCATTGAAGCCAGTAATTTAGAGACAATGGAGCCCCTTTTTCTCATCTTGCACTGCTTGCTGTATGGGAAGTAAGGAATCACTCCAATAATGCTTTTGGCACAGGAGGTTTTACAAGCATACACCATGATCAGGAGTTCCATGATTGTAGTATTCACATCCCTGGAATGAGAAGCATCTAGTTCTGTATTCATGCATTAAAAAAAAAAAATAATAATAATAATCTGTATCTGATTTCAATACAATACCTAAATTCACTCCAGAGATTCCATTCCAGTTCAGTATAAAAGAACAGTGATTGAGCTACCGCCATCAAGAATCCAGCTGCAGCCCTCAGGAGGGCCAAGGGCACTGGACCCAGCATTTAATTCTTCACTAGAATTACACATAATTGTTTCTGATTCTGATTTGGACAGCTCAGCACTTTGTTATACCATTCTCAGGCTTTTAGTAATATAGCACATTGCTACAGCAAACAATCATAATTTATCTCCAAGATAACTTCCACTGTGCACAAAACATTTTCCATATAGATAAAAAAATTAAAAAAGATGAGAATTGGTCATTGACTATGAGACATAACATTTCCATTACTAAGGCTTAAAAAAAATAAATAAATAAATCAGAGAAATCACTTGCATTTCCAAAGCTCTTTTCACACCAGAGAAAATTACTTTATGACGAGACTCATTGCCTAGAAAATAAATAGTCCTCCTACTTTTAAAGGTTTGTACCCCAAGCTGGACTTGGGGTAGCTAACATGGCAAGAATTTAAAAAGGATGTACTGAACAAAAGAAAGACACACCCACCTAGGGAAAATTTTCAGTGAAAATACAGGTTAGACCTATGTCTTCCCTGTGACCACGAGAGAGAGACCAGAGAGGCCTCTATAAGCTTAGCTTATGATTATATACACCATACAAAGAAAGGCAAAGAAGAATTGAAACAAAGGCATTCTTACGGACAGTCCATGTCAAAACACTAGTAAGGCATCTTCAAGCACTCACTTGGAAACTGTCTGGATGATAAACACATCCTTTCCTCTCACAGACTCTTGGATCTGCACTCTTGTTTCTGCCAAGAAAAGAAACATGTAACTTCACAGAAGAAAAATGCAACAAAAAAAACAAAAAACAAACAAAAAAAAGCGGGTAGTAAGCCCACATCCTTAAAAAAGTTTCCAGTTTTGCCAATCAAATGCTCACCTCTGTTTGGCTCCTGATACACCTGAACTTTTCCCATTTCAACTCCTAACCGCCTGCAGGAGCGGAAAAGAAAAACAGAAGACAGTATGTGAAAATGAAGGCAAAAAATGAATGAAAGCAAGTCCAACCATAACAGTAACAAGACACTAAGCTGCCCTGTAGGCAGGTTTTACTTACTCAGCAATCCTCTTTGATAGCTCCATGCATGAGGAATTTGAGTTAGCTGAGAACAGTACCAGTCCACCCTTGGTTATATTCATGATGGCCCCAAATTCAGTTGATGGCACACAAAACATCAAACCTACGTTGTCTTCCAACTTCTAAAAGACTGCAAGAGATCAAAGGTATGTATAAGCCACACTAAAAACAAAACAATTTTTCTGTGATGACAGTGATGGGTTGCTCACAAAAGTCTGAATTCTCCAGCACCCTTAGTAGTTAACAATGATTTTTATAACCCTTAAAGCACTCTGTACAGACCTAGCCCAATATACTTAAAAACATGCCCAAAAAATGGACTTTAGCCAGCTTTGTCCTCCTTCTCTTGCCCCCAAGCTTTACACAGTCCCCAGCAGTCTATTCCTCAAAAGAAACCTCCGTAACCTCCCAATAGACAACCTCACTTCAACACAGTTTCATTTGTGTTTTGTTTTCCTCCACCTGTCGTCTGATAACATGGACAATTTTTTCCATCATCTACTCCAGCTCAGTTTCTAGAAGAACTGAGCAACATTTAATGACTGTTTCAAGATCGTGAAGACAATTATCGGCAGGATTAAGCAAAACAGGAGCCTTTCTTTTGTCCCAACACCGTGCTAAATCGACTAGAAATCTATTTACAGAACTGTGCATCTTGCCATCGTTTTGTAATAAAAATTATAGACTTACAAATAAGGATGGAACGTAAGGAAGAGTTCAATAAAGCTGGTAGCTGTAAATAATGACCTCTTGCACAGTATATCCACTTGATGAAGTAGTAGCTGTCATTCTTTGATACTAATATTTCTCCTATGGAAACAGGAGAAAAATACCAAGAGGAAGTTTAGGTTTGGGGCTTTTTGGGTTTTGTTTTTTCCCCTAATAATAATAATAATGGCTAAACCCACTAACTCCATCAAGGCTCTTCACTTTTTATTCTCATCCTGAAACACTGCATTTTCATGCCTTCTTCTAACATAACCTTTTGTTCAAATAAGAGAAAATCATGTTGAAAAGCAGTCACGGACCTAAGCAGCATTCAGATAAAAATCGTAACATGCAGCCCTTCTTGCATATTAGTAGCCCAATCCTTTATAGTGCATTTTAGCATTATGTAGTGGACTGAAAATATCAAATACCAGGAGCATAATTCTAAATGAAGTAAAAATCAATATTAGTCAATACCTTATTCCCTGACAAATATTCCCCTACTGAAGAACACAGTTAGATAAGAGACATACATCATTTGTTCTAAAAATCTGATGGCATGCCAATTAGAGTACTCAAAAACAGCATTCAAAAAGAAAAATAACAGCTGTCATACTGACCAGAACAGCTGGCTATATTGAAAGAAAACCATTCAGACCATTTTTGCATTAAGACATTCTCTTGCCCAGTTTGACCTAGCAACAGAAATTGCACCATTTTCATCCTCAATTAAGAGCTATAAGCAAAACTCTTCATGGAGAGACTACGCTAAGCTCAGCAGCTTTGAATCAAAATCCACCCATGACCAAAACTTCTGGAATATGCAGAAAGAGGACACACACAGAGACAAAACAGGCAACAGAAATTTTGATGCCTAGATATATGACTCTAGCAAAATCTGGTGGACTTTTAAAACAATATCCTATTCCTTGAAGCCTTTGCCTTCAGCTACAAACACTTAAAAATAAAAATTGGCATTTGAATCCTAGATGGCAGTACAGCAATGTAGTATGAATCTCAGCTACACTCCTGTATCCTTCCAAAGGGACCCAACTATTTAAAGGGAGTAGTCTAAACTCATTTTGTAATAAAAAATAATTCCATTTATCAGCTACTGTTTCTTTTGCTTTGTTTCAGTTGTTAGCTCCCAGGTGCTAACTTGCCACCACCTGCCAAATATGCATACTGATACTAAAGATGCATCTTAAATGCATCACAAACACACGCTGCGAGTTTTCTCTTGAAATGGGCTTTTAGCTCTCAGAACAACACCCGAAAGCGCTTCCCCTGTGTCACCAGGCGGGAGAAAGCAGGCGCAACTTCCAAATATCACCGCAAACATTTACACGGTGCTCCAATGATGCCATTTTTCCGCCCCACTTGCTTTTCCTTATCCGTGGAACAAAGAAAGTAACTGCGGGGAGTCCGAGAGCTGCCGAAAGGCAGGAGCTGCCGCCTGCCGTTTGTTGTTCAGGGTGCGTTTTACTCCACGGGAAGACACGACACGTGCGAGCAGCCACGAGCCGCTTTTCCAGAGCCGCAGGACAAGGGCTTCCCCACGGCCACGCCTCAAGGAGCGGGCCAGGGGGCTCGCGGTGCGCGAGGAGCCGCTTTGCCCGGGACAAACCCGGGCAGCCGCCTCGCAGCACGTGCCGGGATGAGAGCGAGCGCCGGGCACAGCGGCCCCGGCCCGTCCCCGCGGCCGGGCACGAGGGA
>VZSV01000059.1:4370499-4384193 GCA_013398735.1 Nothocercus julius | reverse complement strand
CGCGCCGCCCCGCGCCCGGCGGATCCCGAGCCCGAGCGGGCTGCGCAGCCCCCGCTCAGGGCCCCGCGCGGGGCTGGCACATGAGCGGGTGGAAACGGGATTGTTTCCAGGCGGGACGGCAGCGGGGCCGTCGCTGGGCCCGGGAGCTCGTGCTCTGCATTATGGCGCTCCCAGGGCTCGCAGTGCGGGACAGGGGACAGGCCGGGCCGCTTGCACAGAGCGGGGCTGGGGAGCATGGGGACCTGCCCGTGACACCCCGAGCAGGGCGGTCTCGGGGGTGTCAGAAATGAGCAGGGCTCCTTAACTAGAGAACTGGGCTTAAATCAGCGAGGCTTCCCCGAGAGGCGTCAGTGTTTTCCTCGCCCTACCGCTCCCAGCGTATAGGAATGCGCCGCGGAGACCCCGGCCCCATCCCAGCCGGCTCCACTGACTCTCCCTTTCGGGCTCCAGGCTACGCAGGAGGCAGCGGGGAGATGGCGAACCAGGCACCGGGCAGCGGGGGCCTCCCCAGCGCCGAGCTCTGGGCCTCCCACAACAGGATGGTCATGGAACCGCTCGACAGCAACGACCCGGAGGTGAGAACCCGCTCCCTGCGGAGCAGGTCAGCGCGGGCACCTGCTTCCCTCATCCCAGCAGCCACGGGGACACTGACCTCCCCAGGCCGGTGCCGCAGGGGCGGGAGGGTCCAAGGCTGAGCCGGTGCCTGTGCCCTGTTGCAGTGAGAGGTGCGGAGGGAGGATGCCCTCCAAGCACGTGCTGCGAAACGCGGTCCCACCCGGCATTTGTCGCCTGTTCCCCTCTGCTCTGCAGTTTGGTGTCTGCAGAAGTGCAGACAGGGGCCGGGCCAGCGTGGCCAAGCCTGGTGCTTTCTGTAGCCACTTAGACTGTAGCCCAAACGACAGCTGAATTAGAGGTACAAAGTGAGGCCTGTGACAGGACACCTGAGATGTCCAGGACCAGTTCTACCAAAAAGGGATCTCACCTCCTTTCTCCAGTACCTTTCCAATTCTCTCTCCATTGCGATTTCCCCTCTGGGGGCGCATCCCCAGCTGTCAGCGTCCCCGTGCACGGTGAAGCAGTTTCTCCTGTCCCCCAAAGGTGTTCAGCATCATCAAGAAGGAGAAGCGGCGCCAGAAGCTGGAGCTGGAGTTAATTGCCTCGGAAAACTTTGCAAGCCGAGCAGTCCTGGAAGCCCTGGGATCCTGCATGAACAACAAATACTCCGAGGGTTACCCTGGACAGAGGTACAGGGCAATCAACCCAAGCCCTTACGGGGAGGAGATGGAAACCACCCCGTTTTCCAGGGCAGGCTCTGAACCCCTCTGCTTCTGCCCTTGGTGGTGTTTGGGCTGTCCTGCTGCCCTGGCTGCTGCCACAAACACGGTGTCACCCGGATCTTCCCACCCGGCACGGCCTTGGTCGCATGGACCTTTCTTCATCAGTTTGCTCTTAATTCCCTGCAGTTTGTCCTAAGCAAACAGCACCAACCCCGGTGTAAATCCCGCCATCCTCTGCCAACAGGTACTATGGTGGCACCGAGTTTGTAGACGAGCTGGAAAGGCTGTGTCAGAAGAGAGCCCTGCAGGCGTACGGGCTGGACCCCCAGAAGTGGGGGGTCAACGTCCAGCCGTACTCAGGTACCGGCGCTCGGCTGTGCTCTGTCGGCCCCGCGCCCGTAACCGTCCCGGCGCCCGTGACCGGCCTGCGGTGCTCTCACCGCAGGGTCTCCCGCCAACTTTGCGGTGTACACGGCCCTGGTGGAGCCCCACGGCAGGATCATGGGGCTGGACCTGCCCGACGGCGGCCACCTCACGCACGGCTTCATGACAGACAAGAAGAAGATCTCCGCCACCTCCGTCTTCTTCGAGTCCATGCCCTACAAGGTATGGAGAACCGCTGCAGCTGTGCAGGGATGTGGTCACCAGAAGCGCTAGGGCCTCCTAAGAGTAACGAGGGCCAACCAGGGTGGCTGAATGTGTCTCCTCTCCAAGGCGAGGTGACCTGGGAGGTTAGGAGGAGGTGGATGAGTTAGTAGGAGCCGCAGGTCCCTTCCCTTCTCACCGCTTTCTCCCAGCTCTGTCACATCCCCCTTGCACCAGCACCCCCTCCTGCGGGGCGGCCCTGGGGCTGATCCTCCCCGGTGCCAAGGCGGCTGAACCCTCCTTCTCATCTCCCAGGTCAACCCCAAGACCGGTTACATCGACTACGACCGACTGGAAGAGAACGCCCGCTTGTTCCACCCCAAGCTGATCATAGCAGGTGAGGGTCAAAGCTCCCCAGCCTTCCTGCTCCCCTGTGGGGCTCCTCCCCATCCCCAGGCTGTCCCGGGGCCCGTGAGCAGCAGCTCCCGCAGCCTCGTGCCTAGAGCAGCCCCCGGGGCCACACGCTGTGTCCCCCCCCCCAGGCTTCAGCTGCTACTCGCGCAACCTGGACTACGGGCGCATGCGGCGCATCGCCGACGCCAGCGGCGCCCTCCTCATGGTCGACATGGCCCACATCAGCGGGCTGGTGGCGGCCGGCGTGGTGCCCTCGCCCTTCGAGCACTGCGACGTCGTCACCACCACCACGCACAAGACGCTGCGGGGCTGCAGGGCCGGCATGATCTTCTACCGCAAAGGTGCCTGCGGGGAAACGCTGCGCTGGGCAGGGGAGCTGCTGTCACAGGGGCTGGGAAGGGCAGAGAGGCCTCCTGGGGACATCGGGGGGGGCCTTCCCAGGGCTCAGGGGTTGGCTGCGGCCCAGATGGGAGACAGAATCACCCCGGGCCCTGCCGCGAAGGAGCCGGGTGCGGTGGTAGGGCCGCGCGAGGCCGCGCTGCCCGCGGGTGACGCTGCCCTCCTGTCCCGCAGGCACCCGCAGCGTGGACCCCAAGACGGGCAAGGAGACGCTCTACAACCTGGAGAGCCTCATCAACCAGGCGGTGTTCCCGGGGCTGCAGGGCGGGCCGCACAACCACGCCATCGCAGGTGGGGAGCGCCACGCCGCCGCGGCGGGCAGGGGGCTGCGCCCCAGGGCCCGGCGCAAATCAACAGCCACGCGGCGCCAGCAGCGCCCCGGGGGCTTTGCCCATCCCTCCGGGCGGGAACGGGGCCAGCAGAGGCACTGGCAGCGACCAGCGTCGGTGCCCAGGCACCGCGCGGGGCCTCGAGCCCGGCACTGCCCCGCCGCTCGGCCTCGCCAGCCTCCGCCGTCGCTTTGCTCGGCTTTGGGGACGCCTCGCCCTGGCGGCGGCAGCCCCAGGAGCTCTGTGTGTCCCCGGCAGGCATCGCCGTGGCACTGCGGCAGGCCGCGACGCCCGAGTTCAAGGCCTACCAGCAGCAGGTGGTCGCCAACTGCCAGGCGCTCTCAGCGGCTCTCACGGAGCTGGGCTACAGCATCGTCACGGGTAAGGACGGCTCCCCGAGGCACCTCCCGAGGACACCCACAAAACTGCGGCCGCTGAACAGACGCGCTAAGAAGTTCCCCTTCCCATGGGGCAGGAGCCCTTCTGCCCTCAGCCGTGCGCTGCCGTGCCAAGCCCTCCTCGCTAGGGTCTGGAGCGGGAGCTGCGTTTGCCCCACGATCCTTCCTCGCCCAGGCTAAATTCCTCTCTTTGCAGGGGGCTCTGACAACCACCTGATCCTCCTGGATCTGCGGAACAAGGGCACGGACGGCGGGCGGGCTGAGCGGGTGCTGGAGCGCTGCTCCATCGCCTGCAACAAGAACACTTGTCCTGGTGAGAGAGCCCGCGAGCTCCTGCCGATTCCAATTCCTTGTGCTCCTGTGTGGCCCCACAGAGGTGCCAGGAGCCAGGCTGGGTCACCTCGTGCCATGGTTGCGGTACCCGCCTGGGTGACAAGCGGCTTGTTTCGGTGCAGGTGACGTCAGTGCCCTGCGCCCCAGCGGCCTCCGCTTCGGCACGCCGGCTCTGACCTCCCGGGGCTTCCGGCAGGACGACTTCCAACAAGTGGCTCATTACATCCACAGAGGTGAGGCCGGCGTGGCACCGAGGCCGGCGTGGCACCGGGCCGGCCTGCTGACCTGCACCCTCCCGTCCCGGCAGGCATCGAGCTGACCCTGCGCGTGCAGAACGACATGAGCCCCAAGGCCACGCTCAAGGAATTCAAGGAGAAACTGGAGGAGGAGAGATACCGGGCGGACCTCGAGGCGCTCAAGGAGGAGGTGGAGGCCTTTGCAGGAACCTTCCCGCTCCCGGGCCTGCCCGTCCTGTAACAGGGCCTGGGGCCAGAGCCGGGACCCACTGGGACGGTGGCTCCTTCCCAGCCCTGCCCAGGCCCTGCAGCGGCTGCTGCCCAGGGGCACCTCCCTCCCCGCTGTGGTTCCTGTCCAGCTGCTGCTCCTAGTTCTGCTCTTACCTCTCCCCTCACATAGGGGCACAGGATCTGTCCCCCCGGTGGCAAACACCAGCCCTTTAACCACTAAACATTTCAAGCGGGATAACCCAGCTGTTGGTAGGGGACGGAGCGGGTCCCCCTCACCTTGCGGCCGGGGTGGGGGTCACTCCAGCTCCCCATCCGCGTGGACACCCCACGTGTTGCACAGACCCAGGGCCCCGTGCGGCGGCCCGAGCGGCTTCGCTGCCTTCGAAAGCCTCGCTGAGCCCGTCCTCACCGCGTCGCCCGCGGGATCCACCTGCGACGGGAAGAGGTGCCCGGTGCCAGCCCCCCATCCCAGCACTGCCCTCCCCAGGGATCCCTCCTCCGACTCACCACCATTACTAGCCCCCGTCTCCGGTCTCTCTCCGAGCACATCCGAAGCACAGTGCTTAGGTAGAACCATTTTTTAATAAGCACAGTAAAATTAAGAATTTAACCACAAAGTATGACAAGAATTATAAGCTTAAAAAATACAACCAACTTTTTTTTTTTTTTTTTTGTATTTCAAAAATATCTGAACCCAAATAAATAATTTTTTAAAAGTACATTTCTCAGCCTAGTCATTTGGTGTTCACAGCTGTCGAACTCTTGTGCAGTGACACGTACAGCACTACACTAGGATGTGCTTCTCGGGTACCTCCCGAGCGCACTCGCTCTAGCTACGGACGCAAGCGTTCTGTACACACGGGCACGCACACGGAACTCCACATGCAGTAATAAGATACAGTGCTTTAAAATAAGATGAGAATCCATCCCAGGCTCCCCGCAGCCCTCGGAGGCAGCTCTTTGCCCAGCCCCATCCCCATGCTCGCTCGGCCTGCGCCAAGGACGCCAGCGGGACTGGGTACCCTGTGTTTCTGCCTCCCAGCTCACAGGCAGCTCTCGGCACCTGCTGTGTGGCAGCTTTGTGACCTCTTGAGCTTCCCCTCAGAGCCTCCTCAGCTCCCTGTGTTTCTGATCACACCTGGTTGCAGGTGCCTTCGCAAAGTTCTGTTACAAGCCCCCCGTCCCGCAGCGGGTCCTGCCCGGCTCTCCCAAAGCAGCCCGTTACCTGCCGCAGCACTGCGGGATCAGGGCCAGCTCCGCGCAGCCCAGCGCCGCATGGAAACCAAGGAACAGGCTCGCAGTGACGGAGCCATCAGCCCTACTTGACTTTTGCTTCCCAAGCTCTTCTCCCACCGCTCACAAAATGGGTAATATTGCTAGAGTCTAGGCAGTACTTCCCTAGTCAAGGCATGACAGCTTTGGAGCTGCGCAGAAGTGATTGCTACTGGATGGAAGTAGAAATCGGAGCACTATTCTCTGAGAAATGAAACCTGCGGAGGGTTAATATTACCTACTCCTATGGCTGACTGTCCTCGTGGTTGCATCGGGAAGCGGCACGCTCGTTTGCCTTAGAGCAGGAGCTAGCAGGACATCTCCAAACACAGGGAACTAGAGGAGCAGGAAAACCAAATACAGCCCCCGTGGATGGCAGGCGGCTGCAGGAGACCTCAGCTCTGCGGAATTCCGGAGCCCCAGACAGCCATGCAAGAGGCAAGGACACGGAGGCAGCGCCCGTAGAAGGGACAACGGCCAAGGGCCATGCGTGCCGGGTGCCCGCGGACTCGGGTGGCGGTTGGGCTGGGCGGCGGTGCGGGTAGCTCGGGTGATGCAGTGCAAGCCAACTAACATGCCAAGACTGCTGGAGCTGTTAGTACTAAGATCTTAACTCGTTATTAAGTTTTCTAATGCCGGCAACTACGGAGGTAACACAGTGAAGATGAGGAAAAAGTCTTAAAGTGCTGATAGAGGGATCGCTGCTGCATGGTCAGATCAGACGGAAAAAGGACTGAGCAAAGAGGGAATGGGCTCCTGAGCCCCCCGCTGCACCCAGGCTCCCCCATTTCGGCCCCTTAGCAGCTCTGCAAGCAGCAAGGGCAGGTTGGGCTTCAGACAGTGACATTCCGTGCTGTGGGAATACCGGAGTCCACATAACTCCTCGTTACCTGGCGTGGGGAGGAGAGCTCGGGGCTCCCCGTGCCTGAGCAGCTTCCCAGCCCTCGGAGGCTCATTGCTCCCTAGTTCCTGGAGCAGGTAACACGGAGCTGCCCCGGCTGCCAGTCCAGGAACGAGCGGTGGTGCCGGCAGAGCCCCCCGGCATTCTCTGAAACTCCAACCTGCTTTGTGGTACAGATGAAGAGAATTGGATGGGTGGAAGAACAAGCACTGCTAAACACAGCCTCATATATCAGATATTACAGACTTGATCAAGGGAGAAAAGTGACTTTTTTGCCAATTTATGAGTGCAGCTAAACACTACAAGTAAAGACCACTAACTAAGAGGTCACTTGACACTGATCATCCATCCTGCCCTACTGCTCTGAGCTGCCAGTCTGGAGGAGAGATAAGTGATCCAGCCAGGACATTTCATCTGCCTCTCCTTCCCCAAAGACAAGTGAGTTTTCAGCAAAAAACACGAGCTCCTGCGACAAACACCTCTCCAGCACAGCGGGTCAGGCGACACGCAGACAGCCGGGCACTGCCCCGTGGCACCTGCGTCACCCATACACTAAGGTGCTGCCCCTTCCCAGGGGGATCCTGCCTTGACTTTAGCTTGAAAGTTATTCGGCTGCACATAAACGCACACGGAGACACTTCAAGCCGCTTCAGAAAGGACGTGTCTGAGAGCACAGGGGTTTCCCTAGCAGACCCAGCTCACATGCAGCAGCAGCGTACAGGAGGACACAGCACTGGGAAAGGAAAAGGGCTTTGAACACGAGCTCTCGAGACGCCCGGGCAGCTCTGCAGCCCTGCACACACGCACAGCGGCCAGCGCGGATCGCTGCTCCCTGCGGCGCGGGTGACGGGACGCACTGCCACCTGGCTGCACGCCGCAACCATCCGCGCAGGCTCCACTCTTGGAAAATCCTTGTGCTGCCAGCTCTAGTGTCCCAGCAGAGCTGGCCTCGCCGAAAGCCACCAAAAATAACACTGATGTCCAAAACAGAGTCTTCCCACCGTCCTGGCTTGTGCCTCCTGCACTATGCCCAAGAGCCCCTAGCAGGCAGGTAGTGCTCCCAGCGTGTGGCTGTCACAACAGCTGCACGCAACAGCCGTCCCTGCACCCCTGCCCTTGGGGACGCAGGTCTCCGAGCAGGGCAGTGATCACAGCACGTTCCAGTGCAGTCCAACCCACGCCGAGCAGCCCCACAAGCGACGCAAAAGCTTCCCCCCGTACAGAGGGAGCGTTGCAGTCAGTTCCAGCACCATCTCACACAGTCGCAATAAATACAGGTTATAAAAAAAACCCTTGTACTTCAGCTAGTCATGTAAAACCTAAGCCACTTTTCCTCCAGAATCAGACAAGAACGGTGCCAAAAAGTAAAACCAAGGCTGTCTTTCTTAGCAAGACTTTTTCTTGCTTAAAAGTACTACAAAGGCTGTGGCTACCACATGGCACTGGATGTGGGGGCAACCTCCAGCCCACCAAGGTGGCCAACGAGACGCGGCTCTGAGGAGACTCCAGAGGGAAGCGCTGGGCATGAAACTCTCAGCACCGACAGGAACAGCCTTGCAGGAGCATCACCCCGACGGCGAGGTGACCCTTCTGGCACAGATACGGTAAAGAAGCTTTGAAAGGAGGATCCTTCCTTGGTATCCAACGACCGAGCTCAGAGAGCTGCAGTTCTGCCCTGTCCAGAACTTCCCCGGAATGTCACGGGAGAGGTAGTCAAGAAATTACAAAGGCTGGCGTTAAAATAAATTGGCCTGGCCAGAAGCAGCATGCAGTGACACCGAACGTGCTTCACCACAAAGCACAAAATTCAAATCCCCAAACAAAAAGGCTACACGGATACAACAGGTGACCCAGCACATTCATCCTGGATCTCTGCTGAGCACTAGCGTCCCACCAGCCGGGCAGCCTGCTCGCTGTCCCTCGCTGCACCGCTGCTTCCCCACCACAAAAAACAAAATAAAGTAAAAAGGAGCCTTCCCTTTGCTCTGTTTGCTCTGCTCAGCTCCAAGCTTTCCTTAAAGGCCACCCTTGACTTCCCAGGCTTGGAGGATTCTTGGTGTGCCTCCCACCGTTCCCGGAGGTGGCCCGGCAAGCCGGACGTGTCCCATTAACAAGGCACAGTGCTCGACGTTCCCAGCAGCCGGAGCCTCGGTGCCTGCCGGCATCACAGAGGAGCTTCTCCATGAGCCACTTCCAGCAAAACTGAGAAACGGGCAGCGCTTTCGGCTCCTGTGCTTCCAGCACTACCTGCGGGCTCAGGAACAACCAGCTCTGGGAAGCACCAGGGAACCCTGAAAATGCCCAAAGGGACACAACCAACTACCGCTTCGCACGGGCAGGTAACCGCATGCTGCCATCCTTCCAGAAATTTTTAGCATGTACATCAATTATACCCCACACGCAGGCCACATACAAGTAGATTAAAGTCTTCACGTGGCTTTCACACTTCCCCAGTCTCTGTCACGGCTCCACAGAAGACAGCACAAGCATCCCAGGCATTCTGGGGTGCACATTACTAAATATTGCTTCACATGAGAGCCCACCTCTCTCCATGCCATAATCCCCCTGCAATGCTACTGTCCAGTGCATTAGAAGTTAATAGTGTCCCTTTCAACACTTAAAACCAGAGTGGCCAATGTTTTATGTGATGGAATATCTAAGCTCTGGGCTACGCAGAAATTAAGTCACTTGGACATTAGGACATTAATTTCTACTGAGCAGAGACGCTTGCAAATGCAGCAGTATTTTTGCCCTTTCCTGATATATGAGAGCTTCTAGAGACAGCATCAATGTCAAGCACGGATGATCTTTGTCAGAATCCAAGCATGACGGCAGACAGCCCAGATGATACTAAATTTTGTACAAAAAGCTGGGAACATAGTCAAATCTGAGCAGAGGGTTCCCCCCCTGGTCAGGTTCCTGAATGTACTGCAGCTTCAGCAGCTCAGCTAGATACTGTACAATTTTGATATCTTCATTAGCGAGGCCCAGGTGCAGCTTCAGAAAGTTCATCCTGCGACTTACAACAGATTCCTCGGCTTCCCTCTCACTGATGGGGAGGTGCAGGTGGTGGCAGAAGGTGAAGAGGAAGGCTTTGGAGCACAGCTGAGCGAGGATGCTCTGCACATGCAGGTAGTAGGTGCTGCCGCGCTTGATCTGGGTGCGGTGGTCCGCCAGCCTCGGCACCAGCGCCCCTCTGTAAAGGGGGCCGCGCAGGGTCTTACTGTCCGCATCCAGGATGCTGATGTAGCGGCTGTAGCGGCCCAGTGCGTGCACCATGTTCACCCCAGCGGGGGACACCGTCCTGAAAGAGCAAGGGGAGAGAGCAGTTGGAAGAAAACAGAGGGTACAGAGCGTTAACTGCATGTCCACGGCCTTGTGCTACATGCAGCGGGCTGTAAGCAAAAGCACAGGAGCCTCGGCGGGCAAATCGAGCCTGCTGTGGAAGACAGTGGGGAAAATATCTCTTCAGGCTGACAGATTTCAGGGAAACCTTCATCTCCTGGAGCCCTGCGGGCAACTGATGTGAACTGCATGTGCATTGCTTTATCGTTGCGGAACAGAAGCTACTCTGGAAGCAGCTGGTGGCACCTGGATGCAGCAATAAGGACCACTAGAAATCTCCTTGCCACAAGCTCTGCTTTTCCCTCCCAAAAACGTGTTTTGGGAGGGAGCTGTTCTGAGGTGGTCAAAGCCTTGATCAGAGTGAAACCTTTCGCCCTTCCTTTGATAACAAATAGAATAATCCATAAACCATAATATAAAAATCACATCTATCCACATACCCTGTAAACACTCAGGGCTTTTAAAAACCCACTTGACGGAGAATTTGGGAAGCAACTGTTGGCAGAGCTGCCACCCCGCCACACAAGCAGAGAAATTGGAGCAAGTCCCAGCTTAGGGTAACTCAGTCCATCATAACCACCCGGTGCTGGAGAATTCAGCAACCCAGAAAGCAGGTTTCTGTGTTTTGAGTCTCACTGGGCTCACAAACACCCTTTCAGCGGCTCTGACACTGACACTCTCATCCAGATTTTCCACTTCGGTGACAGTCACAGGCATTCCCTGTCACACCTGCGCCCGCAGCGCCACAACACATCCCAGGAACACACAAAGAAGACTGTTTTCATAATAAATGAAGTGTGTAAATAGTGAGTAATCACTATTTAAACAATATAAATTATGAAGCCACATTTTTTGCATTCGGGTGCAGGGGGAGGGACGTTAGTTTGTTTATTTTTGGGATGAAGTCATGCTGAGCAGAAGTTCCCTCCACACCTGAGCTGAAATCTCAGCCCAAGGAGCTCTTGGGACCCTCTGTTCTGACCTGCTGGTGCAGGTGACAGGACACCCGTCCTGCAAAGCACAGCCACCCTCTGCCCAGCACAAACCAAGGCGGTGACGCTCCGTTCCTGACTTCTACGTTTCATCACCCACACGTTACCTCTTCTTAGGGCTCATGTCTGCACAGTGCCCATTTGAGAAGCAAAATCCTGGCTAGGAAATTGCGAGTGTACAGGGAGCGGGTGCAGGGGGAAGGGAAAGAAGGTACAGGGAGCACCTGGGTTTCATAGTACCCAGAGAAGAGGCAGAAGCAACTCATTCTCCTGCTTCGCTAGGCTAAAACCTAAAACGATGGGAAATCTCCTGGCAAAATAACTAACTGGAGTCAGACAGATGTTGCAAAAGACCTCGAGGGAAGCTGGTTATAAAGAAGCTGACAAATATACACACCCATCTACCAATTCATACTGACATCTTATAAGCAGAATTTTATGACAGCTGCATAGGTAATTCCATAAAGAGAAGTCTCCCCCCCACCAGCTCACCTCAGAAATTCTAGCTTAGAAGACTCCCTTTTTAATCACAGACCTTGCCACAAACAGGCAAGCAGAGCCCCTAGTTCATTTACAGCCTTGCTTTACCTCTGCAGTCCGATCAGCTTCCACTTCTGGAAATCCACAATGTGCAAAGGGGAAGTGACCCAGTGTTTCACGGGCTTGGCGTAGACGCCGCAGTTGGGCACGAAGATGGAGAGCGCGGTCACAAGCTTCTTGACTATTGCTTCATCCTCCCCCAGCACGATGAGGGTCCTCCCGCTGAGCAGGGAGTATATTGCGGGGTGAGCAAAGGGATACTGCCTGATAAAGCGCAACGCGTTCTGCCCAGCCTTCTTTTTGTGCCTTTCGCTGGCGGGAAGGGCGGGATGAGCGGGAGAAGGGGCTGGCTCCGAGCAGGTGGATGCGGCGCTGCTGATGTAGCTCGTGGTGTCTGAGCACTCATCCAGGCTGGTTTTACTCACGTCCCGGCTGCCTGCCAGGTAGCGCGGGTCGAGTTCGTAGGACAGAAGTCCCGCCGAGGCGCTGTCGGCGCAGTGGTAGCCCGCGAAGGCCCCGTGCAGGCCCTGCTCGGGCGGCCGCAGCGGCTGCGGGGGGATGCTCACCACACCGTCCTCGTCCTCGCAGGGCTTCACGCCGAGCTCGGGCAACGGCTCCGGGAAGCTGGGACTCTCTTTCCCGATGCAGCAGGCGGAATCGACCTGCAGGAGGTCCTCTTGCTTTGAATTGCCTTCCTGCTCATCTGCATTATCCAGGCTTAACTTGGGACTAAAATGAAGGCCGCCCTCTTCGTCATCTGCATAAGGTTCTTCATTAATGGCACTTGGGTAGCTCGCTTTGAAATCTTCCGGGATGAGGGACTCCGAGGGGCATGTGCTGAGAACCTCGATGCTGTCCTCGCTGACGGTCCTCCTGCTGCCCACCTTGCTCCTGCCTACCTGGGGGCTCGGACTGATGGGTAAGCTAGCCTGGCTCTCCGATTTGGTTAAAACGGATGCCGACTTTTCTGTTCCGAGAACCTCAATGCTCTCCCCGCTACTGATACTCCCTTTAATGTCCGCATCAAGATAGTCCAAATTGTCCTGGTGCTCAAAAGTTATGGATTCTGTCATTGTGGGGTCTTGTGAGTCCTCAATTTCCTGCTCCATCTTGATAGGCACACACTCCACGCTGGACTTGTATGATCCTAGGCTGATTACCACTTTAGGAGTGGGAAGCTCTTCCAAACACTTTCTGTTGACGGCATCTTGACTAAGTCTCTGGCAGCCTCTGTACTGCTTTTCAGGTGCTTTTTCATCCAGAAGGGATGCGTCTTCAAAGAGGAAGTTGGTCACACTTTGCTGTTTTAAAAGCGCTCTACTGATCTGGTTCGTCAAGAGGTAGCACACGTCACCTCGGAAAGTCCTCTCAATCTGATGCAGCTGATCCAAAGTCTGGGTGAAAAAGTAAACGTCGCAGAGCTCCTCCAGCGTTTTCAGCTTCTTGTCAAAGCATTTGGCGGACTTTGCTTTGATGAGTTTGGGGGTATAGGATGGCACGTGCACGTACGGGTGCGTTTCGCCAGGCTCGGCGAGCTCAGAGGTAGTCGGGTCCTGCTCACAGCTCACGTGAGCCTGATCCAGTCCGCACTCGGGCTCGTAGGGGTGGAAATCGGAATCCTTCAGTTTCCTATAGGGATAGGACCGGATTTGCTTTAACAAATCTTGATGCTCAATGATAGATTTTTCAACACTGGCCAGTTCATTGGCCTTCTCGATTGCTTGGGTGGTGTAATACCCTTTGTCGTTGGATTTCTTCTGGATCTCAGTTTCATTGTGCAGCACGGTCCTTGTGTAGTCGAGGTCTTTCAGTTTCTTTTCCAGCTCACTGGCAAAAGCTTTCCTGTTCCCCGTCTTCAGGCATTCGGACGCTTTGGAGAACTCCGCAGAGAGCTCCTGGAACTGCTGCATGATCTTGTGCTCGTCAGCAGAGATGTAGGCCATGCAGAAGGGCCTCACGAACCCGCGGGCTTCGAGGTCATACAAAGTCAGGTGGTGCACGTAGGCGAAGGCCCCTTCCTTGGAGTCCCCCAGCACCACCTTGGAGTCCTCCACGAAGTTCAGCTTCGGGTAGGCGCAGCCGGGCGGGTGCCCCACGAAGGACGCCTGGTAATCCACAGACATGATCCGCAGCGAGAAATAATTGAGGTCGAAAGCGCCGGGCACCTTGGCGTCATTGGGGATGGTGAGCAGGGGCTGCGGCCCCACCTGCTCCGAGAACTCGGAGATGAGGATGAAGTCGCGGGTGAACTTGGAGCCGGCGACCTTGGACCAGGGGTTGGCGCCGGGGCCGCCGAAGGGCAGCAGCGGCACCGAGTACTCCTCGGGCAGCGGCGGCTCGGCGCACGGCTCCTCCTCGCGCTCCTCCTCTCTCGTGAAGGCCACCACGTCGGGGGCGCTGATCATATTTCCCGCGGGAGGGAGGGAGCCGGGCCGGGGGAGC
>VZSV01000059.1:4352831-4370349 GCA_013398735.1 Nothocercus julius | reverse complement strand
CCATCTTGGCGTCACATGACCGCGCGGCCCCGCGCCCGGAAGCGAAACCGGCCCCAATACCTTGTTAATTTTTTTATTACTATTTATTCTTTTTAATCGTCGTCTCGGCTCGTCTGCCCTGGGAGGCGATGCCAAGGTGAGGGGAGGGAGATTGTGTGTGGCGGGGGGGGTAATAAATAAAGTGTCTCACCGCGGGGCATCCTGGGAGTTGTAGTCCCCCGCCGCCTCCGCTTACGGGTAGCGCTTTACGGCAGGACGTAACGGAGGAGCAAAGCGCGGCCCGTCCCGCCACGGTTTGCGACAGCGGGAGCGCGGGCCGAGGGGTGAGGAGAGCGACGGGTTGGGGCGGGGGGCGAGAGGATCTAGGGGGGTGACAGGAGGGGTGACGAGAGGGAGCGCGGGGAGGTGACACTGTGGAGGGTGAGGAGAGGCCCTGGGGGTGACAGGGGCCCAGGCCCCGTGTGAGGAGGTGGCCTCGGGTGGCAGGGGCTGTCACGGTGAGGAGAGGATCAAGGCGGGGTGACAGGGGCCATTTCCTGGGGAGGGGAGAAGGTCATGGGGGGGTGGCAGGACGGGTGTCCCGCGGTGAGGAGAGGGAGCGGGGGGAGATGATGGGGACACTGTGGAGAGTGAGGAGAGGCCTTAGGGGGTGACAAGGGCCCAGTCCCAGGGTGAGGAAAGGGCCTTGGGGGTGATAGGGGCTGCAGTGGGTGACGAGAGGATTTAGGGGGGTGGCAGGAGGGGTGCCCTGTAGTGAGGAAAGAGACCGGGGGAGGGTGACTGGGGACACTGTGGAGGGCGAGGAGAGGGCCTGGGGGGTGATGGGGACTGTCATAGGTGACAAGAGGATCTAGGGGAGCCCATGGGGCCTGTGCTGGTCTGAGAGGCCCATCCCAGGGCGAGAAGGGAGTTCGTCCCGGGTGGGAGCCTGGGGGCAGTGCTGGCCATGGGTGAGGGGCCTGCCCTGGGGGAGGGAAAGCCCTGCTGGGGTGGGAGCAGCTTGGGGGGGCCCTGTCCGGGCTGAGGGTGCTGGAGGGAGGGCAGGAGTGGGGTGAGCAGTTTTGGCGGGGGGAGTCGAGATCCTCATCCAGCCCAGCCGCTCCTTGCAGACCTTGCAGGGCGGAGGCTGTGCCGCATCCCACACCTGGCTCATCTGGCAGAGGTGTCTGCCTGGAGGATGCCATGGACCCCTGCCTAGGTTGCTGGCCACAGACCCATGGAGGGGACATTTAGGGACTGCTCTGCCTGCTGAAGGGGATCAGCTCCCGGGCAGGGGAACTGGTCCCAGCACGAAGACACAGTAAGATGTTCTGGCACTGTTGGAGCTGTCACCATCGACTGCAATGAACTTTCGAGCGAGGCTCTTTGCTAGCTGTGGAGTCAGGATGCTGCCCCAGCCCTGGCGACTCTTCTCTCGGGCCGCAGAGGACACTACACTGCAAAGGATCCGCAAGGTCTTGTGCGTGGCTGAGAAGAACGATGCTGCCAAAGGAATTGCAGATCTTCTTTCCAACAGCAGAATGCGGCGGGTAGGAACTTATCCATTGCTTGGCTTCCTGTTGCTTGCTGATACTCCTGCAGGTCTAGCTGGACTGAGCTGGACTTGGCCAGCTCATCAGAGTGTGGGTTCAGCTGCGGTGCAGCTCAGGCATTGTCTCAGGTCTCTCATGCAGCCCTGACCTGCTCTGCACAACTTGACTCAGGCATTTCAAACAGCACATTCAGTGCTGCCTCACTTGCCCAAACATATTGTAGAAGTGTTGGACTCTTTTTTTGGTCACTTAATTCCTGTTAGAGTTTAGCTCTCCATTGTCCTTCTCTGCCTTCTGTAGGCATTGAGCTCATCCATGAGGGCTGTCTGTGTTTTTCCTAGCTTTGCAGTGTATGTAGAAGACATTAGGAACTGAAACCACCTGCTGACATGCATTTTCTAGTCAAAAAACACTGCTTCTGCAGTGTCAGCAAGTGCCAGGGGGTTATGGAAGTTCACATAATAAGGCAGAGAGAGTCTGTGGTCTGGGGAAGAGTTCAAACATCTCATCTCTCTGCTACTGCTTTGTTCTGTGACCACTGAACATAACTTTGCATAATTACTTGGTATTTCAGTTTACCTTATACCTAATGCCTTTTGATAGGGTGCTTAGAAGAGCTAATGTTTCTAGGTTAGAATTGCATTGGAAATGCATGGTGTTACTGAGAACCTGAGCACTGATAGCTCAGTCAGTGAAGATATTGGCACACTTCCATGGAAGAAAATGCAAATATTTCTATCCAGTCTGGAAACTTCCACAAATCTCCGTCAGGTCACAGGTCCTCTTGGGGACCCTGTGCTGACACCCTAGTTATGCTATGGAGCAGGACACTAAATTGTTGGAAACAGGGAGTGTTTGTCTTTGCTAATAGCAACTCCATTAAAACAAATCACTGTCTTTCTGTCTGTCTGTCTGTCTGTCTGCACCATCCATGGAGTGATGATTGTGGCTTCCCCTGGGGCTTGTGTTGCAGTATGGTTACAATGGGAAGTGCTATTTCCCTGTCTCTACAAACGATATGGGCAACTTTCTTTTACCCTATCTTGCCTCTGCTTTGCAGCTGCAACACCCAGGTTTCTTGTGCCCTGTACATCTGTTTGTCATCTGTCCTGTACATCTGTTATTACAGTGTGTATGAACTGAGATGAGATGTGTTTGCTTTCTGCTGGCTGCCTGAAACTTAGCAACTCCCATTTTTTCTTCTAGAGAGAAGGTTTTTCCAAGTTCAACAAGATCTACGAGTATGACTACCAGATGTTTGGCCAGGTAGAGGTTTCTTTCCTACCCCTTCTGGTTCAGGGAAGTGCAAAATATTCCCGTTCAAAAGCCATTTATCAGAATTTTTGAAATGCCTATCCAGGGATGGGAACAATTGTCCAAAGAAGATGTACAAAGGAGTCGAATGTTCTTTTAGCTCAACCACTGACCTGTTCTGTTGCCTTAAGTCTTTCAACCTTCCGTTGTTCTATTTTCCATCTGTCAAAAGACATTTGGTTATTTAGAATTGGTAGCTTCCTACACAGATTGAGGGTAAGGAGGTGGGTTTACCTACCTGTGGAGAGAAAATAACAATATCAGGAGGGAGCTGTCACTATTTTGTGTGAATTGAGAACTGCATCAAGGCTGTGGGTTCTGGGCAGTTTTTAGCAAATGATAGACACTAAGTACCCTGCTCTGTCTTTTGCAGAACGTTACTATGGTGATGACATCTGTGTCAGGACATTTACTGGCTCATGATTTTAAGCTGCCTTTTCGCAAATGGTTAGTACTCAGTACCCTGCCACAGGAGGAAGGGTGACAATAATTTTGTCAATGAAAATAGACAGCACCTCAGGTCCAGCAGTAAAGTCCTGCAGCAGGAAGGGGCTGTGACACTGTGCATTTCAAGTAGCCAGACAGAGTGATAACCATTAAATTCCAGATAGGATAATTCAATTATTGTACCAAATTACTATTTTCAGAGTGTTTAAAAGAAAACAAACCCAAGTTAAAACAATGACTAAAATACTCCAAGGGAGCTGCCTGTAAATATACCAATTCCAACAGCTGATTGACATTTTTTGTGTTCTGTTCAACTGACAGACAAAACTGTCTTGGGAAACAAGAATTTTTATCTGACTTGCCTTGGTTTTGTTTTCTTTACTTGAAATGTGAGAAGTTTATTGTTCGGGCTTGCGTCCTGATACTTTTTTTCCTGTGGTAACATTTTGTCTGTTGCTTTTCAGTAAGTGCAACTCATGTTCACATGAGTGTTTCACATGAGCTTGAAAGTTGCCTAGGACAAAGTCTATAATACTAGATGTGTTTATCCTTCCAATACCTGAGCGCCACTTCCTTATAGAAGAGCACCAGTTAGTGTCTTGCAACATATGTTTTAGTTTTTGTTTGTTATGTAGACTGCATATCTTCTGTTTATCAGGCATAGCTGCAACCCCCTAGCACTTTTTGATGCTGAAATTGAGAAGTATTGTCCTGAAAATTACGTGGATATTAAGGTATGTGATTGCAAGAGTTTTTAAGAAACTCTGAGTTCAGAGATTGCTTCTACAAATATTGTCTCAGACAGAGACATGATCATAACATGGTCCTTACCTTCTAAGCCGCTAGGAGCTAGGAAATTCTGCCTGTGTTTTGTAGGACTTTATATGTTCTTCATCTGTGACATTGAAAGTCTCCTGTTCATGCATAATTAGTGCAGTAAAGGCACAATTACTTTGTTAATGGTAAAATATTTTTTTTCTAATTGGTAATGGTCTTGATTTTTGCAAAAATGGGTGCTCCCAGGGAACAAATTCTGTGGTACAGTCTGATTCAAGTCATAGTTTTTAACAAAGAGATTGATGTAAATAAATGACTCAGTCCTTTTGAAAGTTGCCTAATCTCATGAGGGACAGGATTACAAAATGTTATTGCAACAATCCATCTCTATGGATACATGTTTTATTTTATGTTCTGCTAGTGAGTCATTTTAAAATGAAATGACAAAGCAGTGGGTCTGTCATGTCTCATTCTGTTCTGTTTTCTCCTCTCAGAGGACCCTCGAACGAGAAGTCCAGCAATGCCAAGCTCTGGTGATCTGGACTGATTGTGATCGAGAAGGAGAGAATATTGGTTTTGAAATCATTCATGTCTGCAAAGCTGGTGTGTAGACTGTCTTCTGTATCAATCTGATTTCTGTTAAAATGCTGATTTAACAGGTAGCTGTTCAGAGGGCTAACAGCAGAGACATCTTCTCCATGTCCAGGTTAAATACGTTAATTGTAGAATGGAGTACGCTAGAAATACATCCACATATTGGGAAGTTATGTAACAGGTCAACAACACACTCTTTTTAAGATAGCTGCTTATTAATAATTCCTTTCCATTGTCATTTGAGTCATTTCTTGATTTCCCTTTTTGTCCTATAGTAAAGCCAAACCTCCGGGTTTTCCGAGCTCGTTTCTCAGAGATCACGCTTCATGCTGTCAGATTAGCCTGCGAGAATCTCACCCAGCCAGATCAAAAAACGAGCGATGCTGTTGATGTGAGGCAGGAGCTGGACCTCCGGATAGGTATGTAGACACACCTTCAAGGTCAAAAGAGGTTGCTAGGCCTGAGCTGCTGCCTGCCTCTTCCGAAGGGAAGTGAGCAAGAGTGTGGTAGGCACCCAGCACCAGCTTTACCAGTGTGCACTTCATTATCTTTAAATACCTGCCCTTGCTTGGACTGCTGTGTAAACTAGATAGCTGGTCCGTATGGTCTTCCTGGCTTCTCATTCAGCTGCACTGAATTTACATTTTTAATGCGCAGCAGTATCTGCAACTGTATCTCCAATGCAAGACAGAAATGCCTAAACTCCAATATTGTAAATCTGGTCTTTTTTTTTTTTTTTTTTCGTAGCTCAGAAACAACTACCTCACATCTCCTGTTTTGCTGGAAACAACACACTCCTTGAAGCAAATATTAAGCTTATAGTTCTTGCATAGCTGATGGGTTCCTGAAATTTTGGTTTCCGAGTGTGATTCTGTTCTATTTTTTTATTATTATTATTATTTAATTCTAACATACATTTTATTTTCTCAGGTGCTGCCTTCACTAGATTCCAGACACTGAGGCTCCGGAAAATTTTTCCTGATGTTCTAGCAGATCAACTGATCAGCTATGGCAGCTGCCAGTTCCCAACACTAGGGTTTGTCGTTGAACGCTTTAAAGCCATCCAGGCCTTTGTTCCTGAAGCTTTCTACAAAATCAAAGGTATGTTGAGAGGAAGCAAGTGCTCAGCTCTATCTTGCAGTTTTTAATGTGTGTGCAAAGAAAATGAAACTTAATATTTCATATAAAATATGAATTGGAGGAAAAGTATCAGGGCAATGAACAAACACTGTAGCAGAGAGGATTTCCTCTTCTTTTGCCATGATCATTCAGCAGAATTGGAAAGGTTCCCCAAAAGTATGACCTCATTACTTCTGCTGTCTTTGAATTTTATTTTTACTGTATGATGTATATAAAACAGATCACTGTGATCTGTTTTCAACTCAGTGACACATGAACACGAGGACAACACTGTGGTCTTCAACTGGAAGAGGAATAGACTCTTTAATCACACAGCTTGCCTGGTCCTTTACCACATGTGTATGGAGGTAGGAAAGTTTGTAAATAGTACAATCTATCATCAACCAAACATTTCCACCAGCTTTTTTACTTGAGCTCTTTAAAGAACAGTCCTTTTACAACTCTTCAGGGAAATTTTTTATTTTGCTTACTCTGTGCTTAGAATCCTGTAGCAACTGTTGTTGAGGTTATAAGCAAGCCGAAGAGCAAATGGAGACCTCTGCCTCTGGACACTGTGGTATGTTTGATACAAGAATGCTAAAAAGAACTATCCGAAATGAACTCTTAGAGTATATTTTACTCACCTTAGAATTATGCCACAAATGCCTTTTTTCTGGCTCTTCTCAACACAGGAACTTGAGAAGTTGGCTTCCCGTAAACTGAAAATAAATGCCAAAGAAACCATGAGACTAGCAGAAAAACTCTACACTCAAGGGTAGGAAAGATAGATTTGGGTGTGCTGGCCCGATAAACTCAATTCCTTAAAAAGTAAAGGGCCTTTCAATCCAAAATGGAAAGTGCCTTGGAGCTCTTCCTAAAGTCCTTCTTTGCCTTTCTTCTGCAGGTTCATAAGCTATCCCCGAACGGAGACCAACATTTTCCCCAAGGAGCTCAACCTCTCTGTCTTGGTACAACAGCAGACCCAGGACCCAAACTGGGGAGCGTTTGCACAGAGGATTTTGGAACAGGGTGGGCCAACCCCTCGAAGTGGAACCAAATCAGACCAGGCTCACCCTCCCATTCATCCTACAAAATACACTGCTAACCTGCAGGTGAGTTTAATAAAGGCAGAGATAACTTGATAGTTTGTATTGCTTTATATATAAAGGTAGGAGTCTTAAATATTGTCATGAGAATAGTATCCTAGACCTGCCATCTCGCTGTTATCTCTTGATGTCTCATTACCGCTGGAGAACACTCCTAACTCTCTTCTTCTCTTTGATATTAGGGGAATGAGCAGAGACTGTACGAATTCATCGTGCGCCATTTTTTGGCGTGCTGCTCTCAAGATGCTAAAGGACAGGAAACAACTGTGGAGATTGACATCGCTAACGAGCGATTCATCGCTCAAGGACTAATGATCTTGGCCCGGAACTATCTGGAAGTGTATCCTTATGAGAAGTGGAGTGATAAGGTAAACCCTTGAATATCTTAGATGCAAGAGGTTAAAGTACCTGGAGTTTAAATTTGCCCTTGGTTATACTAATGGGAAAGCCTTATTGCCAAATCTGGATCCCTCTGCACAATATCCTTTGACAATTCCTGGCCCCACTAGATTTCATTCAGAGTCGTCTCTGTTGAAAACCTGTGCTGCATATTTAGCAGTTTTGCATAGTCTTCCCCTTTTGACACAACAACACAGCTGCTTCCGTGCAGGTTGATCTGACTTACCAAGAGGAGCTGTAATTGCTGTTCCAGGGTATCTTTAGCAGATCATTAATGACTAATCTTGAGGACCCTGAGGACCTGCATTTCCTGCAGAACAGGGTGCTTCTGCATTACTATATGGGCTTGTTGTTAGTATTATATAGTTAGTGCTGTTAAGCTATAGTATAGTTTGTATACTATATACTAAGGTTATATACTAAGGTTTGTATACTAAGGTTAGTATTTTGTTTTCAGTGACAAAAGATAGAAGGTAGTTTCACAGAGATTCTCCTTTCTTCAGGTTATCCCAGTATATCAGAAAGGATCCCGCTTTCAGCCCACCACAGTGGAGATGGTGGATGGGGAAACCAGCCCTCCATCGCTCCTCACTGAAGCAGATCTCATTGCGCTCATGGAGAAGCACGGCATAGGTCAGTATTGGCAGTATCTCTTTCATGGGGAGATGAGAAATGAGGATGCTGCTGCTCCTGGCCACAAGTTCTTTCCTTCTTTTGCCCATTTAGTACTTTGCGCTCTGCAGTAGACATAGGGGAAAAAAATCACTTGTTGGCAACTCATTCAACTAACAGCCCGGCTGCTTTCAGGGACTGATGCCACTCATGCCGAGCACATCGAGACCATTAAGCTGCGGATGTACGTGGGCCTCACTGCAGATCAGAGGTTCCTTCCAGGCCACCTGGGCATGGGGCTGGTTGAAGGTAAGGACTGTGCTTTAAGCTAGAGGACAGGTGTCTTACTCATGCCTTCATTTCATTCACCATGCCGTATTTTTCTCAGGCTATGACTCCATGGGCTATGAGATGTCCAAGCCTGACCTTCGAGCTGAGCTGGAGGGTGACCTGAAGCTGATCTGTGAGGGGAAGAAAGACAAACTCGTAGTGTTGCAGCAGCAGGTCCAGAAGTACAAGCAAGTCTTCATCGAGGCTGTGGCTAGAGCCAATAAGTGAGTCTTTTCTTTGCCCTCTTGCATTTGCTTTGCTGTTCTGGAAGGAGTGAGCTTCCACAGCTCAGTCTGGAGTGGAGTGTGTTCCCATAACTGTTTCTCCAGAGATCTATCCAGCATACGCAGGCATTCTCAAGGGAAGGGATGACTCAGTGTGACATGCGGCCATGAGCAGGTGCCAGCTAACTGCCCCTCTGTGTTTAAACTCATTGCATTAAATTCAGAGGAGCTCAAAAGAAAGGCAATGTGCTCTGACCTCCTTCACGTTGCGCTCGCAGCCAGCTTGTACTGGTCACCACGCTGAGCTGAGGTACTTCTGTAGATGGCTGGATCTCCTAGGGGCTGAGGACAACAGGCATCAATCCACTGCCGGGTTACTTTTTGTAGAGGAGACACATAGGCTGTTGTGCTTGTTTGTATTTAGATTGGATGAAGCCCTGGCTCAGTATTTTGGACAAGGCACGGAAATCACAGAGCGAGAGGAAGTCTACCCAGCAATGCCCGTTTCCGTTCGGAAGTGCCCGCAGTGCAACAACGACATGGTCCTGAAGACCAAGAAGAACGGCGGGTGGGTAGTATTCCCTGCTGCAGACAGTAGCTCTCTGTGTTTGTGTGTTACTGGGCATTACCTCTCGTCTATGCAGTAGGGCAAGCTCAACCAGCTAAACAAACCTAATGGACTTAGCCAAACCTCTTTCTCCAATACATATTTGCTCATAAAATTGTTTTGACAGTTTCTGTAGCAAATGGTAGCAGAGGAGAAGAGGGGAGAATGAGTCACTGACTGTCTTGACTTTGCCTCCTCCTCACTTAGTCCCTTTATCCTGTGGCAGGTTCTACCTCAGCTGCACGGGCTATCCAGCTTGTAAAACTGCAGTCTGGTTTCCTGACTTTGTGCTGGACGTCGCTAGGGATGAGAGTGTCTGCGCTGTGTGCAAACCCCACCCCGTTCACAGGTGGGTTGTACTAGTTACCTGTTAGGCAAACGCCACCACTCAGACATTACCTGTTAGTCGTCAGGCCCAGAGACTTCCATGGACCAGTCTGGGCAGCTGGGAGCAGCAATTTCATGGCTAGGGGATGGTTTAAAAAAAAAGAAAAAAGGAGGAAAACAGTGTAAGTACAGAAGGAGTGAGGGGAAAAAAAAAAAAGCTTAATGGTAATCAAGTCCAAATCAAGCTTGGTTGCTGAGGAGTTACATGAACAGGGAGACTTTTATTCTTCTGTTTCTTTTAGATTGAAATTTAAGTTCAAGAGAGGCAGCGTCCCACCCACGATGCCCCTGGAGTTTGTTGGCTGTATCGGAGGCTGTGATGAGATGCTAAGAGAGCTCTTGGACCTGAAATACTCACACAGGTCATCCCAGCCCAACCCTTGCTCAGCCAGCCAGCAAGCTAATCACTTGCAGGCCAACCACTCCTTTAACAGAGGGGCTGGTGGTGAAAAAAGACATGTGAAGAGGACCACAAACCAGGCATCAGGGCAGCTGCTATCGCTGAGTTCCACGAGGGCACCCAGGGCAGCTCCCGCCATGGCTCCAGATGATGGGAACAACGCGGTGACGTGCAACTGCGGGAACGAAGCAGTGCTGCTAACTGTGCGCAAAGAAGGGCCCAACCAAGGCAGGCAGTTTTACAAATGCAGTGCCAACACCTGCAACTTCTTCCTGTGGGCTGATCAGCAGCCAGAGGACAGAGGTGACGCCGCTCTGCCGGGCTCCGCGCCGCCCCGACCCTTTGCAGGAAGGGGCCCTGTAAACTTTCCGAGCCCAGGAGGAGGAGGAGGGAGAGGCTCAGAGCCCCTCAGGAGCAACAGCCCCGATTCGGGTGGCGCTATGTGCCGGTGTGACCAGCCTGCTGTCACGCGCACCGTGCAGAAGGACGGGCCCAACAAAGGGCGGCAGTTCCACACGTGCCCCAAGCCCAGAGACCAGCAGTGCGGCTTCTTCCAGTGGGCAGACGAGAACGTGGCACCAGGTAAGGCTGGACTTGGAGTAGAAAGTGAGGGTTGGAGGCTCTCCTTAAAGCTAAACAGGTATTTGTCATATGCAATTAAAAAAAAAAGTTGACACTGCATAAGGCTGTCATAGCATGACAACTCTTCTAAGAACTCTTAATTTGTCAGACTTTATGTTTATCTTTCGAAAGAGCTGGTCAGCAGCATTACAGCACTTTTTAAATGTTGCTTGTAAAATCAGATGTGGCTTACCTTCCTCTGAATACAGCGTTGTCGCACACATCACAGATCTGCGCTGCAAGTTGGAGCATCCCTCACTCAGTGGACAGCCTGCTACATTTCCAACAGTCTTTTGGGAGATTGTCCTCCCAAATTCAGGTGTTCATCTTAGGGAAAGCTGTTTGATAGAGGGACGAAGCAGCACAAACACTTTTGGAGATCTTAAACCTTGTTCTGTCATGCCAGGAAGGCCATACTTCTCCTGCTGGCCTAGTTTAGGAATGCAGTGAAAATCCAAGTCTTTCTGAAGCTTTGATCATAGCTGAGAAACAGAGCACAGCTCCAGGGAAAAGGTGGTGAAAGCAAGTCTCAAAGGACTGTTTAATCACAAAATAGGGATCTGAAAGAAAGGGCACCGACATCAAGGAATTTTAAGCAAAGTACAGAGGTAGAGATGTGATCTGAGAGATCTTTAATGTTGGTTTCTTCCTTTTTAGATGCTAGTCCCTAAAGGGACAGAATTAAGTTTTCAAAACTGAAAAAAAAAGTTTTCCTCTGGCATGTTCTGTTGTTCCTGTGGCTGTAGAGCAGAGCATGCAGCCAGAAAGATGAGTTTCTGAGTTTCCCTATTCTGATCCTATATTTAATTAGTATTGCAAGACAAATAGGTAGCGTTTAAATGCAGACAAATACCTGAAATAAGTCTAATGTCAAGAACAGTATGAATGGCTGGAACGGTCAAATCCTCCATCCACCGCCATTTTGAACCTAGTTTTTCTTTCTCAACTCCTTATATCAAAGATTTTTACATCTACATTGTTTCTCCCTAGGATCTTCTGGAGATTCTCTGAACCGTTTTGGGAGCAGTGGGTACTCAAGGGAGTTTGGAAGTAAAGCTAAGAGACCAAGCAGTCTCTCCTCAGCAGCCACTGCCAAGAAACCACGGACCTGTAGCATTTGCCACCAGCCTGGCCACACCAGGAAAACTTGTCCTCAAGACCACTGAGCCCCAGACAGACAGCCCTCAAGAATCAGAAAGGTCCAGGGCTGCAAGCTGCTGTGGCAGCAATTGCTGCTGGAAGGAACTGAAGTCTGTAAGTTGATCTGCACTGAGTGCTGGAAAGGCTGGTGGTTGCTGCACACACCTGGACAGCAAGGGTCAGACCAGCTTTGAAAGGTTATTAATGGTGTCAGCCATGTGGCTTCAGCTGGTTTTCTACTGAGCTGATCAGGATAATCTAAACAATACAAGGAAGCATTTGGAAACAGTGGGTCTGCAGGGAAAAGAGCACTGGATCTGACTGCAGCTCCTGCTGTGGTGATTGCTTCATGCAGTCTTTCCACACTAACAAGAGGCAGTTCTGAGCCACTGGGACAGTCACAAGAGCTGCTTAGCTCTTCTCAATCCCTGGCTTTCCACAGAGTGGAATTTTATTATAAGTTGTCCTTCTAATTTGAGGTTGTCTGAGCAATGTCCCCCTTTCTTTTTTGTCATAGTCCAGTACCTTCCTTACCTTGGTTGTCCCTGTCTCAGGAGAGCCAGGTGCAGAGAAGTCAGATCTGGTGCTTGCCTGGAAAGGAAAGCCCAGCCGAAGTGCTCAGAAAGAGCCCTCATTTTAGACAGCTCCTGAATTTGAAACTAAGTTCTTCCTCAGGCATTGAGGCATGACTAGATGGTGATGCTGGTTAATGGAAGTTATTTTGGTCAAACTAATAAGATTATTATTAAAAATTATTTTTTATTTTATCTTTGTTACAGTGAATCACTCTTAGCTCTGCCTTGTTACTTCTTCATACTTAAAATAGTTGAGCTATTACTATAAAAGCATCCACCCAGATCCTGCTCTTTCCATTCACTCACTCATTGGAATAATATAAGAGCTTTCTTGGCAGAAACTCCCTGTGGCTTTATTTAGAAGGAAGCTGCAAAAGGGTAGACGAGGGTGGATTATTAGCCGCATCTGTTGTAGTGGTGCTGTCCAGGGACAGACAACTGGCTCAACCCAGAAAGATGATTTTTTTTTTTTTTCCCCTCTTCCTCACTTATTTTAGGCTGAGCTCCTTCAGGGAGCCACACTACCTCCTTCCTCCCCGTTGGGGCTTTCTTTGTACATCAAAGCAAGTAGAACCACTGAACTCCATTTCTGTCCTGTGCTGGAGCTCAGCATTTATCTTTCCCCATTGAGCCTGTGGTGCTGCCAAAGGCACCTCCAGCACCACTGCACTTTCCTCAACACAGGGCAGGTCCTACGGCTCAGTGCCAAGGTCCAGCAAGGTCCAGCCAGCTGAAGCACTTCCCAGAGGGAAGCCTGAGGGAAGGAGACCACAGTAGCCCAGGGGTCTCCAAATCCTGCGTGTGGGACAACAGCACCCCTAACTGCAGCAGTTCTTTACTATCAAGTCCAGATCTCTGGCATGAGGTCACGAGAACCCATATTCCATTTTACGGTACCCTCACTCCCCCTGTTAACAGCTGTAGCCTAAAAATACAGGCCCGCTGGCTACAATAACAGGATTAAGGAGCTTTGTAATGCAATATAGAGCCGACTAAAGCACGGCAGAAGCCCGGGCAGCAGCAAGCCAGCATTTGCATAGCGTGCAGGCAGCCGGTTAAGTGTTGCCGATAGCATTGGCTGCTACCAGATCTACTGGTTTCAACTCGGTTGGCGTTTGGAGGGCGGAGCTGCTCAGGCCGTTAGGGGCCACGAGCTCTGCGCTCGGCCGGATCACGCAGCTCAGCCCGCAAGCAGGCGGCTCTGCGGAGACCCAGCCACTTTATGCAGCCGTCGGTAACAGGAGGAAAAGGGCCTTGCACAACAGGGCCCGATCGCTGCCAAGCTCTCCGCAGAGCAGGAGGGTGCCCAGCAGCTCCGCGCCGTCGCTCCAGGCTTCAGCCCTTATCACAACAGCAGAGACAAAACTGAGATTTGACGCCAGAGAGCCATTAATACACAGTGCAGGTTTATTCTCAGCGCTAACACTGGAGGAACAAAACTCTTTTTTTCAGACTGGAGGAAAAGCACTGGTGTTTCCTCCTACAAATGAGACAGCTGTAGAGAAAACTAAACCACAGTAGGTGCTCACATTGAGGTCCACAGGATTTCTCCATCGCTACCAGAGTGCAAAATCAGCATAGCTCTTCCATTAAATGTAATATACTCCCTAGCACTCAGATTAGGGTCAGAACCAAAGTCTAGTAGCAGCCACTCAAAAGAAAACAAAAGAAAACAAACACACGCACAGGCAAAACATACCTTCTTAACAAATAGCAGCATAAACCAGCTCAGTTCTTGCAGTCTTCTGCTCAGAGAACCATTTGTATCTTACCTCCCTGCCCCACAGTATGAGGCACCAGGGGAACACGATGATTTTTAGACAGCAGCAATACACACACCAGAACAGGCACCTGAAAAACTGGAAGGGGTCTTGGTTGGAGAGCAGTGAGGATCTGCCCAGAGACCCTGCGGATGATGGCACAGCCCCCCCTGCCCAAGAGGTGGCACAGACCGTGCTGCAGCCTCGAGGGACTGCAGAGCCTCCCCGCACTCAGCAACTCCTTTCCTGCCACCCTGCTGCACGCCCGTGTTGTGGGGCTTGCAGCAAGGGTATTTTGGGACAGGGGCCTTGAAACCATGGCACCACAGCAAAAAAAAAAGAACACCACAACAAAAGAAAAGTCTCTTCATTAGGACAGAGCTGATATTGGCAGAACAAACAGCTAGGGCTGAGCTGGCCCCTTCTGGCAGCAGGACAGATTTCCAAATAAAGCCGCCAGTCCAGTTTGCTAAACCTTCGGATTGGCAGCGTCTTGGCCTGCAGATTGGGAGACAGGGCTCCCGGAGGCCCTTCCTCCAGAGGTGAGCAGAGAGCGCGGCGCAGCGCGGCCGACCTCGGTGCTGCTGAAGGGGCCCTGAAGCCCCCTCAGACCTTGGTTTCTGTGCACTGGGGAGGCCTCGCAGCCTCAGTGGCTCCACCTGGAACCACACAGAGACCAAACTTGCTTCACGCCGGCTCCCGATGCCCAACAGATGGGACTCACCTTTAGCTACTGGAAGTGTGGGCTGTTCGACCCGAGTAAGGCAGAACCTCACAGTGAAAGTCTCCTCATGCCATCACCCATCTCTTTTCAGGCACATTTTATTCAGACAGGGAATACTTTTGCTCATAAAGTGCAAGAACTTGGCCTCTCACTGACTAGTCAACTAGAAACATCACAACCCTCACAGCAGAGAGCAGCAGACACGAGTGGCAGCTGTCGCTCAGGAGCTCCCAACGCTGCAGTCATTTCTCCTTCAGCAGGAGCTCTGGCTCAGACGCAGCCCTGTAGAGCATGAAGCCCATCTCATCGATTTCCTCTTCCAGCAGCTCGCAGAAGAGGTTGATTTTGTGGTTGAAATAGGAAGGGAGGACGCCTTTCTCCAGGTAGCCTACCAGCTCCTCAAGCACCTGCTGGAACCTGGCAGCAAGGTTTTCCTCTGCCCAGTCCGAGCTGGCAGCACTGAGGTGGAGGACGACGTGTGTCAAAGGGCTGCCACTCAGTTTGCGCAGCGAGGGGTGGCTCTTGCAGAGCCCGTTCAGGATGCGGAGGCAGCTCTGCCTCACCCCAGAGTCACCAGCATCCAGCTCCTTCACCTGCGAGACCTCTGCCCTATAAAAGCTCTCAAGCCAGAGGTTTTCCACCAGTCCTTCTGGAGGAGCAGCCAGAAGAACCTTGTCCTCCATTTCCACCACCGGGAAGAGTGTCACACTGAGCTCGACCTGCTCGTGTTTAACTTCCAGCTTCAGCTCCTCAGAGGCTACAACTGGCCGGATGACAGTCCCCAGCAAGCTGCCTATGGCAGGCCAGTTGACCGAGGCCACCAGCATCTTGTGGAGCGTTTCATTGAGCGCGCTGGAGGAGAGGTACCTGCCCACAATGAACCGGTCCCAGGGGCTGCGCCCGCGAGGGAAGTACTCCAGATCTGTCCTCTTGATCATCCAGTACCGCGGATTCCTCACAACAGTCTCCTCTCCTGGGATGAGGCTCCAGAGAGCAGGGTCAAGGACCACGGGCAACATGAAGTCGACACAGTCAGCAGCGAGAACCCCGAGGCCATCGAGCAGGGGACCACTGAGGAAGAGGCTGCCGAAGGGCAGCTCCGGGCACTTGCTCCGCAGGAAGTTCTGCAGTTCTGTGCAGATGCCCCTGGCCAGCTGCTGGGCCAGGGCCACTTGCTCCTCGGGGACAGCAAGGTGGCTGCTGTAGTGCAGGAGCAGTTTTTCCTGCAGTGTGAGGCAGCACTGAGGGCTGGATTCCACCGGAAGGGTCTCCGGAGGGGCAGAGCAGTCCCTGGGCTCTGTGAAAAGGGGATAAGGAGGAAAAACCACAGTCAGCAAGAGCAAACCAAGTGGATCACCTACACTACAGGGCAGCAGCTTCTCCTGCCACATCCAAGGGGAAGGCTCAAACTGACCTTAAAACCACACGGGACCCAGCACAACCTCCTGGCTAGAGACAGATAAACCAGCCCAGTCACAGCAGCCAGAAAGGGACTAAGTCCTGGGGTCCCTTGCAAGCCTCAGCCCCGGTTTTTGTCCCTGCCACACTCAGCTAGAGCCCGGTGGCCCCAACGTCTGCCCGCTAGCTTGAGTCCCACGAACCACCCCGCTCCGGGCCAGAGGACTCCTGCAAGTCTGGCACCTCAGGACCAGCCCTGCACCACCTGCATGCTTCCTGCGAGCAAAAAAAGCTGGGTTTGAACCCGCTGGCTAAGGCAGCGTTTCTCGAGGGCGATTCAAGAGCACGTGTTCTTCCCTGGACAGAGCTGACCCAAAAACAAGCAGAGCAGATGCTGCTCAAGCAGCACCAGAGCCCAGGCAGCCTCCTGCCGCGCTTGCCGAGACGCTCGGGCTGCTACCGGCAGCGTTACCGCCGCGGGCATTGCCTAAAAAGGGGCCGCTGCTCGGGAGCCTCCCGCGAGGAAGTCACCACGGGTCAGCTTCCTGGATACAGAGCTAAAAATATCCCGAGCTCGCGGGGAGCCGGGAGCAGAGCTGAGCGGGACGGCCACGTCAGGGTGACCCGAGCCAGGCCGGAGCGCGGCAAGAGCAGCGCCCGAGCCTCACCTGGCGCCGGCAGCCGTGCGGGCAACAGCAGGGGCTCGCTGAGGTCCTCGCGCCGCTGCTTCCTAGGGGCCTTCTGCGCTGTCTTGATCAAGGACAAGTCCGGCCAGGTCTCCTCCAGGGTCTTCTGCTCTGCCTTGGGATCGCCCTCGTCGCGGGGGCTGGTGGCCCGGTCGATGAGCTGCGGGAGACACCGCGGGGAGGGATGCGCCGACGCGTCGCTGCTCTCGGCGCCTCCCGCATCCCTGCGGCCTCCGCATCCTTACAGAGCGGCGGCTCCTCGCGCGAACACGAGGAGCTTCCCTAGACCTGGGAGGGAAAGTCCTGGACACTACCCCCCTCCTTGGCAGGAAGCTGTCCCTATTGCCAGGGAAAAGGGATGGTGCGGGATGCTGGGAGGGAAAATCGGCGCACACAAGTTATTCCCTTAGCAGCCCTTCCCTGCAGTCACACTCCAGACTATGGGGCAGCGATCCCAGCAACGCGCGTATGGGAAAACACCATCCCACGCACGGCCTCGCCAGCCAGGCGGAGAGCACAGAGATACGGGTTTCTCCTTCACGTTTTAAAAAGGGGAAAAGCGGGAGCCAGGCCTGAGGCGGCTCCCCGGCGCAGAGCGCGTCCCTGTCCCGCCAAAGCAGCGGCTTTCCGGGGCAACCCCGCGCGCTGCTCACCCGCTTGACGGCCAGCGTGGCGACGGCGAGGACGGCGGCGCCGCTCACGCCCAGCACCAGCCGCGCGTTGGCCAGCACGAAGTCGAGGACGGCGCCGAGGCCGCTGCCGCCAC
>VZSV01000059.1:4332289-4351916 GCA_013398735.1 Nothocercus julius | reverse complement strand
CCTTCCGCAGCGGTAGCGGCGGCGGTTCGGCCATGGCGGCCACCGGGGTGCTGCCCTTCGTGCGCGGCGTCGACCTCAGCGGCAACGACTTCAAGGTGCGGGGGGCGGGACAAGGGGGTCCCGCCACCCCGGGGGTCGCGGTCGGGCTGGGCGGGTCCTGTCAGCCGCCCCCGCTTCTGGGGGACTGATCCCGATCCCACCCATCCCCGTGGGCCGGGCAGGCCCTGTGCCCGCCCCAGTGCGATGGGGTTCGGGGTCCCCTGCTCCTGGGGGGTCCTGATCCTCCCCATCCCCGTGGGCCCGGCAGGTCCCGGCTCCTCCCCAGCGCTATGAGGAACCCCGTGCCCGCCCCTGCCCCGATCTCCGGTACCGGGTCCTGCCCCCCCGCTGGCCCCGTGTTGTGGGGGGGTCTCAGCCCCAGACCCCGTGGGGCTGCGGGATCCTCCCGCCGCCCCGGTCCCGCCGCGGCAGCCCTATGGGGCAGATGCAGCTCAGCTATTAACCCCGTAGGGCGGGGGGCTCCTGTCCGACCCCACCGCAGGCAGCTCAGCCCCTCACCCCACAGGGCCCCACAGGAGCCAGGGGTTCCCCCAGCCCGGGGTGACCCCAACCCCCCATCGGGATGTTGGTTCCCAGGTCCTGATCCTGCAGCACTGGGCTATCCCGGCCCCCCGCCCTGATCCCCTAGAGCCGGGCGATCCCGGCTCCCCGAGACCCCACCGGGCCAGCTCAGCCCCTGCAGCCCCACGTGTCCCCAGTGAGCCCAGTGACAGTGGCCCCAGCACTGACCCCATGGGCTGGGAGACCTCAGCGCTACAGGGGTGCGTGGGGAGGTCCAGCCTTTTGCCCCGGTTTTCTCACCCCTCTTTTTCCCCCTCTTCCTCGCAGGGCGGCTACTTCCCTGAGCATGTGAAGGCCATGACCAGCCTGCGCTGGCTGAAGCTCAACCGCACGGGGCTCTGCTACCTGCCCGAGGAGCTCGCTGCCCTCCAGAAGCTGGTGAGGGACAGGGACAGGGCTGTGGGGGCCGTGCCGGGAATCCCAGTGTCTCACGGCCTCGTGGCCGGGTGCTCCGGTGTCTAATAATAGGGCGATGAACCACGGCTGAAATCGGATGCAGGAGCTGGGAGGGGCAGGATTGAGACCGGCTCGTGCTTAGTTTGATCCTGTTTTCGTTAAAAAAAACAGGCTGAAAATCGTGTTTAGGTTCTCTATCTCCTGATAGGAAGGATGAAGGTTTGAGTTGAGGAAGAATAAATTAGGGGTTTGGCTTTGTTATTTTTGTTTCATCCTCCTCCTTGCTAAAAGATAAGAAGAGCAGCAACCGGCAGCTGCCTGGCTTTGGTTTGGGAAGGACGAGATCCCTCACGGCGGTTTCTCTCTGCAGGAGCATCTGTCCGTGAGCCACAACAGCCTCACCACGCTCCACGGCGAGCTCTCCGGCCTGCCCTGCCTGCGGGTAAGCGCCCACCCCGCGCTCCCTCCGGCAGCAGCTCCCGCGGCCCCCGAGACGGCGTCACCGGTGGCCCCCAAGGCAGCTGGGTTGAGCAGGGAGATGCTCCATTGCATTCCCATGCTCCGGGAAGGCTCCCGTCCCTCTCTCCAGTGGGATCTGCGGGCACATCCCTTCTGCCATTCCGTGACTCAGAGTCCCTGGATCCGCAGGGCTCCGCAGGCTGCGTGGGACCTGCCTGAGCCTCGCTGATCCCGGCCCATCTCCCTTTCCTTCCCAGGCGATCGTGGCTCGTGCCAACAGCCTGAAGAACTCAGGGGTCCCTGATGACATCTTCCAACTGGACGACCTCTCGGTGCTGGTATGGCTGACGTGGGAGGCCACCGGACTCCTGGGTTCGGCTCTCCCACCTCGGAGGCACCTCATTTCCACCGGGATGTCTTGGGGAAAGGGGCAACAAATGGGGTCCCCGCACTGCCCAGATCCCTTCAACTCTCCAGGTCCTGGCTGTAGATGCCTTCACCACATCAATAATCCCTTGTTCTGGCATGTCTAGTCCAGGGGTGGTAGGAGAGCCTGGAGGGGGTGTCTGTGGACAGGGATGGGGCAGGCGGAGCTACCAGAGATGCCAATTGGTCCTTGAGTTGGGGTGGTGACCACTGGATGCAGGATCCTCCTTGGGATGGAGGGTGATGTCTGCTTTGCTCCTCTGTTTCCCCCCCAGGACCTGAGCTACAACCAGCTCACGGAGTGTCCCCGGGAACTGGAGAACGCCAAGAACATGCTGGTCCTCAACCTCGGCCACAACAGGTAGGTCCTGGCTCCCTCCATCCATGGCATCCATCGCCACTCCTTGCTCCAGGTCCAGCTCTCCGCTCTCTCCACGGAGGCACCCAGAGCCGCGCAGGTGCTGGGCTACCCTAAACCCGCCGTGTCCCTGCAGCATCGAGACCATCCCCAACCAGCTCTTCATCAACCTGACGGACCTGCTCTACCTGGACCTGAGCAACAACAAGCTGGAGAGCCTCCCGCCGCAGATGAGGCGCCTGGTCCATCTCCAGACCCTCATCCTCAACGACAACCCCCTCCTCCACGCGCAGCTCCGGTAAGGCCTCGTTTTCCGGGCGGGATGCAGCAACGCGGGTGTAGGGCAGCGTGGAGCTCCACGGCGCCCCGGTCCCCTGCTCACCTGGGGGCTGCGGCTCTAGCCCGATCTCCAACTCTGCCCCGGTTCTGTGTGGGTCGCAGGCAGCTACCGGCGATGACAGCGCTGCAGACCCTGCACCTCAGGAACACCCAGCGCACGCAGAGCAACCTGCCCACCAGCCTCGAGGGCCTGGTGAACCTGGCAGGTAGGGTCGGGACACACGGCCTTGCGGTGCCGCTGCGCCTGCTCCCGCCCAGCCCTGGTGCGGGGCAGCCAGCGGCTTCACCCGCCGTCCTCCCCCTAGACGTGGACCTGTCCTGCAACGAGCTCAGCCGCGTGCCCGAGTGCCTCTACACGCTGAGCAGCCTGCGGCGCCTCAACCTCAGCAGCAACCAGATCTCGGAGCTGTCTCTCTGCATAGACCAGTGGACCCAGCTGGAGACCCTCAACCTGTCCCGCAACCAGCTCACCTCCTTGCCTGTGCGTAGCATCCCAGCCCGTGCGTCACGTCCCTGCCTCCACAGTGCCCTTCCCTCACCCCACTGTCCCCTTCCTTCGCCAGTCGGCCATCTGCAAGCTGACCAAGCTGAAGAAAATGTACCTGAACTCCAACAAGCTTGATTTTGATGGGATCCCCTCAGGCATCGGCAAGCTCACCAGCCTCGAGGAGTTCATGGCAGCCAACAACAACCTGGAGCTCATCCCCGAGAGCCTGTGCAGGTAGGGGAGAGCTGGGCCACCCCGAGAGGTGACGCGGAGGCTGCATCGTGGGACTTGCATGGGGACAGGGGGTCCTCCAGCATCCCCAGATGCTGTGTCCAGAGCCTGCCAGCCTTGCACCAGCATCTCCCTGTCCTGCAGGTGCTCCAAGCTGAGGAAGCTCGTGCTGAACAAGAACCGCCTGGTGACGCTGCCTGACGCCATACACTTCCTGACCGACGTGGAGGTGAGAGCCCGGACGTCCCCTCCGCCTCGGGGCTCTCCGCAGCGTCGGGCCTGCTGGAGGCGATGCGGGGAGCTGCGAGTGCGTTCCTTGGAGCCAAAATAGTGCACTGGGAGACGGTTCAGTGTAGGCACGTGGTGTGTTTGGGTTCACATCCCCTCCACACATCCTATTCACATCACCTCCCCTTGTTCCCACGGTGCTCCAGAGGCCCCCGGAGGTGCAGATATCCCCAGAGCAGGGCCCGTTCCCCCGTGCCACGCTCGGCATCCCCATGAGCCTGCGCTGCGGAGCAGTGAGGTCTCCCGTCTGCCCTCTGCAGATCCTGGACGTGCGCGAGAACCCCAACCTGGTGATGCCGCCGAAGCCGGTGGACCAGACCTCGGAGTGGTACAACATCGACTTTTCCCTGCAGAACCAGCTGCGCCTGGCGGGCGCCTCCCCGGCCACAGTGGCGGCCGCGGCAGCAGGTGAGCGCACGGGAACACGGGCAAGATCCCCTGCCCCTAGAGGCTGCGACGGGAGCGGGCAGGACAAGGAAATAGGGGCAAGGGGTGCGGGTGGCAGGTCACGGTCGGGGCCTGGGTTTGCTGGCCCCGTCTCACCCCGTGTCCTCAGGGAGCGGCACCAAGGACCCCCTGGCCCGCAAGATGCGGCTGCGGCGGCGCAAGGACTCGGCCCAGGACGACCAGGCCAAGCAGGTGCTGAAGGGCATGTCGGACGTGGCCCAGGAGAAGAACAAGAAGCTGGAGGTAGGAGCTGCGGAGGGAGGCAGGGGAGCAGGCGCTCTGTGCCCCTGCCAGCCCCAGCGTGGTGACCTGTGCCCATCCCCGCAGGAGAACGGGGACACGAAGGCGCCGGACCTGAAGACCCGCCGCTGGGATCAGGGCCTGGAGAAGCCCCAGCTGGACTACTCGGAGTTCTTCAGCGAGGACGTGGGGCAGCTGCCCGGCGTCTGCGTCTGGCAGATCGAGAACTTTGTGCCCACACTGGTAGACGAGGCTTTCCATGGCAAGTTCTACGAGGCCGACTGCTACATCGTGCTCAAGGTACCCAGGAGGCCCCAGGGCCCCCTGCCATCTCCTGCTGCCATGTCCCCAGGCTGTCACCACCGTCCATCTCATGCATTGTCCCTCCCCAGACCTTCCTGGATGACAATGGCTCCCTGAACTGGGAGATCTACTACTGGATCGGGCAGGAGGCAACGCTGGACAAGAAGGCCTGTTCCGCCATCCATGCCGTCAACCTGCGCAACTACCTGGGGGCCGAGTGCCGCAGCATCCGGGAGGAGATGGGGGACGAGAGCGACGAGTTCCTCCAGGTGAGGCCACCTCAGCAGCCCCCCGGCAGCCCCCCAACCTCCCTCTCCCACCCTGACCCCCTTCCTGCCCCCAGGTTTTTGACCACGACATCTCCTACATCGAGGGTGGCACGGCCAGTGGTTTCTTCACCGTCGAGGACACGCACTATGTCACCAGGTATGGCTGGGACAAGGGCTGGGCTCCCCGAGGCTGGGGGAATGCGGGGTGCAGGCGGTGCCGCGCATCCCACCGCTCCGTCTCTCCCCGAGGCTGTACCGCGTCTATGGGAAGAAGAACGTCAAGCTGGAGCCGGTGGCGCTGAAGGGAACGTCCCTGGATCCCCGGTGAGCAGAGGTGACAAGGGTGGGGGGACAAGGTGCTGTGGGGCTCAGTGAGGACCCTCGGGCTACAGCTCTGGGGCAGAAAACAGCACTGGCAGCCCCTTCCTAACCTAAACTCTGCTTGGACTATGGGTGCCACCAGGGTGGTAACCCCGCGGGCTGCAGTCCCCGGCCCTACAAGGAGTCCAGCAGAGAGGTCACCCCATCCTTGAGATATTCTGGGGCACAGGCGGTGCTCCTCTCACCCGACCACCTTCTTACCCTGTTCCACAGGTTTGTCTTCCTCCTGGACCACGGCCTCAACCTCTTGGTGTGGCGGGGGAGCCAGGCCACCCTGAGCAGCACCACCAAGGCCAGGTAGGGCTGCCAAGGGAGATGAGGCAGCCCCCGGGGGCGGAACAGGGATGCGGGGCACCCGCTCACCCCCGTGTCCGCCTCTGCCGCAGGCTCTTTGCCGAGAAGATCAACAAGAACGAGCGGAAGGGCAAGGCGGAGATCACGCTGCTCACCCAGGGCCAGGAGACCCCTGACTTCTGGGAGGCTCTTGGGGGGCAGCCCGAGGAGATCCGGCCCTGCGTCCCCGACGACTTCCAGCCGCACAAGCCCAAGCTCTACAAGGTGGGGAATCGTGGGGCCTCGGGAGCCCCCAGGGCTGCTGGAGCCCCCTTGCCTGTCCTCATTCCTGCCCCTCTGCAGGTCGGCCTGGGCCTGGGCTACCTGGAGCTGCCCCAGATCAACTACAAGCTCTCGGTGGAGCACAAGAAGAGGCTGAAGGCCGACCTGATGCCGGAGATGCGCCTGGTAGGGTGGGATGGGGGTGCTGCCAGTCTCAGCAGTGACGCTGGCTTTGTGTCCTCTGTGCCTCCAGCCGTGCCCTGGCGCAGCAGCTCAGCGGGACAGCTGCTTCCATCCCACGGCATCCAGGCTGGGGGTCCCTGTGTTTGTCCCGGCTCTGCTTTGGGAGGGGGTAGGGAGTCGTCCGTCCTGGGAAGCAGGTGCCTGAACCCCTCCGGCGGTGCCTGCAGCTGCAGAGCCTCCTGGACACCAAGAGCGTTTACATCCTGGACTGCTGGTCCGATGTCTTCATCTGGATCGGGCGCAAGTCGCCGCGGCTGGTGCGGGCGGCGGCGCTGAAGCTGAGCCAGGAGCTGTGCGGCATGCTGCACCGGCCCAAGCACGCCATGGTCACCCGGAACCTGGAGGGCACCGAGTGCCAGGTGAGGCCGCAGCCCCTGCAGATGGGCCCAGAGCCGGGGGGGCTGCTACCTCCTGGTGGGGTCCCTTGCGCCTCGCTGATGCGCTGCTGTCGCAGGTGTTCAAGTCCAAGTTCAAGAACTGGGACGATGTCCTGCGCGTGGATTACACCCGCAACGCCGAGAACGTGCTGCAGGACGGCGGCCTGGCCAGCAAGGTGCGCAAGGACACCGAGAAGAAGGACCAGATGAAGGCCGACCTCACGGCGCTCTTCCTGCCCCGCCAGCCCCCCATGCCCTTGAGCGAGGTAGGGCCGGGCGTGGGGACCGTCCTGTGCGTCCTCCCCGCGGGCTGGTCACAGCGCTGGCCCCGAACCGGGCGGCCCCTGGCTGACCGAGCGCGCGGTGCTGCAGGCGGAGCAGCTGATGGAGGAGTGGAACGAGGACCTGGACGGCATGGAGGGCTTCGTGCTGGAAGGCAAGAAATTCGCCCGCCTGCCCGAGGAGGAGTTCGGCCACTTCCACACCCACGACTGCTACGTCTTTCTCTGCAGGTGACACTGGCCCTTCCCTTCATAGGGGCCACCAGACGCTCCTGGACCCCATCTCCTACCTGGGGCTGCCTGGATCCCCAGCCTGCCCTGTGTCCCCCATGACACCCCTCCTCTCCCTGCCCTCAGGTACTGGGTGCCAGTGGAGTATGAGGATGAAGAGGAGAAGAAGAAGAAGGGCGAGGGCAAAGGGGAAGAGGACGGTGAGGAAGAGGAGGAGGAGAAGCAGCCTGAGGAAGACTTCCAGTGCATCGTCTACTTCTGGCAGGGCCGCGAGGCCTCCAACATGGGCTGGCTCACCTTCACCTTCAGCCTTCAGAAGAAGTTCGAGAGTCTCTTCCCCGGCAAGCTGGAGGTGACGCCCTGTCCTGGGCCGGGGAGGGGGTGTCAGCGTCGGGGTGCCCGTGGCCCTGCTCATGTCTGTCCCTGGCCAGGTCGTGCGCATGACCCAGCAGCAGGAGAACCCCAAGTTCCTCTCGCACTTCAAGAGGAGGTTCGTCATCCACCGGGGCAAGCGGAAGGACCGGGCCAACCCGCCCCAGCCCAGCCTCTACCACATCCGCACCAACGGTGGGGCCCTCTGCACCAGGTGAGGGGCCCCCGCCCGGGCGCTCTGGGCCAGGGGGCACCCCTGGGTGCTGCCTGCGCCCGCCAAGCTCAGTGCCAGCGAGCACGGCTGCGCTCACGATGCTGCACGGGGCTGTTTTCTAGGTGCATCCAGATCAACACGGATGCAGGGCTGCTCAACTCCGAGTTCTGCTTCATCCTCAAGGTACCCCAAGGCTGGAGCACCTAGTGCTGCCCCTGCTCAAGCCGGTGTCCCCAGCGGGCAGCCCTGAGCCTCTGCTCTGTCCTCACAGGTGCCTTTTGAGAGCACCGACAACCAGGGTATCGTCTACACCTGGGTGGGCCGGGCCGCTGACCCTGACGAGGCCAAGCTGGCCGAGGACATCATGAACCACATGTTTGACGACTCCTACAGCAAGCAGGCGAGCTGGGCTGCGAGGGGAAGGGGCAGCCTCGCACAGCCGCGGCGCAGCGGGGTTTGGGCACCGTCCCACCTGGATGCAGGAGCTGTCGGCAGAGGGGAGGGCCGGAGGCTGCTCTGTGGGGCTCAGCCCTGCCCCTGCCCTCGCAGGTCATCAACGAGGGAGAGGAGCCCGAGAACTTCTTCTGGGTTGGCATCGGCAGCCGGAAGCCCTACGATGAGGACGCCGAGTACATGAAGCACTCCCGGCTCTTCAGGTGGGTCCCAGCCCAGGAGGGGCTACTCTAGTCCAAGCTGTTCCCATTTGCACGCCGCTCTCTGCAGGAGCAGAGTCCTAAAAGCTCTTATCTGATGGGCCCCGTTTTCTCCTGCCTGACGGCGCCGGCTCTCCCTGCAGGTGCTCCAACGAGAAGGGCTATTTCTCCGTGTCGGAGAAGTGCTCGGATTTCTGCCAGGATGACCTGGCCGACGACGACATCATGTTGCTGGACAACGGGCAGGAGGTGAGGCCGGGCGCGAGGTGCTGGCGCCGGCTCCGCGGGCGCCTTCACGGCTGACCCCAGCGCCGTGGTTGAATCCCCCAGGTCTACATGTGGGTAGGGACCCAGACCAGCCAGGTGGAGATCAAGCTGGGCCTCAAGGCGTGCCAGGTAGGGCCCGAGCTGCGGACGGGCGCCCCTGCTTCCCCTCGGGGGCCCGAGGCCTCCTCGAGTGGGGCAGGGAGGGCCCATCCTGCCCCGTGCATGGGGGGCAGAGCTCCCAGCAAGCCCTGGCTCCGGGGAGAGCCAGGGCTGCTGTGCCAACGCCGCTGTGCCCCGTGCCAGGTCTACATCCAGCACATGCGCTCCAAGGACGCCACGCGGCCCCGCAAGCTGCGGCTGGTGCGGAAGGGCAACGAGTCCTGGCCCTTCACGCGCTGCTTCCACGCCTGGAGTGTCTTCCGCAAGCCGCCCGCCTAAGGCCAGCGGGGCCCTGCGCGGCCGCCAGCACCGCTTAGCCCCGGGACGGGACAGCGGGAAGCACCAGGGCACGGGGAAGGCGTTGGGAATGTCCCCGTTCCCTGGGCCCGCGCTCCCAGCACAGAGCCCGGCTCGGCCTTTCCCGGCACCGGGCCGCGGGGGCTCCTGGTGTGGAGAGGCCTCTGCCCCGAGCAGGGCTGGGACCCTGTGCCGGGGACAGGAGCCCTTCCCTGCGGCCGGGCCGGCCGCTTTGCTTAGGAGCAGTACGGGGCTGGGGCCCGACCCAGGCACCGGTCCCTACCCAGCCCCTGGCCATGCCTGGCTGGGCCCTCCTGTCCCTACCCTATCAATAAATGCTGCACTTGCCACCACGCGTCTGCACCGCGCTCTGCCTGCGTCCGTCCTCACTCCTGCAGGGCCCCAGGGGAGGTCCAGGGCTGAGCCCCCCAGCAGGGACCCATCCTGCCCCAGCCGGGGACACCCAGGGCCCCTCCTGCCCTGTCCCCAGCAGCAGCCTCCAGCCCTTGGCCCCAGCGCCCGGGGCGGAGGCTCCCTGGCCAGCAGCAGCCCCAGGGGTTGATATTAAATGCTTTATTTTCAATATTAAAAACCAGTATTTTTAATAACTAAACAATGCTAAATTCATCTTACCAAAAAAAAAAAAAAAAAAAAAAAAAAAAGGAGAAGGGTGGGGACAGGGGGGTTGTTCTACCAGGGACACTACGACCCCGGCCGGCAGCAAGGGGGCCCGGGACAGCGCTGTCCCCGCCGGCCCCCCGGCCGCACGTGTACCGCAAGAGAGCCCAGGGGGCAGAAGGGGACCCGGGGGTCCCAGGGGCGCTAGGCTGAGCCCAGAGCACCGAGGGACAATCAGCACAGGCCAGGGGACAGAGCCAGCGTCACCGCGGCCCCCTGCCAGGACAGGGCCGGGCTGGGGCGCCCGGGGGGGATTTGGCACCGGTGACACCCCCGTGGTGGGGCAGGAGGAGGGAGAGGGGCCAGGCCGCCCCCAGGGCAGCCCCGTCCCTGCCAGGCCCAGGCATTTCTCCCTCCGCCCCGCAGTGAGATCCCATCCCAAACCCACCCGCGGCAGGAATTAGTGTTGGAAAGGAGCAGCTGGCACAGAGCCCGGCCTGGGGAATAGCCCTTGGAGAAGCCACTAAGAAAAAGGCCACCTGTGACCCCCTGCGCTGTGCCCTCCCAGGGCTGCTCGGGCACTTGTGCCCACAGGGGACCAGGAGAGGGAACAGTGCCCGTCCCGGAGCCCCTTCGCGCGTGCACAGGGATGGGGGCTGTAAACTGCAGGGCGCCGGGCGTGTAAACAGAGACAAGGGTGCGGGGCACCGAGCCGGGGGCTCCCGGCCTCCCTTCGCTTCCTGCCTCCCTGGCCCTCCCCGCAGAGCCGGGAAGCAGCAGCCCCTGGGAACGGGGCTCTGCAGCGGGGCACAAGTTACACTCGACGGTATAAAAAAAATATATATATATATCTTCCCCGGGAAGAGTTTGTGCGACGGGGCCCTGGGCGAGGCGCCCCACGGATCGGGACCTGCAGGCTCCGGGGCCGGTCGGCGGAGGCCGAGAGGGAGGCGCAGGGAAGGGAGGTGCCGGAGCCGGGGCCGCGGCCGGTGCGGCTGTTAGAGGAGAGACGAGTCTACGTTACGCGGAGAGGCGCGGGGAGAGTCCAGTCGAGTGGCGCGTCCCGGGAATCCAAGCACGGAGAGGGGCTGCGGAGGCGAGCCCTGCAGGAGACACAGCCGCTGAAGCAGCTGGATCCGGGCTCTGGAGCCCCTTCCCGGGAAGGGCTGGGGCAGGGACCCGGCGCCCTGGACCTGCCTCTGCCTTCCCTGCTGCCTCCCCACTTGCCGCTCTGCAGACTGGGAGCACCCCAGGGTGGACTGGGAACCGGGAGCATCCCAGGGTACACTGGGAACCGGGAGCACCCCAGGGTGGACTGGGAACCGGGAGCGCAGTGCAGAACAGCGCAGAGCTCCCCACGCTGCCCCGCACTGCGAGGGACATGGAGGCAGGACTGGCTGTGTGGATGTCCCCCCAAGGTGCCCCAGCAGGGACAGCAGCCCCTCACACACCTCACTTGATGAGGATCCCCGGGGGCCGGGCCTCGTCCTCGCTGGCGTTCCGCAGGTTCCGCTCCGCTTCCTCCGAGGACCTAGGGGCAGAGGCTGCTGCGACGCTCGGCCGCTGCCCCAGGGCAGGTTGGGCACGGCCAGCGCCGGGGTCGCAGCAGCGGAGCCGCCCGGGGGCTGGCAGAGACCCCACACACTCGACACACCCCGCACTTACGGCAGGAAATCCTTCACTTCCTCCACGGTGATGTCCCCGGTGGTGTCCAGCGGGTTCTCCATGCTGCTGTTGGGGGAGTCGATGGGGCCGGGGGAGAAGGCGGCCGGCTGCTCCTCGGGGGACCCTGCGGCCACAGGGACGGCAGGGCTGGTGACACCCCCAGCGAGCGGCCAGGCCACGTCAGCCCGTCCGCCCCCACAGGCGGTTGCGCCCCGTTGGGGTGACCCTCCGGCCAACCCACGGCAGGCGGCTGCGGTTGACCATGAGCCAGCAAGCGCCGGCCCCACGAGCTGCGGCGTCACTCACGGTCGCTGTCGGCCGGGGAGTGATCGGCCTCGGGGCTGTGCGGGACGTGGGTGCCGTTCGCCTGCGGCAGCTTCGGCGTCGCCGTGAAGTTGTTGCTGGAAGTAAAACAAGGGGGTTATTAGTGACGGGTAACGCGAGAGGCCCCCACCAGGGGGAGGCCATGGACCCCCTATATTTTGGGGTGCTTCCCCGTGCGGGGAGGGGAGGCAAACACCCCCCGAGCTGCAGCAAACCCCAGCGAGCCCTGCAGCCCGTCGGCGCCCCAGCCCACCTGAGACAGGAGGTGTCCTGGAGCCTGGAGACCTCCAGGGAGCACAGAGGCTCCGTCACGTTCCTGGAGCTCAGGGAGAAGCGTTCAAATTCGGATGGTGAGATCAGGTAGAAACCTGGAGGGGGCAGAGAGTGTCAGGGACCCCCCATGCTGGGCTGCAGAGCAGGGGCAGAGCAAGGCCGAGGGGTCGGGCAGAGCCTGGAGATGACACCGAGCCCGAGACGGGCGCCCTGCCAGCCCCAGCGCAGCCAGGTGACGCCCCCGCGTCCCCTCACCTTGGCCGTGCTTGGTGAAGACGCAGGAGGCGATGCCGCTGATGTCCTCCTTGCGGATGCAGCCGTAGTGGACCTGGGGCCGCAGGCCGGGCACCGTGAAGATGTGGATGTCGCCCAGGTTGGTGAGGCAGGCCAGGCAGTTCTCCGTGTGCTCCTCGGAGGCGGCGCTGGCGAAGCTCACCAGGGCCACCTTCCGCACCCGGCAGCCCTCGTGCGCCGTCAGCTTGAACTTGGTCTTGGCGCTCACTTTGGGCAGCGTGAACACCTGGGGCGGGCGAGAGGACCCGGCCCGTCACCCTGCCGGGACACCCAGCCCCGCCTGGGACACCCGGCTGCCACGGAGGACAGAAACCCGCTGGACTTCACGTGGCATCAGAGCAGCCCCGGGCACCCTCAGCAGAGGGTCGCGTGTTCCCCAAAGTCATGGGGGAACAGGCGACGTCCCCGGCAGGAGCACTCCAGATTTCAACCGAGCAGCCTGGGTAACGATCCCATCTAGTCTCCTCCCGCTCCTGCTTTTCTGCATCACTCTCTGCGCACAGAGGAGGATGCCCGGAGCAGACGGGGACGCGTCGCGGTGGGCGCAAGCAGAGCCAGGATTGGTCCCGTGCCAGCGCCGAGCCCAGTCCCTGCGCTCACCTTGAACTGCTCCTCCGAGGAGATGAGCATGGAGTGGCTGCCCTGCATGTCGGGGGCTTTGGCCAAGTCCCGCGACACCTCGTAGGGCTCGGGCAGGGGGTTCCCCCGGCCGTCCAGCACGGCGATGGCCACCACGGGCGCCCGGTGCATCAGCTGGATCTCCTTGCCCAGCACGGCCTCCACCGCGCGCTCCGAGAACTTCTCCTGCGACGGCACCTCCAGGGCGTAGGCGAACACGGAGCCCGAGTTGGTCCCTGCCCACATGGTGGGGCCGTGATGGGTCGCTGCGGGGACGGCAGGAAGAGCAGCACCGTGAGAAACCGGCCTCGCCGCAGCGCGGCGGGAAGAGCCATCCCGGGGGGCTCATCCCGAAACGGCTTCGGCGGAGCGGAGACCGGGCGGCGAGGCCAGCGGCAGGAGCAGGAGGGGCAGCCGCGAGCGCGGCCGGCGCGGGAGCTCGGCGCGCAGAGGGGCCGCGGGCCTCACCGTCTCGCAGGAAGGTGTCGGCGAAGTAGAGGCAGCGCACCACCCCCGAGAGCGAGTCGTCGGCCGAGCGCGGCTCGATGCGCCGCTGCACGGGCGTCATCTCCACCTCCGGCGGCCCTGCCTGCTCAGCCAGCTGCGCGTTGGCTTCCTGCACCTGCGGGGACCCACCAGGTGGGCGCGCGAGCCGGAGGGACCATCGGGAGCTCCGGCCTCGCCTCGAGATGCCGCCCACCGGGCTGCAGAGACGGGCGGTGCTGCCCTGGCCCCATCCTGCCACACGGCAAAGGAGCCCGGGGCGCGGAGCAGCGCAGCCGTGCCACGACGGCCAGGGCACGGGGCCCGCGGGCCAGGGACCACGCGGGGCTGGCGCCGCTCTCTGCCCACCTTGCTGGACGGGCTGTTGGCGGCGACCCTCTTCTTGCCCGACACCCTGCTCTTGCGGATGCGCCGGAAGGACTGCCGCAGGGACTTCTTGAGGGACTTCACGCGGGACAGGGGGCCCTCCATGGCCAGCGAGTCGTTGGGGTGCAGCGTGCACCTGCGGGCACAGACACCGCTCAGCACGGCCGCGGCCTCGGCCCCCAGCCTGGGCGCCGCCGGGGCGCCGCGCGCCCCCACGCACCGCGCCAGCACCGCGCTGCGTCTGTAGTAGTCGAAGAGGCCGAAGCCGTGGCTGGTGCCGAAGGCCACGAGGTTCCACTCGGAGTGGAGCGTCACGGCCGTGACGGCGGCGGGCGGCACGCACTGCACCAGCACGCTGGGCTGGAAGCCGGCGGCGAAGGCCACGGGGCCGTTCTTGGGCGCCAGCCGGTCGTGGCCCTTCCAGGTGAAGCCCTCGCGGTCCTGCAGCAGGTCGACCGTGGCCACGCTGACCGCGTGCTCCGACCTCTCGTCGCTCAGCTCCATGACCAGCACCTGCAGGGCCGTGGAGACGGGAAGGTGCTCGGCCCGCGTCCCCGGCGCCCCGGCCCCATCCCGCTGCCAGCGGCCGCCTCGCAGGCGACTGCGGCTCCCTGCAGCGACTGTGGCCATGTGCGAGGGGTGCTGGGGACGCGCTCTGACAGGGCCACCCTGGGGACAGCAGCTGGCTCTTGCTGCAAGCCAGCGATAAACCCTGAGGTAGGAGCCAAGCCGAGGCCCTTCAAGGATGGGCACTGCCTCACCGAGGTGGGCAGGGGCCCCTGTGCCTCTGTGCCCCATCTCGGCTCTCCATGGAGCTCAGAGATGCCAAGTATGGCCAAGCAGAGGTGCCAAGCAGCTCCTGGCTCCGTCCCTGTCCCCTCCAGCAGCCAGGGCGCCGCTGAGCGCTCCTACCTGCCCAGCAGTGCCAGCCACCACCATCCTGGCCGAGTACTTGCACAGCGCGATCTTCTGGATGCCCAGGCGCGGGTCGTCGCTGTAGGGATCAAAGCAGCCCACCTGCGGGCGACAGCGGCAGCGGAGCCTTCGCGCTGCTCCGGGGCAGCCCCTCCGCACTGGCCCCGTCCCATCCCCAACACTCGGCAGCCCCCGGCACCGAGGGACTCGCAGCCGGGACGCTGCGGCCCCGCGGGCTTTGTGCCCAGCAAAGAGTCAGGCAGGATGCCCCCAGGGGCAGATCTGCAAGACGGGATGCGCAGAACAAGGGTCCCTTGTGTCCTCGCTGGGCATCAGGTGGCAGCTGTCCCCGACGAAGGCGACACGTCCCCCGGAGCGCAGCTGGGACGGCTCCTGTGGTCTCATCCTCCACCTGCCCCCGCTCCGGGTTTGTCCCCCCTCCCGTGCCAGCAGCCGCTCCGGGCTCGTTACCTTCCGGAAGGGCGGCCACTCCTCCTCGCCCGCCTGGTTCAGGCTGTCGTTGTGCTCGCAGTCCGTCTGGAAGATGTTGGCGGTGCCCAGCTTGTAGAGCGGCTTCAGGGACACCCCCGAGGCGTCCCAGAAGCGCACGGTGCCGTCCTCGTGCCTGGGGAGGCGAGGGAGGCCGCGTTACGGCGGGACGGGACGCGCCGCCCCCGTCCCCACCATCTGCGGGGCTGACAAGACGCGCCTGTGCGCGGGCGCCGCGCGGCCGCCGCCGTGCCAGGAGGGGGGAGCGCGCACAAAGGGCCGGCAGGAAGGGGGGGAAAGAATACAGCGGGTGACGCATTCCTGCCCGGCTGCCAAGCCAAACAAGAGGGATTGTCAGCCCACCCAACAATAGCCGAGGGCCTTCCCGGCGCGGCCCCGCTGCCCCCGGCCGCGGCTCCCCGCCGCTCTCGCCAGCGGGAACGGTCTGACGGCCGCACAAAGCGCCCGCGGGAAGGGGCTGAACAAAGCGCCAAGTCCCCCATCATCCTGGTGCATTCAGGGCTGCCGGATGTCCAGGACCCCCCTCTCCATGTCACATGGGGTGTGACAGGCTCATCCGTGACCAGCCAGGCTGGCCCAGGGCACTTACCCAGTAAGGAGAAGACCTCTCTGCGTGGGCTCCTGGGCCAAGTTCTTGCCTCCGTTGATGGGCCAAGCCTGGAGACAGCCCGTCCATGGGGGCAGGAGGAAGCATTAAAACTCTGTGTCCCCCACAGCGCTCCCCGTCCTTGGGGAGCTCTGAGCCCAGCAGCCAGGGCTCGTGCCCAGACAGCACCAATCTGCAGCTGGGAGCCTCCCAGAGCCAGCTCCACACGTCCCCAGCAGCAAGAGCCATCACTCACCGCGGAGGAGAGCCGGGGGCTCTGCTGCTCCCCTGCGCTAATGATCCTCTCCCAGAGCTTGAGGGGCACGTTGGAGATGTGATAGGAGCAGGTGATGGCAGAGGAGTGGAGAGGCGCCAGGTACGGGGCCGGGATGGTGGGCCAGCCCGGCGTCTGCAGGTCGATCACCACCAGCTCTTCCTCCACCAGGACCACCAGGGCACGCGGGTTCTCGAAGCCTGAGGGAGAGACAGGGGCTGGTAACAGAGAGCCCAGCTCCAGGGACGGCCTCCCCGGCCCCGCAGGACGCACCGCCCTCGGCCGGGCCCTGCACGGTGAAGAAGTCGATGACGCGGGAGGTGAAGTCCAGAGTGGCGAGGTTCTGGCCCTGCAGGACGCTGACGCAGTGCCGGTCGCCGTAGCTGGCCCGCGGCATGCCGCCGTTGAAGATGATGAAGGGGTTGCTGCGAGGAAGCAGGTGGGGTCAGACACCCCTGTCCCTGCGAGGCGAGCGCGGGGCTCTGCACGACGCCTTGCCCTGCAGGCCGGCAAGGCCAGCACGTCCTGCAGCCCAAATGCCCCCCGGCACCCATGGCCGCCAGCTGCACCAGGTACCCCGGGCAAGCCCAGGGAGAGCCCAGCGAGCCCACGGCTGCTGCTGGACAGGCCCCTGCCAGCCCCAAACCCCTGTGGCCAGAGCGGCCCCACGCTCTGCCGGGACTTACCCCGATTCACTGGTTCGCCACAGGATTTTGTTGATGGCTTTGCAAGGGAACGGACCTGAAACGAAGACCACCCCACGGCTGCAACTTTCCCACTGCACAAAAAGTCCAAGGAGATCTTGGCTTCCCGAGCATGAGATGAAACCCAAGGGGCTGCAGGGACTTCCCAGCAGCCAGAAGCTGGGACAGCAAGATCAGTGTGAGCTGCAGGGCCCCCAGCAGATGATGAACCAGCCAGCGCCACCCTACAGCAGGACTCCAAGCTGCCCCTGGACCCTTCTCACAACAGTCTTTGGTGCCAAGTCCAGCATGGGGGTCTAAGGGGCCAGGCCCATTGCAAAGGCAGCACGGGGACGCACCGTACGGGATGGTGGACAGGACGGGCTGCTGCGTGGTCTGGCAGCTGCTGCTCACCGCCCACACCATGTAGCTGCCGTCGCTGTGCGAGCTCACGATGGTTTTGCCACTGTGCTCCCAGGCCAGGCTTTCCAGCTGCTGCAAGAGAGAAAAAGGGGCTCGAAACTGCAGGGAAGGGGCCCCACTACAGCCGCCGTGGTGTGAAACAGACCCCCAAAGCCAGCAAACTAGGGAGCAGCACCTCCAAGAGGTGCTCCTGGTCCACCCAAAGCCAGGCAGGCACCTGCTAAGCCATCTGCTAAGTGAAGGGGGCCACTAACACCCCAGCCCGGGCCACCAGCTGGGCACCACCCTTGCAAGGCAGCGACTGGGCACCAGGAAGACGCTGCGCTCCCGTGCGGCTCGAGGCACCAACAGGTGCCACGGGCCAGGCCTGGCCGAGCTACCTGATTCCCCAGGAAGAGGTGATGGACGGTGCGTGTGCTCTGGTCCCAGATGACCACCAGCCCCCGGCTGTAGCCGATGAGCAGCTTGCTGGGGTCCTGCGGGTGCTCCTGCACGGACTCCACGGGCCCCAGCGCCTTCCCGCAGCGGTAGTCGTCGGGCACGCTGGCGAAGGGGGCAGCGCGGTGAGGAGCGGCGGGCGCCGGCGGGAAGGGGCGCGCGCCCGGCCGCCTCTCACCTCTGCAGGATCTCGTCCTGGAAGAGGGTTTTCTCCTCGAGCAGCGCGAGGCCCGGCAGCGCCATGAAGTACAGCCCGCCGCCCTCGGTGCCCAGGCAGGCCACGTCACAGGCGGACTTCACCAGGATCACCGTCACCCGCGCCATGCTGGGCGAGCAGCTGTGGAAAGGACCGCGGGGCCACGTCAGCCGCGCCGCCCCGCTCCGCGCGGACACCGGCGGAGGCTCCAGCCCCGCTCCGACCTTCATCCCACCACCCCCAGGCCCTGCTCGGGCGCACACCCGCCACGAGGATGAGGATGACGCTTAGGAAAAGCAGCCAGGCTGTTTGGTCGTCACCATCCACCGTCATCTCCCCTTCAGCCTAGATGCTAATGGCTCTGCCTACAGCCAATTACAGAGCCATTAATTACAGCCCCGGTCTTGCCAACACCTAAAAATGGTCGCTCGAGTCCAGGACTGCAATTTCGCCCATGGCGCAGGGGCTCTTTAAAGCTCTTGTTTGCTACAGCTAAAGAGCAGCCGCTGGATCGGGGCGCGAGGAGACCGAGCTGCTTCGCTGCAGGGGACACGCAGGGGCAAGACGTGCTAGGGCAGGGCGTCCTGACCAGCCCCTGTCCCCAGGAGCCAGGTCTCCAGGCCCCTGTTTTGCCAGGCACACTGGGGATGCCCCCAGGACCCCCGGCAATCACCACGCCGGGCTCCACATCCTGCGGTGGGTGTGCAGGAGGGGACAAGGCAGCAGGCGGACGCGGGGCCGGTCACACTCCACCTGCGCCGGGATCCGCAGAGCCCCCTTTGCCTGCGGGGCCGCCCAGCCCCAAAGCAACCAGGGCTGGAGCAGCGCAGGCGTTGGCCTTGCTGGGCTCGGGGCAGCCCCCGGGCCCAGGGTTCTGGATAAGCCCCATGCAGCAGGAAAGGGGCGAGTGCCCGGTGCAGCAGGAATGGGGCGAGTGCCCCGTGCCAAGGAGCGCCCCAGCCTTGGCACCGCTCCTCTCCCAGGCGCCGCTAGACCTGCAGCAGGAGGGCGCCCAGGGCGTTATCCAGCCGCTATCACCTCCTCCCGGGAGCCGCCTGGACGGGAGCCGCAGGCTGGGAGACACCAGCGATCCCTCCCCGCGCGCCAGCCCTGACCTCGAGTTCTCCCCTAGGCAACTGCTGGGACCGCTATCAATGGGACGTTGGCCGCGATCCCGGCCTGACCCGGCACGGCGGCTCCTACGCGGCGTTCCCAGCGCCGCTCCGGGATGACGACTGCGCCGGGCTGCGAGGGCCATCGCGGGGTCCCCACTGCAGCCCTGGGACCGGGACAGCATCCAGGCGTCGGAGCCCGGAGCGGCTGAGAGCGCAGGGAAAGCCGGCCCGGCCGTGCCCGCTCCGCACCCGTCCCCATGGGCAGAGGCTCCCAGCCGCCTGCCGTAGTTTTTCCTCTTTGGTTGTTTTTAAAAGTAAAAAAAAAAATAAAAAAATAAAAACAGCGCAAAACTCTGCATCTGGCAGCGCGGGAGCCAAACCCCACCCGGCACAGCGCAGATCCCGCCGTAAACTCTGGCAGACCTCGCCGGGAGCCGCCGCGGCCGCCCGGGGAGGGGGCGCGCCGAAAAGAAAGGGGAGAAAAAAAAAAAAGACGGGAATTTTGCAGAGCCCAGCGGAAAGGCGAGACCCCGGCACCGCGGCAGGGGCTGTTTTTGGCCGCCGTCGCCACAGCAACGGAGCGGGAGAGGAGCCGCACGCCCGCGCACAAAAGAGGGCTGGAAGCGGCGGCGAGCCGGGGCCGGGCGCGAGACGCGGAGTCTCCGGAGCGGCCCCGGGTTCGGCCAGCGCTTGTGTCCCCTTTGAGGGGCTGGCGCTTCCCTGGCTGGCCGGGGGGGACCGGGAAGAAGGGCGGGAGCTCCCCGGGGCCCCGAGGCGGAGGAAGGAGGCAGGCGGGACGAGTACTTAGCGCTGTCGAACCCTGGGCGTCCCGGCAGGCCGAAGCTGCGCGTCTCCTCCAGGTGCGAGCAGCCCTCCTTGTGGAAGATCTCCCAGAGGTGCAGCGAGTTGTCGTCCAGCAGGGACAGCAGCC
>VZSV01000059.1:4303810-4322779 GCA_013398735.1 Nothocercus julius | reverse complement strand
CAGGGTGCGCAGGGCGCGCACGGAGGCTCCGCGCCGCCGTCTCCCTCTTGCGGGAGGAAGGCGCAGGGCAGGGCCCGCGAGGCCCAAGCGCAGGGGCGACGAGGAGCGCGGGGATGCCGAGCCCCGTCTGCGCCTCCCGGCCAGGGTGACGCGCCGGCTCCCGGCGCCTCATCCCGCTGAGCTTTCCCAATCCAGGTGCTGGGGGAGGCTGCTCCGAGGGGACCTCGGACACGGCTCCGATGCTGCCTCTGCAGCAGCGCCAGGAGCAAATCCGGGCAGGGCTGTGGGATGGATGGACCAAGAGGAACAGGGAGGGCTTTGATTTTTGCTCCCCGTCAGCACCAAGAGCAGGCAGGAGAAGAGGGGGACACGAGGGGACACAAGCCCCGGTTTCTAGGACGGCTCTAGAGGAGAGTTTGCATTTAAACACTCCGATCCCCACGGAGCTGGAGCCTCTCTTTATTTAGAACCACTTCCCAACCGCTTTTCTGCTGCTGGGGAAGGGAGGCACAGATACGAGGGCTGGGCACATTCCCAAAAGCATTCCCAAAGCCAGGGGCTGGGAGCGGAAGGAAACGGTGCTGGAGGCGAGTCAGGCACCACCACACAGGCAGGCAATGATGCTTTCTGCTTTTATTCAATTAATGCAGCAATCTATACAAGAAAAAAAATAATAATGAAACCATGAAATTCCAAACCCTGACAGAGAAGAACCAAATTCTTCCTAAGAACCAACCAGAATTAAAAGATTCCCCCCACGTCGGACTGTACATAAAATAATCTCTGCCCCCATTTACAGCGTTTCACACAGTACTTATTGTATCTCAAACTTCAGAACTGTACAACTTTGTTACAAACCACGCTTTTTCCTAGGAAAAGCTTACAGAAAAAAATATTGCCACTTTTATTTCTTTTTAATTTGTAACAAAAAAAAAAAATTAGAATCTTTAAAAAAACAAAGTTAAAATCAGCCAGAACTTGTAAGTGTGGACAGGGGAGCGGGAAGGAGCAGACACAGGAAGGGCTTCTTGGCCCAGCCCTTCTCCCCCCCCTTCAACAGGGAACTAGCCGCATTTGGCATAAAAAGGACTATTCGCCCCCAGAGGTGGGTGCAAAACTCTACATTCCGGCCCAGCTCTACCGTCCTCAAGGCGCTGCAGCCGTTTAGACCCGCAGGTTTGGGCTTGGCCACCTCATGCCGGGCTCGACGCTGGTTCCTCAGCTGCGGAGCGAGTTCCGAGCCTGGCAAAGGAGCCACCCTGCCGCGAGGAACCAGCCTTTGGATTACAGCTCGTGCGCGTGTCACAACTCTCCTTGTACGAACAGCTGGATTAGAGGTGAGCGGGTGGGGAGAGCCAGATGTGGCAAGCGGGATTTTCCTGTTGCATGCAATCTGCCTAGACAGAGCGGAAGTTGTCTCCGGGAATCCGGCAACCTCAGCAAGGCAGGGATTTGCTTGCAGACTCCGATGCGACAGCCGCTCCCTCAGCCAGCTCACCCCTCTCCGACTGGCAAACAGCCTTTCCTTCTCGTGCTGCCGACCCACCAAGCCCACGCAAGCTTTAATTGGATCACTGAGTCTTCTCAAGACACAGGCAAACGCATCAAAAACAAATTCCTCCCTTTGACTGCAGACAAACAGGGACAAACCCCTCGCCTACCTCCTCCTTTCTTAGGAAAGAAAAGTTCTTCCGCGGTCGGGGCTGCGGGGTGCGCGCGGGGTCTTTGCGTTATGTGTAGCTCTATTGCCAGCGAAGGGCCGAGCAGGTTATACAAACTACATGCTTGGAGTGCACGGAGAGGAGCCTGAACCGCGTTCCTGCGCCGGAGCCGACGCGGAGAAGCTCCGCTGCGCGCGGCGAGGAGCGCGCGGCAGGCGGCTGCACAGCGGAGCTCGCTGCCACCCGCTCGCCACTCGTGTCCCCAGCCAAGGGCCCCCCGCCGTCCGCAGACCCGACGGAGCAGACACGGGCGACGTCAGTATTTTGAGTCGCCGTTTTACCGGGCAGGTTGCAGTAAGAGATCTAGACACCTGGGTCCACGTGAAAAATGTATCTTCTGGTTTTGAAGCAAGGTTTCGCTCTGATGCTGTTCAGTGCAAAAGAGTTAAAAAAAAAAAAAAATGTATCTACACATATACATACGTGTGTGTATATATATTTATAAAATGTCTGTACAAGTGGGGAAAATGGCCTGCCTACGGAGCAGGGACTCCTTGCCAGAGGGATGCCATGGGCCAGACCAGTTGTGTCCCCTCTCTCTCCAAAGTATCAAGCCCCAGCCAGTCAGTTTGCAAACTAAAAAGGCAGCAAAGAGAAGCGGAGTCGAGCGCGAGCCCGGGGAGGAGCTTTGCCCATCTCAGCTCGGCCCCGCAGCGCAGCCCTGGGCGAGGAAGGCAGGGCAGAGCGCCCCAACGTGCCATGCAGCAGAACCAAACTAACAGCCGCGCGCGCAGCCTGCGCGACGACCGGGAGGAGGCCACGGTTTGCACCAGGCTCGAGGAAACACCACAGGATGCCGCAGGCAGACGTGAGCGGAGATAGAGCCAACACCCATCCCGCAGGATCAGGGCGATCCTACTGCTTTGGGAGCTGTGGAAGGGCCCCCCAAAGGCAGGTTGCCCCCAGTTTCACTCCGAGTCAAGACACCAGCGTACAGTATTATCCGTTTTGCAGAGGTAGGCGTAAAATTCAGGAGCAGGGGGAGAGAAGGGCAGGCTGCGCGTCGAGACCTGCGGCGAGGCAGCCACCGCGGCCACCGGGAACAGAGTGCGCGACAAGACTGACGCCCAAGGAGGGCACGGGCCCTTCTTGGGACAAATCCAGACAGACAGTGGGGAACAGTCATTCCCAGGCATCCTGCTAGCAGGTTTCTAGCTTGCCAAGGATGTTTTCGGATGGCGCCGCAAAGAGCCGAAGGGATTGATGCTCCCTGCCGCTGCTTGGCTAGCGGGGGAACGCCAAGCTTCCCGAAACAGGGATTCCACAGCCAAGAGCTGGCCTGGATTCTCTGCAGCAAGCTAGAAGGGCAAGGAACACCCGCTCCCAGTGCTAAGCGTGGTCTGAAAATAGCTTCTTTTTCAGAAAATAGAGTTTCAGAAGCAGCAAAAGCACGAGCTTCCAGATGTGCGGGCAGAGGAGGCCGGCCGGGAGGCTGCTCCGCTCCCTCCGCGCCGAGCTGCGGCTCTCGGGCAGGAAGGCAAGCGAGCGACGAGAACCAAAGGCAGGTAGCGCGGGCCTCACGCTGGAAACCTCCTGCAGGCGGCGGCGATTTCCGTGCCCCTGCTAGACCCAGCAACGCAGCGGGCGAGTGGCAGGAGCTGCCCAGATGGCAGCGGGCAGAAACGCCCCCAAGGAGCGGCGCTGCGGGAGCGATGCCTGCACTTGCTTTGACCTCATGACAGCAGCAAACGGGTTTCAAAATATATTACATCTTTTTATTGCCAAGCGTGAAGACCATGAAGTGTGGGGAACACAACGCTACGGAAAACTACAATTTGAAGGAAGGCAAAGCAGTAAAAATTATTTTAAAAGAAGACTACCCCTTATGACTGCCAACACTTGGGTTCAAAGAATCAACTTGAAGTTTCTTAAAAGTAGGGTTCTAAATATGGTGTTGGGCCCCAAACTTTGAAAACACTGAGAACTTCAGGCCAGGGTAACGCAAACCAGCTGGGAGGAAAAAAAAAAGCAAGAATGGAGCCGTTCACACACTAACTCCACAGGGCCTGATTCTTCTCAGCATTCCCAGCAGCATCCAGAAGTCTCTGCCACAGGAATCTGCTCCATATGTAAAGCAAGGAGGGGGCACGCAGTCCTCTGCTGTGCCAGCTGCGGGATACACTCAAGCTGACGGTGCCTCTTGGGCCAAACCAGAGCCTTTTAACGCCCCAAAACTGGCCCCAGTGGGGAAGGACCGTGGCCGAGCTGCCCAGCAGCCCTGAGGCCACAGCCTGTTCCTGCTCTGTCCCAGGGGGTGGAAAAACACAGCAGGTCCCATGGGACTGGATGCTCTGCTGCCTCAACTCGCTCTGCCTAGCAGGGGACCGCGGGCCTGTCCCCTGCGCTGTCAGGACAGCTCTTGGCAAGGGGTGCCAAGGCGAGCGCAGCGTTTCCCCTACGCCTCTTCGCTACCTCCAGCTCCAGAAAGCAGCACGTATTCAATGCACTCACTCATACACCAGTCCCTGCGCTCCAACACGGACCTCAGGTCAGCGCTAGAGAGGCCTCAAGGAGGCCAACCAAGACAGCAGCCTTCCTCCCTCCCCAGGCAAAACACAGCCCTGGTCAGAGCAGCGCTGAGAAGCCAGAGTTTAGGTCCATTCCTCATGGAGAGGGCACTGCAGGGACACAAGGCTGTGTGCCCAAGCTGACTTGGGAACAGGGACTGGAAAGGAAGTCTACGGCATTTAAAAATGGTACTAAAGTGCAACAAAAATGTCCGAAACCTTTTGTAATCAATTGCAGAAGAAGGGTCTGCAAAGGTTCAAACTTCCAGTTACTGCAGGGCACCCTGAAAAAACAACCCAACAACAACTAGGTAAGAGCAGACCGAGGAGCCCTTTGGTGAAGCAAAGAATACGAGGCCACCACAGCGAATTTCAGCTCCTGGGGTCAAACATCATATTTAGAACATTTGAAAAAGAAGAAAGTTAAAGCAAAAAACAAAAATACAATTCTTGAATCTTGCGCAATGAAACACTTAAACTTTTTGGTGTTTTCAAAAAGGAAAAAAAAAAAAAATCCCAACAGACAGCCTGGCACAACGTTATCTGCTTCCTAAGGGAGAGATGCCCATTTGCCATGACTCAGGACACCATGTGCACTGGACATGTTCCATCCTTCTGTATGTCTCAGCATTCCTCCATTCATAAAAACAAATTGCTAGATCCTTCCTGTTCATTCTTCAGCCTGAAAGGAAAAACCAAAACTGAAGCTAGATGGAAAATAGCCAGAGGGAGGAGAAATTTTTCACAGACTGGAGGCCAATCTCATCAGCTCCATGAGCCTGGAAAGTGCATTCCTCAGTGTCGCCTCATTTTAACTTTCCTGGCCGGACTGCCGTCCTCCTCCTCTTCATCACAGTCCTCCGTGTATTCATAAGACCTTCGCCAATAGTTCTCAGAGCTGAAGTTGCTCCGTCTCCTATGTTTTGGTAACAGGACCGAGCGCCTGTTCTCTTCTTTATCCATTTCTAGAATCCGCGGCCTAAGGAAAGACAACGAGAGAGGGAGGGAGTAAGAGCACAAATCCCCGTCCACATTATCCTCCTGGCACTGTGCTCTGGGTGCTCAGCTGGCAAACAGACCCCCCATCGCTTCTTAAGGACAGTTTAGGACACCAAGACACATTCCTTGTGCAAAAGGCTCTGTGTTTGTGCCTCTCCTTTAACCTGCCAGGACGTTTGTAGGTCAGGATCAAGCGATAGCTCCAAACTCCTTTGTCCTCTCACCAGTTCTCTCCAACATTAGTGCAGCCCGGTCAGTATTTCTGCAGAGCTGCCTCTGTTCTCACTTCACACTAGGGCAGCGCCGACAGCACTAACAGCTGCACAAACCAGTTATCTTATTCTAGGCGAAAACTCTTGAGTTCCTCTAACACACTGCTATCTGATATCAGTGCTATTAACCTATATCATACTGGAGTATTTTAGGCCAAAGGAAAGAAAAATGCTTTTTAACAGTCACCATGGCTTCCACGCACACAGGGGCCTGTGCACAGCCGCCTTGGATAAGGTACACGTCCCCTGTCTCCTTCACATCAGGCTGAGCAGCAGTTCTCAGATGTACAGACGCTGTCCCGCTCAGAGGCTAAGTTTCCATTTCTAGGCCAGCTTCTTTTCCTGATCTGCATTTCCAGCCTGAGTTCTGGTGAATGAGTACTGCTCACAAACAAGAAATCCCCCGCCCTCCTCCTTCACCAGGACAGGCTGAAACAAGGGCTGGGACTGTGCAGCAGCCAAACTCTGCGACCGAGCCAGCCTTTGGTTTTACACGATGTGAGCAGAACGCGGTCGCGATCCTCGGGAAGCTTTGGACATTAGAGAATACCAGAAACACTGCGTGACAGCTCAAAACGCAGCTGGCAGATTTGCTATCACTCATGGCTGCCATTGCATTCATACAGAGAGCAAGGTAGTATTTAAACACTGCTCTTAAGGGAAGCCTTGCTCCATAACTCTGAAACCTCAGCAAGGAGCTTCTTGAAGGTCAGTCTAATGCATTCATACAGACTGGTTACACTAAAACAAACAAACAGAAGATCCACATGCAACTCTAAAATCAAATAGGTCTGAGAAGCTTCCCAAGAAGGTCTTCACCCCTCCCGGATAGCAAAATCCCATATTCTCTCCACACACTACTTTCATAATGTGCTTCACAACAGCTGCACAGGTTGCCTGGCAATAGAGGTCAAAAATAATTAGCTGCAGGGAAACTATTGTTCTGAATGACTGCATTTATCGAGAGCTGGCCAAATCTATTGCTTCTTCATTATGCCACTCACAGGATAAACAATGTAAGCTGCTTACAGCCAGAGCTTAGTCTCCACGAGCCTAGAAGGAACATATAAAGAACTCCAGCCAAATAAAACAGATCGAGCAGCACAGAAAGTGCCTGGGAGGTCACTCCAGGTAGGATCAGACAGAAGCATCAGAGTACCCAGCAAAGGGGTGCAAAATAGGATGTTTTAAATGTGATGTGCAGCCTCTCTTACTAGAGACCGGGAACCTCAGAGGCATTCAGACCTAGAAGTGCCATCCAAAACTTTGCTCTTAGGAAAGATCTTCCTACCTGTGAGCAGCATCAGGATCTGCTTTGCGATGGGACCGCTTTGGTTTCAGGATCTGGTCCCTGTTGCTTCCCGACAGGCGGTCAGAGGTGTAACCTGGTGGCAACACAGAGCTACTCAGCGATTTTGTTTCCAATCGAGGTGCATCTAGTCTTGTTCTGCAAATATTTAAAGAGAGAAAAAATTTCAAAGAGTTTCTGGAGAATTGCTTCCATGCTGCAGTAGACATTTGTCCTAGATGCACTGAAGCACAACCCTCAGCCCCAGCCACACAGCTCAGAGAGTCAGGAATATTACACTCAACAGCAGCACAAACAGCAGCTTCCTGATATTTGAAAATTAAACCTCTACTGTCTTGGTTGGAAGGAAGAAGGGGGCTTTGGGGTCAGTGTATCCACGAGGTGAATATGGAAGGGCAGGAACGGTGCTGAAGTCACTGCAGTCACGGGACACAGAGTAGTGGTAAAGCCCCCTGTGAGATTCCAGAATTTGCAGCTCCGGTTAAGCTACCTGGGAGACACACTGCAAAATTCACCATCCCCTCCAACAGGGATAACTGCTTCAACTTTGAATCTCCCTTCATTTGGGAAGCCTCATGGGGTCTTGCATTTCCCAGTTTGACTAGGAAAGAGGTTTAAAATCAAGAGTTAAAGGACAAGCCATGAGAATGTCTTGCTGACAGGAGGTACCTGTTGTCCTTTCCAACATCCCTGCACAGTTTTATTCACGTGGGAACAGAAACACGCTAAAGCTGGACCAGAAAGCAAAGCAAGACCTGAGCTGCCTCCGTTGTCAGCTCTAGTCAGCAGCCTCCACGCACACGGGAGAAGAGGCAACAGGCCTAGCAAAAACCAGGGCAGAGGGAAGGAACACTTGACAGCCGAGCATCTTACCACGGTTCTAGCACCATTGCCAAGCACAGCATGGTTACCCGTCTCAATTCCAAGCAGCGCAAAAGTCTACTTCCAAAGGCAGACAGAAGCCTAAGCACCGTCAAAGTAGAGTAAAAGGTGGTGCCCATGTTTCAGAATAGCCAATTTCAAGAGGATCAAGCCACTTCCTGGAGAGAAAGGCAGCCTGATGCTTCTGCAGCCTCCTTCCAAGGAGTTAGGGTGACCACCTAAGAAGTCTGGGTTCACGAGAGGACAGAATTTCCTCTTTTCTCCGGTCTTGAATTTTAGCTTTTGGAGAAGGTTTCCACCTGAGAAATCCAACCTAGAGCCCTATTAGGAGGCACCTGCAGGTACCAAGCAAACTTCCTCTCTGCCATTCCCACCTGGGCAGCCTGTTCTGTTAATGGAGCAGCTCTCGGACTGGCAACGTAAAGCCGGGCACAGCAGCCCAAGTACACCAAGGACGCCAGAAACAAGAAATCTTCCCAGGCTGGAGTCCATGCCAGCCTGCGGTGCCCTTGCATGGAGCCATGCCCAGCTCCTGGACCGCATGGAGCCCAACTGGGCCACCACAGCACCACAGATGCTGTCCTGGGTGAGCTGGGGCTTAAACACCTCCCAAATATGATGACAACTGTAGGCCTGAAGCCAAGAAAACTGTTAAATAGACTGCAAGGGTAAGAGAACACCTCCAAGAGCAACACAGATATGAGCTACAGGAGCAGGTCCTAGAATGAGCTATCCTAAATGGAGAGGAAATTACCTACCAAAGTTCTAGCTGAATAAAACAGGTCCCAGGTATAATGGCTTACAAAGAAGTGCTTACAAAGGGCATCGTAAGACCTCCAAAATGACTTTCAGGACCGCCCAAACAGGTCTTATTTCCATCTCCACCTCCCACGTTACCTCTTTCAGCATCTCTCCAAATTGGAGCATCGTTCCTTCCTCTCATCCCCTGCTCAAAGCGCTTCCAAACCTTGCTGGCTCCCTGCAGTCCTGCACTCTGGCACACAGTAAACACTGTAAATATCACCATGCTACAGCCCTGAAGTGTTTATGACCTACTTGGTAACCACGCTGCTCCCGAGCATCCTGCAAAACCGAGCCACTTCTCCAGCACATGTAGCTTTGCTCTCCCACCACCGCCAGCAGCAACCGCTTTCATGCCCTATGCCTGGAGCAAGGGCAGCTTCCCACTCAAATACCTGGTGCACAGCAGACTCTGACAGCCTATCCAAGCCAAACAGCCCTGCTCCTGACAGCAGCAAAGGGTCATTCTGTCACCCAACAGATCGGATCCGCCTGGGAAACTCAGAGCTGGCTCTTACCAAGATGATGGCAAAGAGTTTTATGAGGCCGCTGGCTGCTTCAAGTCTCTCGTGCTAGCTGACTGCTAACGGAAGTAGCTGCTTTCTGGATTGCATAACATCCTATTTAGGTCTGCGCAAGTCGCATGATCCGTGGCTAGGGAATGGCATTCCCCACAGCAGTGCACACTGTGGGGACGCGAGCGCAGACAAAGGTCCTCGCATGTGCACACAGGGCCAGCAGGGAGACAGCCTCTGTCCCCGGGGCAGGCAGCAATTAATAAGCTCTGCTTGTCAGCAGACCTCACCCTTTGGCAAGCACGCATTTGCCATGGACTCACCAGGGCTGCTGGCTACGGAGATTACACAGAAATAATTGCTGGGGGTTTCCACTTTGCTCAGAGAAAAATCCTGCTGTGGTTTCAATTGGCCTGCCCAGTCCCTCGGCCCATCACTGCCCGCATGCGGCCATAGCCTGTTGTAGCACCGAGGAAATCGGGGTCCTGCGAGGAAGGCAGGAGGCCCCACTGGCCCGAACGCAGAGCAGAGGAGACACGACCAGCGTGGCTTCGCTAGCGGGTCTTCCTCACCCGACAGCAACACACTGGGTCAGCCAGATCAGACTTAAGCAGCTAGATGTTTGCTAGGTGTTTGCCCAGTTTCACTTTGAGGGCAGTCAGGCCACAGTGAAATAACTAAACATCCTCAGCTTACAGAGGCTGATGAAAGCAAGAGATAGAGCCAGTTTAGACAGACACGTTATACATCCAACCAGCCTGGGTAGTTTCAGCTTATTTAACCTAGTTCACCTTTTCTAGCAAATTACTTCACATCATAGGCCAGGTAGCTCAACTATCCCAAAGTCCAACAAAGACAGCTTATTCCAGACATCTCCCACTGCACGACCTGAAGATGCCTTCCACTGGGCTAATCAGCTCCCCACTACTTTCCTTTGGCTGCAACAACCAACAATTTGAACATAAGAGCCTTTCGGGTCTCATTACAATCCTTTCACTTTAAGCCCAGTATGGCAATAACCAGCTATCGCGTGGTTTGGTTCTCGTCCTACTCCACGATTTCCACATCTCATTGTGGGTCTGAGCTGACTTTGCCAGGCTCATGCCTCAGGGCTGCTGTTTCCTGCTTTAGTTTCATGGGCCTCTAACCACATGTCCACCTCTGCCTTTCTGCCCTGTCTTCCCAATGTTGCCAGACTTGTTTGAAACCAACCAAGCTGACCAAAAGCTCAGCAAGTCTGAACCAAGCCTGCCTGCCTGCCAGGCTTACCTGGGCTAAAAACTGCAGCTCTGCCATTGAGTCCCACTTTCACCTAGGTTTACAAGGGTTTACAGCACTCAAATCACAGGTTTTCACTCACAAAAGTGAGCCTTGACACTAGTATTGTTGTTAACACCTTCTAAGGCACAATCAACAAGGGTTAATGCGTGGCAGTCATGTATTTTGTAATCTAGTAAAAGGAATTGGGATGTGAGGGCATTTCAGGGTACAAACAAGATTATATCAAGGAGTCTGGGGTGAGGTTTTTTTGTTTTCTCTATTCTGGAAAGCTGTAGGGACAGCAGCTGATGAAATGCCATCGGCTGAGCAAGACAGCACACCCCCAGAACAGGAAGTGGGAGACATCTTATAGAACTTGTTGCTCCTCCCCAATATCAATTCAGAAAATAAGCTCTGTAACCTGACTGTTAAATTTGTTATATCCATTTGACTTCAAAAACAGCCTTTTCTCCCCTCTCCACAGGAAATGCAAGCCACGCTACTAAGAATGTCACATCCGCTTTAAAGAGGTTCTTCGTCACAAGCAACAACTTCTAAGGATGGTCCAGACAACTCAGCATGTGGAGATCATATGATCAGGCACCTGAATGAGCCCAAAACAAAAGTGCCTGAAATCCTAGCTGTTTACAGAGGTAGGTAGCCAATGAAAGCCAGGAGTTTGGATGTGAACAGTGCTTGCAAACCCAGACATTACAGGGAAGGGCTGCTGCACAGAGCCGAGAAGTGATTAATTTTGTTAGCAACAGGTTCAACCTACTTCCTACATTGCCAAGCAGTGGGTATGGCAAGACATAGGCAATCATCAGAGGGGAATCCAATTAAGATTTAAAACCAATGCAGCATGTTTACAAAGAAGGCAATTTTAAAGAGATTCTTTAAAGTCACTTAAAAAGAAAAAGACACATTCAAGTTTCTCTCACTGTCCAGGGGGCTTCAACACTTACTTTCGAAGGATGATGACAGCTCTTCTCTCCTTGATGTCCTGTGGTCGAATACAGTGTGTAATTTCATCAGCCGCATATCCACTGTCAAGGAAAACAAAAAGCCACTGTGAGCAGGATGACAAGCAGAGGCAGAAAGTGGTTGCCAACCTTGACAACTCAGTTTGGCCAGTCGTTTCCTAGCTCCCACCATGAATTCCTATTCCAAATACTGCACAATTCCTTCGCTGTGCAGCAGCCAGACTCGCAGGAAGAAAGAAACTTCAGGAAAGAATGAGGACAGTCAGGCCTTCTGTTTTTTTTTTAAGCATACACCAGAGAAAACAGTCACCTACCACAACATCGTGAATTAAGACATGGAGAAAACGAGTTTACGAAAAGTCAGTTCAGCCAATTCCTTTAGGGACACTTTTATTTTGCTTCAAAGGATTTGCTCACACATGTCACCAATATAAAGTCATCTGTTGTCATTAAGGTGCATGGCATGGCCAGACAGGTACCGGAGCCGATAGGAAGAACCTGCTGCTGGAGCTTTCCCTGCAGACAGCAGGTGGGTTTGACACCAAATAGCTCGTCTAGGGTGGGACAGGACAGGACAGACAGCAAGTCCCAGTGGTGGCATCTCATCCCCGTCCCCTTGGTGGGCTCAAGGTGCTCCCCGTACAACACCTGTCCTCTCGGTCACGGTACAAAGACCAACCCCGTCACAGCCTGAACCCACCGTAGTGCCCACAGCAAACAGGAGGGCTCGTCTTCTGTTTCCAGCTTGCAAGTCAAGCTGCACCCCTAAAATCCGCCTGCGCCAGAGCTTACAAGGCCTTAGGACACCTCCTCAGGCTGATGATTCGTACAGCGCGCGCCACGCTTGCCTCGCGTGCAGGAGCACGCTTGGTTGCAAGGGATCACTTTATCTGCTTGAAGTTTCTAGCAGCTGGGGAGATATCCAAGGCAGAGCCAGGCCCCAGCTCTCTGGGACACACAGGGACTTGTTTCTCCCAGCTGTCTCTTGTCAAGCACCATTCCCAGGGTCCAGCACAGCACATGAGAACATGGCCTCAAGCTCCAGGGGAGTTCATGGGAAACAGCCAACACACCTGCCTGGATAAACATGCTGCCTCCCGGCAAGGTGCTTCAGCAGGAGCATGTCCTCTTAGACCTATCCTCTCCGTATGGATGCTAATGAGCAAGATTTGGCGACACGGGCCTGCCCTCTGGCTGCTACTCCTCTCCTGCGAATAGACACTCTCCAAACAGATTTCTCGCATCCGACATGGGGGAAAGGGAAGTTAAATGCTTGCGGAGCCTCCTGAAATGGCCGACGATAGGAAGAAGCTCAAAGGGGACATGGGTGCAGACTGCCCAGATAAAAGCAGGCCAGCGGCTCCCACCCTGTTGTAACCCAAAGCAGAAACCAGGTTTCCCAGAGAGCTCCCGGTTGCGGATCGAGCGCCGCAGAGCTTCCCGCCCGCGGACTTGGCTCGCGATGCAGCGTGTCCCACCTCGCACTGCAGCAAGGACTCGTTTCATGTGGGAGACCAAACCTTGAGCTCGGTGGCCGGCAACGCCTCCGGACACTCTTTCCTACAGGGAAGGCTCCGCTCTCGCTGCTCTCCCCACCCTCCAGCCCGATGGGGAAGCTGCTGCTCGCAAGGAGGTTCTGCTGCTGCCAAGTCAGCATCCCGGGATCACGGCCGCCGTCCCCGCCATCCCCCGAGGACACTTGGGAGCAGATCACAGGTACAGGACCATGTTTCCTTTATCTGCTTAGATTAACCCACCCACTCACCAAGAAATGCACCTGCACTCACTCCAAGACAGATTTACTGCTCTGAGTTAAGCATCCAAGAGCTGAGGGTTAAACAGGGAAACGTTGTCCATCTCCCCCATTGCCTATGACACTGCAGAACAGGTCCGCAAAGCGGGTTATAATAATACTCTATTACATTCCAGAAACCTCTGCGTCAAGCTCCAGCAAATTCATTAATATTCCCTGTATTAACACTCACCTCAGCCCATCCTCAGCGACACCCTGAGCACCAGGGGAAAGCTCATCTCGAGACCCGCACTCTCTATCGCAACATGCCAGCCAGGCCCCACAAAGCAACAGCCCTGGCACTCCAGCCCCAGGACCTCATGGGCACCCACCACGCAGCCTCCATGTCTCACCTTGAGGAGAAAACTCAGCTTGTGCTGCGTCAAACACAAAACAAGGTGCCACTGCACGGTCCTTCAGCAAAGAGGCTCACACAAGCACCAGGCAGAGAAACAGAGCAAGTTCCTTTGTCACATCCCATTGCTCCGTGCCAGCATAAACTTCTTGTCTGCCACCTGGCCTCGGCACGTACGGACGACGGCCAAGTTCACAGGGCAAAGAAACAGAGATTACGTTTTTGCCCAGAGAACAAAACCAAAGGGCAGGGTGAGGGATAACCGTGGCTCCCTTAAGGAAAACCCTAAAAACACTTTTTATGAACACCTGAGCATGATGTTTCTGACATGGAGAACATTTTCAGATGAGCAGAAGGTGCAGAGAGCGTCCACATGCTATTCCTAGCAGCCCAGCCAACACTGTATCTTCTCTGTAACCTGCTGGACCTTGTATCAGCAACCCTCTGCCCCAGGACTCCTTTCCTCAGCCCAGAACAGCTCATCTGCACTGGTACACACACAGCTTCCTCTGTGCTGAGGCACCTACAGCTCTGAGGCACCTACAGCTTTTTATGAGGGTTCAGACTTTTCCAGAAAAGTGCCTAATGCAGGCAGGTGTGGAGAGATTCCCCTCACGGGGAAGAGGGCAGGTTCATCCTCCAGAGACCACAGCCAGCTCTGATTACACCATCAGGCATCTCTCTAGACACCAGGGGAGACAAACATCATGATGTTTCCACTGCTATTATAAGCAACGGGGAGTAGATGTGTTTTCTTCCTAGAGCGCTCACCAGCTTGGGAAGAAAACTCCATATGGTGCACAAGCTCTCGGAACGTCAGGAATTTCACCTTTGGTAATTTATTCCTCTGCTTAACTGCAACCTAATCAATTATTTCCAACCATGGTGCCAAGAGGTGCGACTTTCAGCAGTTAAAACTAAAGCCCACTGGCTCCGAAGATCTGCTGCCTATGACAGTGGCCGCAGGGCATGGTCCAACACAGAGTGATCTCACTGGAACCCCCCGCCCTGGGTGGATTTGGGTGCCCTTCATCTGCTTTCCTCTTTTCTGGGTACAGCGTGTATCACAGCCCACGTCAGCAGAATGAAGTTCCTCCATCCCTGCCCCATTTTGCCTCAGCTGGGCAGGCACAGAGGAGCCAGGCTGGCTGTGGAAGTTAAAATAAACCCATGTGGTTACCTGCTGCCCGGGCTACGGGAGAAGAACCTGCTCAGTGCATCGGGGGTGACTTACTTCCTTCTAGACACCAAACCCTACACCTGAGCAAATCGGCATTTAAAAGTGCAAAGAAAAAAAAAAAGACAAGAAAACAAAAACAGCAACACCCCTCTCAGAGTGCAGAAACCTCCCTTCTGGGCCTCCGTGTGGCTTAGTGTCTGTCCACCTGGCAGAGGTGCAGGCTAAGAGAGTCCCTTTTGCCTCCAAAACTATTTAAAGAGGATGCCCTTTAAACACTAAGCAGTAGTTTGAGATCTAACCAAGATTTGACACCAAGTTTGATACTTGCAAACACCACAGGCTGCTTAACAGAAGAAAAACACTCCTGTTTACTATGAGGTTTAGCCTGCAGCATCTTTTATACATGCGCCACAAGGCGTTTTACTGATGACTGGAATTCTGTCAGGGAAAAACCTGAGTCCGTCCCTGAGGGGACAAAGTATATAGAGCCACGGGAGAGGTACAGCGCCTGGGGGTGCAGGCAGCAGCAAAGGCAGAAGGATGATTTTGAATAGACGACCAGGACATACACCCTGCAGAGAGCTGGAGAAAGATGTGGGCAAAGAGATAGGCCGAAGAGCTTTTAGCAGCTCCTCAACAGCAGCAAAGCAGATATGGCTACCCTGGCTTCTCCAGAAAGGAGGTGTGCCAGGAGCAGCCACTGCCCCAGCAATGCTGCACTCAGATATTACACAAATGCCATTTCTATCTGTGCCGCTTCCTATCTCCAGGGCAACTGCCTGCAGCAACTGTTTACTGGGAGGAGAAAGAGCCAAGTTTGGAGAGTTGACTTAAACACCACCAAGCGCTTGATGTGATTCTATGATTCTACATCAGACACACCTCACCAAGAGCCTCCTGAAGGGCTGCAGGGCTCCCCTCTGCTCTCCTGAGATCTCTCAGGTTAGAGGGGGGACAGGAGATGCAGCGGAGTTGAGGAACTCCTACTCAGCCAGGATCGTATCATAGCAAAACAATCACTTTGGCAGAATCTCTCTTAAGTGAGTGCTAAGTATCTGTTAACCGCTGCACTGAAATTGAAATAATTCCCATTTTACAGTCTATTATTTACTGAAAAACAGAACATCTTGTTGTAGATTAGGCTAGTGGGTCAGTCAAAAACAACAGTGCTACTTAAGCATTAAAAAAAAAAAAAAAAAAGAACCACTCGTTTTATTTTTATGATTGCTTTTCATACTAATGAACTGATTATGACACCCACATAGTGCTGGCCACAAACTCAACCACGCGGGCCCGGGGGATACCCCTCTCCAATTCCGGGCAGCTTCACACAGCTTCATCACTCTTCCCAGCATTCTGGGTAAAGAGTGAGGATAAGGGATATGATAACAGGCTTATCTTGTTCTGGAGCAGAGGAAAGGGCCTAGCACTCTTACCCAAACTGCGGATACTCTCCTGCTAAGTTTCAATATGCCCTCAAAACTAAAGGCCGGGAGAGTTTTCTTAGTTATACTGCAAGTCAGACTATGGACGTGACCCTGCATTAACTGCTCTGCCAGAATGCTCCAAGGCAGGAGAATATCCTCACTGCTGCAAAGAAACCAGTGCAAGGACAGAAAAGTACCAGGAGTTATTCCCAGCCACCTTGGGAAAGGCAGAGGTTCAGATCTCTCCCAGGGAGATTAGGGTACAAAGTTTTCCTCCTTATTTCTAACGAGAAGTTATGGACCAGAACTGAGAGCTTGTCTGCAGAGGCTCCACCTCCAGAGACTGGGGCTGTTTCGCAGTAAAATGACACACTAGGTTGCTCCCTCACAGCCCCGTTTTATGAAATTTATTCTTGACCTCTGCCCTTCTCCAGGACCCGCCAGGCCCAGCCAAATTCACCAGGTTAAGAAAAAATTTCTTCGGCTTCAGGAAAGCTCCTCTTGCTCACGTATCCATGCGCAGTCCTGCTCATCCCTCACTAATCTACACAAGTTACCTAATGCAGGGGGTACTGCAAGGATTAGTTAATGTTTGTGCAGCTTTTCAGAGATAAAAGCTACGTGAGATCGAAGCATTTATTATTGATGCACTAGTCAACAGTGCGACAGCATGTGTATGGAGGGGGTGGGGGGGTGAAATTCCTTCCCGAACCCTGCAGCGATCACTTTACAAGGCAAACACAGGATTGCGTTACAGCCAGGGAGCCCTGAAAACTGGCCTGGACATTTCCCTGTCAGGGAAGAAAAAAATAAAAAAAAAAAAAGATATAGTTGATAGCTCAGAGCACTGTTGGCAGAGTTTGGGCTGTGCCTGCTCCTGGCAGAGAGCTCTCTGACCTTCAGGACAGAAGTGACTTGTGCTCACCAAGCCAGGCAGCCCTAGCGCTGGGTTTCTAGCCCTCCATAATACTTAAAATCCCACTTATTCTTTTTTTTTTTTTTCCTCTCCTCAAGGCCATGCAGAGCAGCCTGCAAACAGTCGGCCTGCCTCACTACCTGTCTGCAAGCTCAGCCTGCACAGCGACTGCCAGCGCAACCAAGGAGGCGGAGGGGATTAGGACGCCGGTGTTTCCAAGTGCCAATCCCAGCTTTACTACCGGCTCGCTGCATGACCTTGGGCAGGTCATTCCACCTCTACAGCTCTTCCCCCGCTTGCAAGAACAGGAATAATTCCTTGTACCTGCAACCGATATGCATGGTTGCTGTGCTGTCTTCATATGGCACTTCCCAGGGACTGTCCCACAAGGCTCTGCACTCGGATCTCCCATCAGCGACTCGCAGGAGAGGATTTAATATGCCCAGTTCGCAAATCGGGAAGACCTGGCCGTTCACGCTTCCCCTCTACACTTAAGGTCACATCGGGAGTCAACGACGGAGCTAAGAATAGAACCCAGGAGCCCGGTCTCAACCAGCTGCTCCACTGCAACCGCTCTTGGGAGCGGGATCCATTTTGTGTCTCGATGCTCATTTTAACTGTTTATGGGAACTAAAGCAAAGATCGGCTCCACAAGTGGCCACGTGCAGACCACAACTTGCCTCATCCCCCCAGAGAGGGGATTACCTCTTCTCCTGCATCCCCACCACCACAGGATTCTCCCTCAGCCTTTCTGCTGCACAGGGACCCCATACACCTACGGATAGGCGGATCGTGCCTGAGCTGCCGTCGGGATGTGCATCCATGTGTCTCGTGATTCACATTACACAACCAAGTCTCAGCACATTAGCTAAACAGAGGCCTCGGCAACGCAGCGAGTTACCTGAGCACTGTGACGCTTCCTCTCTTCACCGGCAGGAACAGAACTGGCTCTGAGACCCTGATGGGCTTGAACTGGAACTTACACCCGAAGCAGAGCGCGGAGTCGCTGAAGAACGACACAGAGACGATGGGCCTCTCAAAGATATGGATGGGGTCCACGTGGGAAACAATGCAGCCCCCGGGCTGATAGTCGTTGATCACAGCACTGTTCACAAAGCCCTCGGGGATCACCCTGTGCTCCACAAGCTTGCGGATCACCAGGTCGTGCACCCACTCCGGGATGGCATCAACCTCCCCCCGAGGGTAGAGGCGCTCCTGGCCAGGGCCCCGCCGCTGCAGCTGAGACCCGTACGTGTAGCCCTCCCCAAAGAAATACTTGTTTCGAAGAGGTGCTCGATCCACTGTGTGCTCTTTATAGAGCCCTTTCTCAGCCCTGGACACCACATCCTCGATGCGGGCTTCGATCTTGGCACACTCCTCCATGCTGAAGAGACGAAGCTGGCGGATGCCGCTTTTCACTTTCCGGGCCTCTTCCTCCTCCTTCTGCTCCTCATAGTCACTGGGCTCGGAGTCAGAGTCCTCATGGTACCTGCGCTTGCGCTCGTAGGAGGCCTCCGTGGGCTCCCGCAGGCTACCGCCTTTGTAGCTGTCCCGATAAGGCATCATGGACTTGAGCTTCTCTCGCAGGTCCGTGTAGCCACTCCCAGCCATAGTGCGTCCGCAGCCCCCTCCTTTATCCATCTCCTCGCTGCACTCCGCTTCGGGCCGCGGGGGGGGACGCGCAGCTGCTATTCATGGCATCCACTGCCCTGCTGGAAGAGCCCCAGAAGGGATGAGAGACGGAGCAGCCAGCCAGGCTCCCGGGACGGGCTTCCCGCCGCGCTCCCGCACTGGGGCAGCTCCTGTAGCGGGGAATCCGGGGCCGGGACGCCGAGCACCAGCGCGGGCCGTGCCTCCCCACCCCGGCCTCTGCTCGGCCCCCCTCCCCCGGGGAAGGAGAACGGGCAGAGCCCCCTCCCCGCACCCCCATCCCGCGGAGGCCGAGCCAAACTCACGGCTGCCCGTGGCGACGCGGTCCCGGCGGCGGAGGGAAGCGGGCGAACGCACAAAGCTGCCGGCGGCGGCGCTCACGCGGCGGGCGCGCCTGGCA
>VZSV01000059.1:4280583-4291814 GCA_013398735.1 Nothocercus julius | reverse complement strand
CCGGCATGCCCGGCGCGGCCCCCGGCGGCGCCGCGGCCCCCACTCACTTGAGCAGGTACTTGTCGAAGGCGGCGGAGGGCGGGAAGGCGCTGAGGCAGGCGGCCAGCAGCAGCCAGCCCCGCTCCTCGTTGTTGACGTTGGTGTTGCGCCAGACCTGGTTGGCCGCTTGCGCCAGGATCTCGTCCCGCAGCGCCGGCGCCGCCAGCCCCTTCTGCACGATGTAGTTGCCGAAGAGGGTCTCCTGCGGGCCGCCCAGCCCCGGGTCCCCCATGAAGCGCAGGATCTGCCGCGGGGAGAGCGAGGGCAGCACGGCGGCACCGCTGCCCCAGCCCTGCCTCCCACCACGGCTCCTCTTCCTCCGGCTCCTTCACCCCCAGGGCAGGGGTGGCGCAAAGGCCGGGATCACGGTGCCAGTGGAGGAAGAATGGCCTGGGATGAGCCTGAAAGAAGGAGCGGAGCTTCCCACGGGAGGGGACAGGGGAGGGGATGGAGGGGAGATGGAGAGGTGGAAGGACAAAGGCAATGTAGGAGATAAAAGCCATGGAGGGGATGAAGGGATGAAGAGATGGAGGGGCAGAAGGATGGAGGGGATGGAGGGACAGAGCTAAAATAGAGGCGGAGGGGCAGCACAAGGTGCAGAGGATGGAGAAGACGCAGGGGATGGAGGGGATACAGAGGATGGAGGTGACAGAGGGGTTGCAGGAGATGAAGGGAAGGAGGGACGGACGGAAAGGAGGGATGGAGGGGCGGGGGAAAGGGAGGTAGCGGGGATGGAGAGGACAAAGGGATGGAGGGGACAGACACCACAATGGGAGGGACATCCCAGCATGGTGGCAACAGGCGCCATCCCGCTTACCAGCTTGAAAAGGCCGAGGGCCTCCTGGCACAGCTCCTCGTCCAGCCGGGTGAGGGGGGCGGCCAGCGGGGCCGTGAGCATCCCGAACGCCGGCTCCTGCAGCGAAACCGCGCACCCGTGGCTACGCGGGGCCCGCGCGGAGGCAGCGCGAGGCCGCGGCGCGGAGCATCGCGGCGCAGCCGGGCCGGGGCTGCAGCCGGGCGCTGCAAGGGCGCAGGGGTGCAGGACGGGGCCGGCGCCGGGCTCGGGCTGTTCCGCCAGGGACAGAGATGCCAGTAAGGCTGAGAGCAGGAGCCGGCGCCGCTGCCACCGTTTGGGGCCCTGGGGCCTTGAAAGCACACTACAAAAGCGGAGGAGGAGGAGGAAGGGTGCAAAGCCATGCGTCAATTCGGGCCAGGGACGGGGGGCCTGGGAGCAAAGCGACCTGATCTCCCGGCCCCGCGGAGTGACAGCGCCCGAGGCGTTTCCAGATCCGCCCCGAGTCCGGCATCCAGGAGGGCTCGGCCGGTGTCTCGCGTCACTCCGAAAACCTCAGCGGGGTCCCCCCGGCCTCTGGAGACGACAGGAACCCACGGGGAGGGCGGGAGGCCATGGCCCGGCTCGGCACAGCGCCCGCAGCCGCCCCTGGATCCGGCCCCCCTGGATCACCCCCCCGGGCTGATCCCGGGGCCGAGGGGGGAATGGGAGAGCGGAGCCGAGCTCGGGGACCTGTGTCTAACCGCGCGGCCACGCTGCCCTCCGGGGCACCGAGGACTCCCCGAAATCCCGTCTCCCGCGTCCGGAAAGGGCCGGGAGCCGGGGGGGCACGGCCACCCTCGGCGGGGCCGCCGGCGCCTGCCTTACCTGGAAGTGGCCCCGCACGTACTTGGCCATGGGGTAGTCGTTGATGTCGAGCGGCAGGGTGAGCCGCGAGTCGGGCTGCAGCGCCGGCGGCGGCACCAGCACCACGCAGCCGGCGTTCACCTGCCCGGCGGCTGCGGCACACGGGGCGGCTCTAGCGCGGCAGCTCTAGCGCGGCGGCCACCCCGGCCCCGTGCCACCGCAGGCCAGCACGGCGGGGACCGCGTACCTGCCGCGGCCTCCAGCAGCCCCATGAGCTCGGCGGGGATCTCCAGGTGCGTCACGTCCACCACCTCCCTCCTCGTCAGCTCCTGCGGGGCGGGCACAGGGCGTCGGGCAGGCGGATGAGGGCACCGCGGTACCCCGGCAAACCGCGCCGCCGCTCCTTACCTGCTTCATCCTCTCCTTCTCCTCCTGTGCCCGCCGGCGGGCGTCCTCCTTCCTCTGCAAGCAGAGCAGCCGCACTGAGCGCTGCGCTGGCCCCATGGCCCCCGTAGGGAAACCTGGGAGCCAGTCCCGTGCAGCGCCAGCCCCGCTCAGGGACCTCTCTGGAGCCGCCAGCTGCGCAGGGCAGTAGGGAAGGCAGAACACGCCCGCATCCCCCTTGGCATCACCAGGTTTTGGTGCAAAACCCAGCTCTGCTCACACCAACTAGAGCACAATGAGCAGGAGGTGGCCGGGATGGGGGCTCGGGAGGGTGCAGGCCCTGGGATCAGCCCCGCGGTCCTGTGCGGACCTGGCACCCAGCACACCATGGGGACATCTCCCTGTCCCGCAGGCCCCGCTGTCCCCCAGCCGCCCCGCTGACCTTGAGGTACCGCCGGCGGTTCACGTAGATGTGCACGAGCGACCTGAACTTGATGAGCGTGTGCCTCATGCGGCGGTACCGCTGCCTGCGGGAGGGCGCCCGTCACCGCCGGCTGCCCGCGCTCGCTGCCCCGGGCGGCCCCTCCGCGGCGCCGCCTCGGGCCCTACCTGGCGAGGTAGCCGCGGGCCCGGGTCTGCAGGAGGACGATCTTGCGGCGCAGGGAGCGGAAGCGCCGCTTGATGAAGAAGGTGCGGGCGTAGCGCTGCAAGGTGAGCGCCGCCAGGTGATGCGCACGCGACCGCTTGCTCTCCAGCGCCTGGTACAGCTGCTCCTTGAGGAAGAGCTGCGGGAGCGACGCCGTGAGCGCCGGCATCCCTGTGGCACCGCACTGCTAGCCCCAAGCTGCCCTGGTTGTCCTCCAGTTCCTGGGGTGCGTGGGCACGCACGGCCCTGCAGATCCCCGAGGGGCTCCCTAAACACCCCCCGCCGCGGAGATGGTCACCTTGCTCACTCCGACGTAGTACATGCTGGGGGTGACGGGGCAGAGGTTCCTCAGCATCTCCACGCAGTTGGTCCCGTTGGGAATGACGTTGGACCACATGTCAACAAGGCAGCGGTACCTGGGCGATGCCCAACACTGTTAGGGGTTGTGTGAGACCAGCTCGAGGGAAAGCTCCCTACCATCCGCCCTGGGCACCTTCCTGGGGACCCCTGCACAGGCCCGTCTGTCCCTCTTGGTGTTTAGCTCTATGTCTGCAAAAGTAGCTGGACTGGGCTTGGCAACCAAACCTGGGGGGTTTCCAGCTCTGCACCACTTTCACGGGAGCCCCCCGTGCCAAACACGGCCTCCCAGGTTCCTGCAAGCTCTTGGGTCTTTCATCCTCTGGGTGGTGGCACCCAAGCCATCTCTGGGGAACCTCCGTCCTCCCTGGCTCCTGCAGGCACAGGGCACCATGCCACGGTACCTGTCAATGAAGACGAGGAAGGGGATGCGGATGGGGAAGCCCTCCTTCCGGATGCGGATGGTCTCCAGGATGCCCGAGTAGCGGAGCTGGCTGCTGACGACGTCGGCCTCGAAGAGCCCGGGCTCCTGAGCACAAGGCAGAGAGGTGCTGAGTTTGGTGCGGGGCCAGCGGGACCTTCCTGCGGCCCCGTGCGTCTCGTCTCACCTTCTTGTTGTTGGGTTTGAGGCAGCGCACGAAGAAGGGGTTGCACCTGTGTTGGAGAGACGCTGTTGGCGTCAGGGTGCTGGGAGGAAGGTGTCCCCCGCCGCCTCGCAGGACGGCTCGGCCCGGAGTCATCCCTGCCTGTCTCCGCTAACCCGAGGCGGCTCCTGCCTGCCCTGCCTGCACTGACCTCTCCATCTTCTCCACCAGCTCCAGGAGGGACTGCTGGAACCTGGCAGCCACGGTGGGGGCCTTGTAGCGCCGCGTCCTGGTGCTGCTCCTCCCCACCAGGCTCTTCTGCCGGGCCAGCACCTGGGCATGGCCGAAGAAGAGGTTGGCCACCACCTTGGAGGGATGGGAAGGGTCACGAAGGAGCAAGGCGCAAGGCTCCTGAGAGCACAGCACCTTCAGGAGCCTCGTGGGCAAAGCCCGGAGGAGAGCAGAAGCGCCCACAGGCTGGCACGTGCGCAGGGACCAAACTGCACCAGCGCCTCCCTCAGCACCGCCGCAGAGACCCAAGGAGGGGCAGGGCCCTACCTTGGTCCTGCTGCTGATGAACAGGTCCAGAACGTCCTGCCGCACCTGGTCATAGTTTTTATCCAAAAACTTGTGCACCTGCCAAACGGCAGAGCCTGGCATTTAGGAGCCCAGTAAACTGCTGCGTCAGCAATTTCTCTAACCTACCCTTAAAACACCTCTCTAAAGGCCAGGCCAATCTTCTCCCCACCACACACCTGGTAGGTCACCCTCCCTGCATAGTGTTTGATGGTGAACTCGGGCAGCGGCATCTTCGGCTTGGTGTAGAGCGGGTTCGTCCCGTGGTGGTAGTGACACTTCTGGAGGAAAGTGTGGTCCGTGGCCTGGGAATGGGTACAGGTGTGAGGGGGAGGCCCCGCGCCCCCGCTCATGCTGGTTGGCAGCTCCGGAGGTGGCCGCTTTGGGACAGGGACGCCCATCCGGGGGAGCGAAAGCGGCATGTTGTGCCTCCGGCTGCACCAAGCAATGCGAGGAATCTCTCCGTGGAGAGGACGGGTCCCTCGTGAGGACAGGTCGCTGCTCTCCCCATGGGCCAGGAGTGCGGCACAGAGCGCACGGAAACACAGGGTGAATGAAAAGGAGGGGAAATTCGCTCCAGCCAGGGCTGCAGGCTGGAAGGAGCAACCACAGCCAGGTCCAGGGCCTGGATCTGCTCCTGCTCTCAGATCTGCCACCAAACGGCTGCCCGGTCACGGGTGTCTTGTTCACTGTGCCTCAGTTTCCCCATCGGCAGAGAGGCTGCGATCACCTTTCTCTGTTTTAGAGTGCAACTGGGAATTGTATCCAGTAATTCCTACAAAAGCAGATCCTCTGAGGAAAGTTGCACCAAGGCCATCGAGCTGGGACCTCTCGGAGGTTGTGCAGCCCTGGGGGGATCTGGTGGATCTCCCCACTTCACCCAGGACAGCCCAAGAGCCGAGCAGCCCTGGGACGTGGGTGACATGCCAGGCATGGCGATGCCCCAGGTGCACCATCCTCGTGTTAGGGAGCAGCTCACCTGGGGGAAGCAGCTCTGGTCATCGAGGATACGGAGGATGCCGTAGGGCTTTTGGGAGATGAGGTCGATGCAGGGCTGGTTGTCGCTGAAGGGGATTTCCTTCCACTCGATCTGCTCACGGATGTACTCCTCCTGCAGAGCCGGCTCAGTCATCCCGGCCACATAGCCAAGTGCCCCAAACACCAGGAACAGACTTTTGGACACCCCAAAAGCTCCGTGGGAACTCCCAAGGACATGGCAAGGGGCAGAGCAGGGACAGCCAGGCATTGGGGACTGCTGGTGCTCCCACCTGCTCCTCCTGGAAGACGATCTTGTTGAAGAAGAACTGCAGGTACTCATTGGCGTAGTTGATGCACAACTGCTCAAAGCTGTTGAAATTGAGATCCTGTGGAGAGAGGGGGGTCTTGGTGCCGAGACCACCCCGGAGGCAGCCCCAGAGAGCCACGCTGGAGCCCCGATTCGTGCCGAACCCATCGCTGCAGCTGCAGGTGCTGCTGCTGGTGGTTACAGGATGCACACGGAGGGGTACAGGGAGCCCAGGGAGAGCTGGAGCTGGCCCCGCTCACCTCAAACCCATAGATATCCAGGATGGCGATGGAGAGGGCCTCTTGCCTGGGGTACACCAGCTTGTTGATGCGGTCCGTCAGCCAGCCGAAGAGCAGGGAATAGAGGGTCTTGGCAATGGCATCCCTGGGAACAGCAGGGAGACGAGAGGAGCGTTGGCTTGAGGAACTCCGGGCAGGGAGTCAGAGCCCTGCCCGCTGCAGCGGCCGCTCACAGCACGTCCCTCGTCCTTGCAGCCCTCGGCAGGACCCAGCCCAGCCCCACCGCTGAGCACGTCAGCCGCACGCCAGGAGCCCTGACCTCCTCCTTCCCAGCCCCGGCTTTGCCCCTTTACCTGGCATCCACGGCGCTTTCCACAGTAAGGGGGGTAAAAATCTTCTCCCGCAGCGTTTCCTGGTTTGGAGTGAGCAAATGGCACAGAGGAGGTGCCATCAGCAGCAGCAAGAGCCAAAGCCCGGCGCGCTGCCACGCTGCGGCGCCCGCGGCCGCTCGCCACGCGCTGCCGCCCACTCACCGTCACCTTGAAGGTGATGGCCTTCTGCAGGCCCTCGGGGGAGATCTGCAGCAGCTCGGCCACGGTCTGGATCTCCGTGGCGCTCACCACCGTCGCGACCTCCTGGCAGTCCGTCTGCGAGGCAGCGGGTGACATGGAGAGGAGGGACAGTCACCCGGCATGGGGGAGAGAGATCTGTCCAGGGGCTCCTCCAGCGCGGGATGGCCACAGGGCCGAGGGGAAGAGCAGCCCATGGTGCTGCCCAGCCGGTTCGGCTGAGTCCATTTTCATCAGCCAAGACACTGCCCACCGCAGAGCCATCCTGCAGGGCCAGACTGAACTGCCTTCCTGCAGTTACCGTGATGTGTCTGTACTCGTCTGTATCCCAAACCAAGCCAAAACACTCGATTTAATTTTGCTTTTTGTTTGTTTTGTTTTGTTTTTTGTAATGGCAAATTCAAAGCCTTTCCTTCCTATAAACCTGAAATATCAACATTTTCCCACGGAAAACTGCAAGCAGATTCAGTGTTTTGTTTCTCTTCCTCCAAAAAAACACTCTGGGCAAAAAGGTCTCCCTACAGCCGCAACATTTGCTCATGCTGGGAACTGGCCCAAACAGTTGGTCTGAGGATGCTGCATCGAGATGTGGCAGAGAAGTCGGTGCATTTACTCCCCAGTTCCCCTTGGCCCAGGGTTGAGAGCAGCTCAGCAGCCGCCTGCAGCTGAGGACATGTGTGCATGGGATGTCCCTCTTGTCCTTGCCCCCCTCCAGGGCTGCCACCAGCCCCATCCCCTCTCCGGTACCTCATATTTTTCAAAGTAGACATTGCCCAGGTGGAGGATGGAGGACAGGATGCGGAAGATGCTGTTCTGCTCCTCGATGCTGAAGCTCAGGACCTCCATGGTGTTGAGCAGCCGCCGGAAATCCTCAGCATCATCCTTGCCGGGGATCTCACAGTTCCCACCCTGGCAGAATCCCATGGAAGTGCCGTCAGTCGCCGGATACTGCAGGGACCGTGGCCAGCTGCCCTCCCCTGGGGAGGCAGCTGGGGAGCGAGGACACCCTGCTCCAGCCTCCGCCCGCAGCATCCTCCCCGCCAGCCTGCGGGTACCCACAGGGGCTTCGCCCTGGCGCCGGCAATCCCGGATCCCACGTGCAGGCGTGCAGGGTGCGCGACCTACCTGGTTCAGGTAGTAGTAGGTCTCGGCGCCCTGCAGGCAGTACTTCTGCCGCTGCTGGGCAGGGAGCCCGGCCAGCATCTCGTAGAAGATGTGGTAGTTGCGCTCGTTTTTGGCCTGTGCAGGAGAAGGCTGAGCCGAGGCGGGAGGCAGGGCGGGCAGAGCCCGCGCCGGCTCAGCACCCACCTGGAACACCACGCGGGACTTCTCCAGCAGGTACTGCGAGGTTATGGCACCACAGATCAAGCCGCTGCAGGGACGGCACAGGGAGCTCGGGTTGGCAACCTTGGTGAGGCCAAAACTGCCATGTGCCCCAACCCGAGCCCTGTTTGCTTGGAGCGCGGGGCTGTGCCCACCCCATGGCACCCAGCTGTGCCCACACCCAGCTGGAGCTGCTGCGCCCGTGGTGGAACTGGGCAGCCCCCTGGCACGGCCTGGTGCCCGTGCTGGGTGCCCCATGGACAGGGCAGCATCTATGGGGCAAGCAAGGGCAAGATGATCCTTGGGGCTTGTTGGAAAGTCAGGGAGGGGGGCCTGTGGGCAGGAGCCATCACTTCTCCTAGTCCTGGCATGAGGACATGGCCACACCAGCGCCTTGGGCAGGGGCAGCAGATGCTGCATGTGCAACATCATGGTACCCAGCCATGCTTTCCCCCATCTGCATTTTGCCCCCGCTGAGGCAGAGCCACGTGCGTGTCCCACACCGGCCACGGCGGCAGAGCCAAGGGGATGGTGAGGGGCAGCCCAGCAACACGAGTCTTGGACTGGGTGGGGGTCCTGGCCCAGGACTGGGGTCCCGGACTAGAGCTGGAATCTCGGGCTGGAGCTGGGCCACAGTGGCACCCCCAGGACGGGGAGGATGGGAGGGGAAGGGCCCAAAGTGCACAGATGTTTGTCACCATTACTTACTCTTCCAGAAAGATTTCCACAAATTTCCCAAACCTGCTGGAATTGTCGTTCCTCACAGTTTTGGCATTGCCGAAGGATTCCAGCAAGGGGGTCGCCTCCAGGATCTGCCCGCGGCAGACGGGGAGAACCACAGCATGAAACCACAGTCTGAGCAACACAGCAAGCCACAGGGTGTCCCCTGGGGTGGGGGGCCCCACCACCCTCCCAGCGGTGTCACCCTTCCCACCACCTCCCACCCTGAGCAGAAAAGACAGGGACACAAACCCCAGTGTGTGTGACACTGTGGGACTGTGCAGGGAGGCGGGACAACACCATGACACCCCCCCACACCGCCCCAGGGTCCTGCACCCATGGTCCCTACGCAGCCAGGGCGGCGTGGTGCTGATGCCACCATGGCACTCAGGTCCCTGAAACCACCACAGCCCACGTGCTCCTCCAAGTACCTCTATCTGCCACGGTCCGGGAGGAAGCATGGGGACAAGGAGAGCGGCAGCGAGGTGAGTGCCTCGGCAGGCCGCGGGGACGCGCCCGCCGCCCGCGCCGCGCCGCGCTACCTGCTGAGCCGCGCTGCGCTTCTGGCTCACGGCTGCCAGGTAGCGCAGGATCAGCTTGGTGGCTTCCGTCTTCCCCGAGCCGCTCTCGCCACTGAACCAGGGAGCAGAGACACAACGGTGGCTGTCACCAGGTGAGCGGAGGCTTTGGGGAGCACACCCACCCCGACCCCACCACGGCCGTCCTGAGCAGGTCCACGCCAAGCACGCCCACCTTGAGAGCAGCCGGGCCAATCCCACCTCAGATAGGCCCATCCCAATCACGTATCGACCTCAAACATGTCCTTCCCAAGCACATCCAGCCCAAAAGTGCCCATCCTGAGCATGTCCATCCCAAGTATCCCCTCCAAGCACATCCACTCCAAGAGCACCAAACACAAGCAAACCCACCCCAACCTCCTTGGCGCTGGGGCTAGGATGTGCTGGCAGGGGATTACGCTGGTGCAATCAGCGCAGCGCTAATCAAGGACACCAGCTTGGCAGCCTGGAGGGACGCCAACCGCGAGAGGGGTGCGTGGGGGGACAGGCGCGCGGGTGCCACCTTCCTCTCACCTGATGACGATACACTGGTTGTGTTTGGCATCCATCATTTTACTGTAGGCAACGTTTGCAATTGCAAAGAGGTGCCTGTGGGGCAAAAAAAAATGCACGTGGGGAGCAAGATGTGTTGTGGTGGCAATGCCAGCGCCAAGCGGCATCCAAGCACGGAGACAACCGAGAGGGATCGAGGGGGAATCAGAGCCCGCCCAGAGCTCCTGCGAGGACAGGCCAAGGGTCGTAGCTGGGACCACGGTGGGAGCCCCTTTCCCCGCAGGGCGTTTTGGGGGTGCCCGATGCCCTGGTACTCACGGCGGGTTCTCGCCCAGCGCCCTGCCCTCGTACTGCAGCACCTGCTCCGTCCCGTAGATGTTGTACAACCGGTAGGGATTGACTGAAACCAGGATGCTGCCGATGTAGGTCTGCAGAGGCAGAGAAGAGGGGCAGGTTTGGGGCAGCAGGATCCTGGTGAGCAACACTCCCAAAGGAGGATGAGGACCCAAGTGTCCTGAGCCTCCCTGGGACACTGTGCAGGGTCCCCCAATGCCCTTACAGCCCCCACAGCCCTGCGCGCGGGGCACTTACATAGATGAGCTGGCGCTCAAACCGGGTGCGGATGTTGCTCAGCACGGCGGCTTCCTGGAGGTCCCTGCAAGGAGCAGAGGGGAAACGTTACAGGGCTATGAGGACAAGCGGCTTCTGCTGTCCCCAAGCACCTCCCCGCCAGTCCCCAGACAGCCAGTGGGAAGCCAGGGCTGCCACTGGCTCAGGAGCCAATGTTTTTTTCCCAATGCATTTTTGTTTTTCCCCAGCTTGTGGACGCAGGGTGTTTCCATCCCCTCCCCATCATCCTGCCAGCAGCCCCCACGGCTGAGCTGGGTCACAGCTGGCAGCCAACGGGGGACACAGGGACTCACTCCAGCTGGGTCATGTCCTCCAGCCCGTCCTCCTCCTGCTGCTCCTGGTAGCGCACGATGGGCAGGCTGCAGAGGGACTGCATCTGCGCGAAGCAAGCGCGGCGCGGGCACCGTCAGGGCACGGCCGTGCGCCCCGCAGGGGCACCGCGCAGCCCCTCCGCGGCCTCCTGCGCACTTCCCTGCAACCACCTCAAAACCAGCCAGTCTGAGCCCAAACTGGGAACCCCATAACCACTGACCGCAGCAGAGCCCACGGGCAACAGTCCCACTGCCCCAGAGTGGGTGACCAGCCCAGCAAGAACGGCACAGAGAGGAAAGAAGCGCTAGAAACTGGTGTAAAAAGCCAGTGAGACACGGTCTGTGCTATAGCAGGCGTGGGAGTTCCAGAAAATGCCATTGCCATAGAGTCCTGTCCCTGGCCCCCATGGTGGGGCCACTCGTGCTACAACACCCACATGTTTTACCCCAAAACCCCTTTTGGGGCTGCAAAGGGGGCATTTGCCCAGGGAAAGAAATAGCCGAGTGGTGCGTGCAGGTGAAGCCACGACGGGCCGCGGCGGCAGCAGGGCCGGGGCAGGCGCAGGGAAGGGGCTGGAGTGAAGGCGCAGGGAAGGGGCACAGGCAGCACCCCGGCCGGGCGCCAGGGAAAGCGGACGCTGCCGGCGAGCCCGGCGCCTTGGCAGCCCCTGCGCTGGCGCCCGGCCAGGCCCGCGGCAAGGAAAGCGGATACCCGCCGGGGCCGGCACTCGCCGACGGCCCCTGCGGCCCGGCTACCGACACCTCTCCTCCTGTTGCAGCGCGGCCGCGCCGCGGATCGGGTCTCACCATTTGCATTCCTGCTGCCGGGCAGAGTCAGGTATCGGCAGCGGCGGCCGCG
>VZSV01000059.1:4263344-4274102 GCA_013398735.1 Nothocercus julius | reverse complement strand
CGGGCGCCGCTGCGGAGCATCGGCCTCCCCACGCCGGAGCTGCGCCCAGGGCCCTGCGGCTCTCAGCGGCACTGGCCCCCGGGCCAGGGAGCCCTCCTGGGCTCAAACATCTCCCAGGTAAAAGGAAATGGGGAAGAGGCCGTAGGGGGTGGGAGAGGCGCTCGCGGGGAAGAGACCCATGGCCACTCACATGGGGTGGCCCGCGCGGCGCCGGCCGTGGCCGTGTCTCGCTCGCAGCAGCTGCTGCCCGGGGCACGTTTGAGGGCTGCTGCTGTTCTCGGCGCTGAGCGGGGCTGGGGAACACGGCGACGGAGCGGCCGGCCAGTCCCTTCATCCCCAGGCTGCAGCCCCTTCCCTCCCAGGGATCGGCCTTCCCTGCCGAGGACTCTCCAACAGCCGTCGCGAGGCCCGACCGCTGCCTCCTCCACAGCCAAAGCAGATTTAGGAAGACAAATCACAAGGATGCGGGATCACAAACACGTCCCCCTCCGAGGGCAGGACGGGCTCCGCAGCCACCCCCAGAGAAAGGAGCTACACGGAGGCGCCAGCCGCTCCTCTCAACAGCATAGGGTCCCTTCTCCACCTCGGGACAAATGGGACAATTCCCTGTCACCACCTTCAGCCAAAGAGCACTCAGAAAGCTCCATCCTGCCCCCCAGCACTGGGTTCCTGCTTCCCAGTGCCGGGATCAGCTCCACGACCTCTCCCTGGCGCCAGGATCAGCTCTGCGGTGCCGGGATCAGCTCCGCTTCCTTTTCCAACCCCCCCGGCCCGAGCTGCAGCTCAGCCCCCTCCCGTGGTGGGTATTTATTATGCTGATGCCTCAGAAAGCCAGAGCTTAACTGCAAATTACAATCAATAGCCCCGATCCCCCAAGGGCAGGTTCATCATTTAGCCGGCGCAAGTGGAGGAATTCAAAACTATTTGCCAGCCATAAATCCTCCTCTGCCAGCCTCCTGCGCCAGCTCCGCGCCATGCGGGACGGCTGCTCGGGGTGACCCTTGGCGGCGTTGGAAACAATTAAGCTGTCACGGCGGAGTGTGACTCTCGTACACAGCCCTGAGCAGCGCTTGGAGACGTCAGGGCGATGGGGTGAGGGAGGCCGGCGGCGCTAACCGGCCCTCATTGAATTAAATGAATGTATCTGGAGTCAGAGTCTCTTTTTATTACCTTGCAAACGACTCCTGACTAAATTAAATTATAAAAGGAGCGTTCAGCCAATGCAACCTGCTCGATTGCCTGGAACAGGCGTTTTGATCGGAGCACGCCTTGGGCCTGCGCCGTTCCAGGAGGAGGGAGCGGATGGAGTGTGTCGGAGCCGACGCACTCTGCTTCCCCAAGCCGGGATGGGGCAGGAATCGCGCAGCCCTTTGGGAGGTGGGAGAGTGCCTGGCTTATCCCAGGAATGCTCCATGAAGCGTCTCCCACCACATTCCTCCTCGCCACATCCCCCTGGGCCAACAAGGGCTCCGGCCAATTCCCCTCAGCCTCCGGAGGCAGCTCCCGGAGCTAAATTGGGCTCCGGAGTAATTTTTCCCCTCTCAGTACCTCGCTTTCCCAGGATTTGGAGAGCTCTTCAGGCAGACCTGCTCTGGCACCGAACTGCAGTGTTTGCAGCTTTTAACGGTCGTGTGTAGAGCACTTAGGGAAGCCGTCTGGAAGAATGAACACAGTGTGCAATTAAATGCATATATTTCCAGACACAGCTATAAACTTGCCTGCAAAAAAAAACAGCTACTCTTGCTTAAAAAAAGAAGCTATCTTCTTCAGATGTAACTGTTTTCACTCCTTCTCCATACCAAATTTAATCACCTATCAGTCCATTCTGAACAGAGTAAGAAAATGCCCAACTTCCTGAAGTGAAGAATAAGGCTAATTAGGTGGAGATTTTTAACAATCTTTCTCTGCTAGTTTCCACCACAGCCGGGATTTGCTCTTAATTCCACCTGTGAGCAAAGCCAAGAATGACAAAGGGAGACTACAAAGTCACCTCCGCAGCTTGGGTACTATGTATATTACCTATTTAGCTCCCATCACACCCCATCTAGGTTCTTTCCAGCCTCAGAGCACTCCCAGCCACTTCGCAACCTATTTCACCCTCCAGCCTCTTGCAACAGCAACCAGGATTCCTCAGTCAGACAAAAATGTAAAAAAAAAAAAAAAAAGACATTTAGAAAACACACCAAATTGACTAACTACAGGTAGACACAAAAGTCACATGAAATAGCAACTTTTATTTTCTCACATAAAATATTCCTTCCATTTCTGCTTGATTAGTTTGGGAAGGGTGGGGAGGAGCACAAAAGAGAGGGAAGGAGCAACTGCTTGGACGAGTCTGTTATCAGATTCAGCCTCGCAGTTAAGAATCCACATCAGACTAAACCCTTTTACAATGAAAGAAAATAAATGCTATCAGCAGCTCTTGATCCCAGAAGAGCTCTTCTCTATCAGGCACTCTGAACTGGTAAGCATCAATACTCAATGAAAAAGCATGATTATAAAAAAATCCCAGAATTCTGATGAAAACTATCCATAGGAGCAACATTATTCAACAGGGCTGGCGTGAAACCCATGGCACAGGATGGTACTTCACTCTCAAAAGAGCTTTTACTGGAATTTAGGTGTGTGACTGAGAAAGAAGCGGATCCCCAGCAATACTCTTGGGGACTCACGGGCACAAGAGCAAAACAGGAAATTCCCAAGATAATTTACTGGAGCAGCGATATGCCAGAAGTAAATTCTCAGTGCAGCCCACGGCTCTTTGATCGTACTGGGCTGCAGTTTGGCCGGGTCAATCACTCATTAGCAAGGTTTCTTTTCTCATTTCTCTTGGAAATACCAATTGGACTGGACGTTCTACTAACCTTACTGCAGAGTTAAGACGAGGCACAGAGTGCCAGGTTTTAATATAATGGAGGTTGGACCATTAAAAATTAGCTGAGGGTCATCTCAGATACAGAGACTAAAGTTGCCTGTGGTGAAAGTTGTAGAGGCAACATGTCCAGTGAGCAGGGGAGGGAAAACTTTTGTTTCCTTTTCAGGTATTTCCATTTCAAGTGCTTAAATTAAACTAATGGACATGCAGCAAAGCATCAGTAACGTTCCCCCAGCCCTGGTTTCCCTGTCCCAAAGCACTGAGCCAGGTTTGCTCAAACCCATCAACTTCCCACTGGCAGAGCAAGTCACTGGTAGGTTAACAGATGGACACTGGTAAACCCTGGTAGGGGCAGGAGCTGCTGGCCTATGTTATGTCCTACAAAAGTGGACTCCTTTTTTTTCTTTTTTTAAGAGATATCACCTCACTTGAAATGCTGCAAGATGGAAACCCATCAGCCCCATCCCCACCTGCCTTTCTCCAAGGGAATGAGCTTCACAGAAGCCTTCTGGGCTGTGGAACATCTCCCTTTTCTCTCTCTCTTTTTTTTCCTCCTTTTTGTTTTGTTTTGCTTTTATGTGGTCTGTTCCAATTCTAGTGGCTAACACAAGGCCAGGCACTGGCGAAGAGCAAAGAGGGTTATTTCTTGACGATCTGAATGACATCTTCATGCTCCATCACATGAGTCAAGCCCACTCTTTGAGGACTGTATTTTGTGCTTGTCCCCTTTAAAGCAAGAGTGGGAGAGGTGTTAGGAACAGACTTGTCAAAGGGACACGAGGACAAGGATCTCAGTGGCTCTTAAGCACTTACCCACACCAAGGCATATTTGAACTGGCTGGCTAACGATCTGTGAATTCGATGGCACTGCAGGACAGACAGATTTTTAGACAGTTTAGTAACACTTCTTTGCAAACAACTTGCATAATACCCAGAAACTAGAAACAACTCAGATCCACCTCAGAAATTACAATAGTGACTTTAGGAGCCAGGTAACAGCATTTTAGAGAACACAGAACAGAAATACAAGAATTACTAGTCACAAAAATCCTCATTTAGGACTTCCATATGCTTTTTTTTTTTACTGGCCTGCATTAAGTAATTGTTATCTTTCATTTATTACAAACATTAGCAGCTAGGAAAGAAACCTGAGGCAGATGAAATTAGTCAAGACAACAAAAGAAGCCCAACAAAATGTTGACATATTCCAACCTTTACAAAGCACAAACATAACAGGCTCCAAGAAGAACCCTGCTGTCTGCTGCCAAGTAAATGTAAAAGATGCAGAGAAATTACCACATGCTCCACAGAGGCCCCTTTCCGTAGAATAATGGCATCTGTGAAGTCTGGTCTCTCTATGGAAAAAGCAGATGAGAGGGTAAAAAAATCAGCATTGGTTTTCCATCAAATCTGTTCTAACATGCCAACACCATCTCACACTGATGTGCTTACTACTCCCAAATTCCTCCTCCTGTTGCAAATTCCTCCTCCTGTCGCACTGCCAGCAGCCTCCCAGACGGAACAACTACCCAGGAGCTTCAAAGCTTCAAACTGGTTCTGCAGACACTCTAGTGTCCACAAGTAGTTACCCATCTCACGCAGTTGACTATCTCCTCACAGCTCAACTCTGCCCCCTCTATTCCAAGTGCTTGTCTTAAGTGACAAGCAGAAAAGGCAGCTGCAAGTGAGCTGTAAAGCAAAAGGAGGGTCAAAGGCACCACTGAGCCTGAGGAGCACAGCACAGGAATCACCAGACCTCCCACAGCGGGAACAAGAGACCTTTTATGGGTAGCAATCATCTGAATGGCTTCATCACAGCGTGTACATGAGAGCTATTATAAGAGAGAAACTAAGAGCTTGAAAACTTTATTTCCTTATGTTATTATCATGCAAAGCTTTATGAAAATTCAGCTCTTCTTCCGCTGAGAGAGAACAAGAGAGCTGTAATGAAATACATACAAGGCTGGGTCAGATGGAACAAATGCATTTCCCAAGAGCTAACACTGAAGACTGGCCAGGCAGAGTGCAATTGCAGCATCTCCAAGACAGAAGAGATATCTGGCAGACTGACAGATAAACACCTTTGGCAGCCTGTGTGTGGTTGGTGCCCAGCTGCCCTTTGTGCCTTTGCAGTTCAGCTAACGCTCACTTACGTCCTCGTTTCTTGGTGTAGATGCAGGTAAGTGCAAGGTATTCCCAGAGCTTCTCCAGCAAGTAATCCAGATTCAGTTTCATGCCACAGCTGCAAAACACCGTCAATATCTCAGGGCTTACTGCTCTTGTGATTTAGAGAGCCAGAAGAGCAAGGTGAAACATCTTATTAAGGTGCTAGGGAACAAGTGCCTAATGAGGGCAGTAGAGGAAAAAAACAAGGTGAAATAAATAGAGCTTTCAGAGCAGAAAGCTGCTTTGAAGCGGCAAAGCCCCAGTCAGATATATCAGCACTTCTAAGGGAACAAGCTAGATTGGTTTATTCTGGCCTGCAGGCAGTGTTCTCAGGGAAGGCAGCCCTGAAAACACTGCACAGCAGCCCTCTACTTCTCGCTTCTGCAGCCAGAGGTGGCCCAGGGAGAAGACCCTTCTTGGACGAAAAGCTGGAGAAAGAGGTGTGAAATGAACCACCAAAGTATCTGGGCCAGAATATAAAGCAACCTGAAAGCTGTAGGTGCTCCTACCTGATTACAACACTGTGTGGTCTCCGAGCAAGACGATCCACCTCCTCCATAGATATCTGGTCAATCTTGTTATAAACCTAAGTCAAAGGAAAAACAACACATCCCTTAAGAAATCAATTCAGCAGTACTACAAGGAAGTATAACGTATACATGCAACTGTAACTGGGCAGCTCTGGCATTTGGAGCAGAAACACAGATCACATAAAACAGAGAGAGGGCCAAGGTTTGCAGCAGAATAACTTGCTAAACTTCAGGAGCCTAAGCATAAGAAGTTTAGGCCCTCTAATTTTCTCCCTTTGTGATGATTAGTCGCAGATTTTCCAGCATCTTGGATCTCATTATAAACCTGTCCACTATCAAACAGCGTTGATGAGTTCTGGCCCACGGGATCATTCCTGAAAAATCAAATGCAGACCTTGCAGCAGTACCCGTGCTGCGCAGGCCAAGCCCGTGCACCACGGCTCACAACTCGCTGCTGCGCCTCAGCGAGCAGCCACGAGAGGGCACAGGAAACGCACAGCAAAAAGATCCCCACTGACTAGCATTTTCTATCTCTTTAACCCTCCAAAGCCACTGCGTTAAACTCTGTGCCTTCCTGCATCCTATTTCAGCAGAGTATGGTCTTGCTCAGGATCAGTGAGCACCAGGGGATGCTTGGTGCTGTAACAGACGGGCTGTTTCTGAGATACTCACATAGAGGCAGGGCATGTAGACCCTGTTGCCTACAATCACGTCGATGAACTCGTCGGGAGAACAATCCTCTCTAAAGAGAACCTCAGCATTGAAGATTTCTGAGGTGAACATTGTCAAGGCCCAAACCCCAAAACTTTAAGCACTGTTACGAGTCAACTGCTCAGCTTGCTTGGTGCTGCTTGGAGGACGTAGGAAACAGAACAAAAAAGGGAAAGACGCAGCCAGGCTTGTTCTTAACCCAGCAAGCACCAGAGGGTCACCAAAGGGCTTAGCCCCACTGTGGGTACCATTTGACTCGTGAGCTGCTGATCTGGAGCGCAGGGGTCTCCCCTTTCAGGAAAGGATACTATATTCATGGAGGATGAGCTGCACCAGCTTCTCAGAGCACTGGGTCAATGTTACAGTCGAATTGAAGGAGATGCCTCCACCCTTCTTCGGCTGTGGAAAGGCAATAAAACCAACTTGAGAACAGTCTGCAAAACCCATAGCCCCTCTTCAGTCTGTTCAACACAGGAGGCAGCACAATGTCATCCTGCTTTTGATTAGGCAGCCAGGCATAAGCTGGCTGAAAACTCACCTTGAAATAGATATTTGGTTTGCTTTTGTTCAGACGGATTCCTACAGACTCCAGTTCTTTCTCCAGCAGGGCCCTGCAGGGACAGTGCACATCGATACCTGTTATACTGAGCTTGGTCAGATGAGATCCGGATGTTTCCTTCTTGGCTATCATCTTTAGCTGAGTATTGACACAGCCTTCTCATAAACTTACACTGCAGTATACAACCACAGCAAATGCAGGAAAGTCTGTGGTGGAAAACTCATCTCTGAACAATCATCTCACAGGAAGGATCCTTCAGCCGGAAAGCCTGAGCCATGATTCCTAGGAAACACTCTAAATGCTGTACCCAGTTAGCCAGCATCCTGCTAATGGAGCACAACCTCCACCTCATCCTGAAGAGCACAAATACCTATTCCCAAGCATGCACAGCTCACACTGTTTCAGAGAGCTGTTCTCTGGGCACAGGGGAGCCCTTGACCCTGGCCTGCCAGCCCCCAGTCCCACATGCCCAGAAGCACCTACTCACCTCTGTACCTCACCCTTGGTGGCATCCAGCATCATGATAACAACGTCTGCGGTCCTGGCCACAGCTATCACCTGCCGGCCTCTGCCCTTCCCTGAGAAGAGAGGAGATGACTGCACACTAGGGTAGGAAAATAGCTTGGGTTCTGTCACAGACAAGGGACTCCCACCCAACAGAGCTGCTTGGAAACAAGAAAAAAAGATCCTACAGTTCTGTACTGGCTGCATTCAACTGCTGGGGGGGTGAATGAGGGAGCACATCTGGCTCATTCATGTTCCCTTACACGTAGTACAAGCCCAAATATTCTTTGCTGCTGCTCCACTAACCGCTGTGCAGCCGAGCGAGCGCAGAGCTCTCTGTGAGGCTGCACGGGTTGAGCTGCCACCGCTGCCTGCAGGGCAGGCACCCCCGGACATGGGCAGTGCTGGACTTCCACATGGTGGAGACGGGCTACCCAAAAAAGCGATGAGGGCCACAGCACCCTTGCAAAGGGGCTATTTAGGTTAAAACAAAACAAAACAAAACAAAACAAAACAAAAAAAAAAAAAAAAAGGAGGGATCCCCTATTAACAAGGTCAAGAAGGATGAGACCATTAGGAGATTTTCCTCAATTTCCTAAGGCTTCTTTTGACGAGTCCAGCCAACGAGGTGATGAAGCAGAGGGACAAAGCTAACATCTCATCCCAAAATCAGGGAAGGACTGGCAGGAACTCAGTCAGGAGAAGTTGCCATTTAGCTGTAATTCCCCCTCCGCCTCTCTAGCATCTTTCTTTAGATCTCCTCTGTTCCACAAAGCAGATGAGCAGGGTAACACTCATACAGGAAGGTGAGAAGTGACTGCCTTGCTTTGGCTCCCACCTCCAGAAAAGCATCTTTCTGCTCCATATAGAGCCTTACGTGGGCTCAGGGCTAAGAATCGTGCCTCACTTCCAAGATCAAGAACTCTGGAGTTTGGAAAGGCAATGCAGGAACTCCTGGCCCAGCAAAGCAGCTAGCAGCACGCTGCTGACAGTAAATCCTCGAGCTGCATGAACACAGAGATGAGCCAACCTTGTGCTGCTCCTTCGATGATCCCAGGCAGATCCAAGAGCTGAATGTTGGCTCCTTTGTACTGAAAACGAAACAGGGATGGAAAGCTGAAAGCCTCGTGCAGGACCTCTAAGCTGCCTCGAAAGCTCTAAGCAAGCACTAAGGTCCCAAGCCTGCAGGCAGCAGATGAACCAGCCAGGAATTCTGTCAGGAATGAACCTGACAGAGCAGGGCACTCTCCGGAGCGGAGGTAACAGGAATACTCTCCACAGTATTTCTTATTAAAGTTTTCAACAAACTGGGCCGCACTGCAGCATGTTAGGTTCTGACCCCCAGAGGGTCAGATGATTGAGGTCTGACAAAGCACCAGGGAACCAGCACAGCACAAAAGCAGCTTTATCCCAAGCTGGTGACACGGAAAAGAAAGATAAACAAACAAAAACCCCCACATTTTTCTCATCTAACACATAAAGCAGTGTAACAAGCGAAGCCACTGGCCCTTACTGGTTGGATCAGAACAAACCAGCTGTGCTGCAGGTCTCACAGCACCAGGAAATAGTGGGAGGCTCTTTTCATCAAAGCCGCAGGTTCATTTGCTTCCAAGCTACTCCTGTGGCGAAGCCCTAAGTAACTTATAATTGGCTACTGCAGTTAAAGGTCGCATTTCAACGTGTTATAATATTTCTATTTATTTAAATACCAATAGCTATGTTTTCATTGGTTAACTCTGCTTTCAATTCTGGCCCAAAATTTCTCATTACTCTTGGATGTTTTTCAGTTTGATGCCCTTTATCATCTGCTTTACTGATGGATGCTCCGAGCACCACTCATAAAACTCCTCAAGGACAGGAGCAGTTTTATTTTCTTTCCAAACTGATTACAGTACAGATCGCCTCTTCTGAAAGCTTTATTAAAAACAAATCTGTCAAGGTTTCCAGACATTTAGTCAATGGCGCCAAGAGTGGCTACAAAAAATTCATCTGAGAACTGTCCTATGGCTCTGGTCAGTCTAACTGCAGTATCCAACACCCCAGGCCCACAGTCAATCGCCAAGAGTTGTGTGGATGGAAGCGCTAAATCAGCACTGCGGGTTAGAGAGGACCCAATACTGCAAAACACTCAAGACCTCCAAAATTTTAAAGCAGGAGTCAGCAGAGATCTCTGAATATCACTGTGCTGCTCAACTCCTGCTTCTCAGTGGTAGCACAGGGGTAGCTGGTGCACAGAGACACAGTTATGAATCTGGGTTTCTTGCTACAATCAGTTTCTGTGAAAGGGAGGAGAACCCCACTTACTTCTATGACTCCTGGGATGCAGGTGAGGGTTGTGAACTCGTACGATGCAGCTTCACTGGCCGTTGAGGTCATTAAACTCAAAAATGTGGACTGAAATGCAAGACGTCACCATCACTAGAGATGCTCAGACAACAGCACAAGCAAAGTGCAGCAAAAATCGTGACACAAAAGTGGCCATCGGCAGCATTGAGAAGACCCTGGAGGGGTTAAATGCTGCACTGGGGCTATTTTGGGCACCGGGATGAAAGTGGTGACGTGGAGCAGCCAGGACTCTCACTGGATGAAAACCGCTTTTCACCCTTTCCTTAGCAGCGCTGCGGCTGCACCGGACCAAGTTTCAGTCCGTACCAAGACGGGGACCGTTTTTCCTCCGCTCTCGCTTTCACCTTTTGGCACAGCAACTTTCTCTCTGCTCACAGGTGGCGAGAGAGCAAAACGTGCAAAGCCAAGAGAGGGAGGCTGAGCCCAGGCACTCACTGACCTTACCCACGGAGGGGAACCCGATCAGCGCCACCCGGGCATCTCCGGATTTCATCACATCGAAGCCCTCTCCTTTAGCAGCCGAGGATTTGGAGGGCTCCAGCAGCTGCGCTCGGTACTTGGCGAGCTTTGCCTTCAGCAGGCCCAGGTGGTACTCGGTGGCTGGAACGACAGAAACGCGACAGTCGGTTATCAGAAAGCGGCCAATTCCCTTCTGGAACGAGAGGCACCGGTGAGAGAAGCGCTGGGGGTCGCGGGCAGCGCCTGGGCTACGGCCTTGGGCACGGGGCTGGTCCCGGGGACCCCAAAACCTGCGGGAATATCGGCCGTGAGAGAGAAACCTTGTAGTAACTTGCGAGAAAAGGGACTTGGGGGAAACGGGCAGCTACAAAGGCACAAAATAAATAAATAAAATAAAGAGAGAGAGAGAGAGAGACACGAGCAGTTCAAAGGGCGCAAAAAGACGTGAGAAAAACGAGCAGTTCAAAGGGCGCAAAAAGACGTGAGAAAAACGAGCAGCTCAGAGGGCCGCTGGGCAGAGCAGGAAACCGGCGGCCGGGCAGGGACGGGGGCGCCGGCCGGGGACCCGGCGAGCACCATGGGGGCCCCTGGCGAGGCGGCGGCCCGGG
>VZSV01000059.1:4236172-4252805 GCA_013398735.1 Nothocercus julius | reverse complement strand
GGGGTGATGGAGCCCCCCGGGTGTGGTGCCAGCCTGTTCTGGGCTGTGTGTCACCACTGCAGGTCTCCCTGGAAGTGCAGGTGTGAGGACAGTAAAATTAGTTGTGTTTCTTATGAAGTGAGGCTGTGGATTTTCAGGACACAAGTCCCAGGGGTCTTTGGAGTATCAGTGAAATGGCTGTTCTCATGCATGTGGCCTTTTTCAAACCTGTGCCCTAATGGTCAGGCGTCTTCTGAAACCATGAAACTTGCAGAGGGCTCAGCAGAGCCTCTCCCATTTCAGTGGCGTTCTGCAGAGAGGTGGGAAGGTGCTGATGTGGACAGAGCAGACCTGCAGCCTGGCCTGTGTGTGTTCCTGTTCAGGAAACAGACTTAGGGATTCAGGATTTAGGATCCCATTGCTCTGGCCAGGGGAATGACTTGCAGATTCTTCCTGCTTTCAGTGAGAGGAACCTTTGTAACATCCGTTCCCAAGTAGCCCAGGCTCTTGGATATACACAGGGAGTGTTTGCAGTGCAGGGAGCATTTCCAGCAAGGTGCTACGAAAGGAGACTGCAGGTGACACAGAGTGCCACAATTCCCTGCGACTGCTCCCAAGCGGAGCAGGAGCTGCTGGGGGGATGCGTAGGGAGCCCAGGCAGCTGTTCCTCCCCATGACTCAGCGGGACGTTGCAGGGTGCTCATGCGTCCCCAGCACGATCCAGCTCTTGTGGCATCGCTCCGGCAGGATGTTAGCCAAGGCGAGGGATGGGGCTGCCGGTTGCTTTCAGGCTGCCCGGCCTCTGCCCCGGTGGGCGATGGTGGCAGAGGGAGCTGTGCCCAAAGCTGGCCGGGAGCAGCCTTCTGCTCCGAGTGGACCGGGAGCTGTGGCTCTTGTTGCAGGTGGTCAAAGCAGAGAAGGAGATAAATTTGCCGAGGGAGGTTGTGCAGGCTGGAATTGTGTGGGTTTGGACTTGGCAGGCTGGCCAGCCCTGCCTCGTGGATCGGGTCTGCTCGGTTTCTTGCCGCTCTGAAGTGGAACAAGCTGGGAGAGGGAGTTAGCCAAGGCGGTCCAGGAAATTAATGTCAGACATGATTCTAATGGCGAAATTTTGAAAGATTGACCCCCAAGTGAAACTCCATATGGGCTAGGGACAAGATGGATCTGCTTTGGAAACCTCCCATGCCAGACTCTGTAGGAACCTGGTGGCAGTGAGTTTGAAGGCAGCTGAGATGCCCGCCCTGGGTGGCAGAAGCTGGGCCCTTTGCTCGCTGGTCGTGCTCGGCAGCGCCGCGCTCTCCCAGCGTGCGTGCGGAGATGCGCTGGGGAGAGGCTCTTTGGGCACACGCAGGGGCCGAGGGCTTGTCTGCCAAGGCCGTTTGCAAAAGCAGTTTTGAGGAGGACCCTGGTCCTGTCCTGCAGAGAGGCTCCCAGCAAACTCAGAGTGTGGATGAATGAGCAACCCCTTGTGACAAGAGGCGGGACCCCTGGGCCTTGACACTGCCGAGGGCTCCATCTGTTCTGATCCGTAGTGGGAATTGGGGAGGGGACAAGCTTGCTCTGATTGCCCTTTGCTCTTGTTTTTGCCCCTAGAAAGGAAGCGGTTTTACCAGAACGTTAGCATCTCGCAAGGAGAAGGTGAGTGTGGCCACTGGGGGAGCAAGGAGGGAGTGGGAGGAGGTGCTGGGAGAGGGTTTATCCCTGCGTGCCGCTTTGGTGACACAGCGACACACACACGTCATACAAACAGGGTATTTGTCCTCAGTGTGCTTTGCCCCTCCTTGTTTATAGCTGGGCTGTGTGGCTGGATTCCAGCTCTGGCTCTGACTCTGCTCCCTCCGTGGGGTTGTCTGTTGTTCCTTAGTGCGTACTCCTCTTTAATTCCCCAGGATTTCTACTCTGATTCTCCAGGAGGCTTTGAAATAAACCTGGACCACCGGAAGCTGAAAACACCCCAAGCCAAGCTCTTCACTGTCCCCAGTGAGGCCTTGGCCATTGCGGTGGCAACAGAGTGGGACTCCCAGAAAGACACTATCAAGTTCTACACCATGCACCTGGTGAGCAGGGTAGGGCAGGATGGCTGTGCTGCCGCAGCACTGCCAAGGAGCAGAACGTGGGGTGTTCAGGGCAGACAGATCAAGGAAGCTGGGATTAAAGGGAGGGACTCCAAATGCTAGGGGCTGAAAAAGGCCCTAGCCAGGCTCTCTGTGACCTGGTGAGGGTTTCGCCAGCTGGCAGAGTGGATTCCTGGGCAAGGTTTAGGAGCCACAGAGTTCTCTGGTGTGAATAAAATGGGGGCATCTATGCTGGAGTGGTCCTTGAGCCCTCTGCTCTTGGTTTGGTGGGTCCACTCCAAGGCTTCTGTTGCATGAGCCAAGCTCTGGATCTGCATTCCCTTCTAATTGAACACAGTTCCCTCAGCTTGTCCCAAATTCCTCTGCTTTTCCTTAGCCTTGTACTGTGGAAGCTGCCACTTGCCCAGGCCTTGAATCACGGTGGCTTGCATTGCTTTATCCCCTAGACCACGTTGTGCAACACAGCTTTGGACAACCCCACTCAGCGAAACAAAGTACAGCTGATCTGTGCGGCTGTGAAGTTCCTGGAGACTGACACTATCTGGTAGGAGACCATCAGGGACGCTCAAGTCCAGAGGCTGGGCTTTCTTTTTGCATCTTTTGCAAAGTTCCAGTGTGGTTTTATTCTGCAATGTCCTAGCTATCGTGTGGAGGAGCCAGCCGCCTTGGCAGAGCTGCAGAAGAACGAATGGGATCCCATCGTTGCCTGGGCTGAGGACAGGTAAGAGGTCAAAGATATTTTTGTCCCTTATGCCCTGCCCTCCTGTGCCTCCAAGCCACTGTGATAACTGGGACTGGTCCTGCTGGTCCCAGCACTGTTGTGACGTGTGCAAGGCCAGGAGCTCCAGCGCTTGTGAGCAGAGTCACCATGCTCACAAGCCCTGTGCTTGTCTGAGGGACCGTGTGGTCGTTCCAGGTACAACGTGGCAATTGGCTCCTCTACCAGCATCACGGGGCCGAACATCCCAGCCAGCACCAAGGACACCTTCATCAGCCATCTGGCGTCTTACAACATGTGGGCCCTGCAAGGTGAGAGCAGCTGGGCCCCAGGGAGCCCCCAGCTCGGGCTGTGTGAGACAAGGAGACAGTTCTCCTCAAAGTGAGAGAAGACAGACTGCAGTGTGTCTCCTTGCCTGCTGATGTGCCGAACGTCCGCAGCTTCTACTGCTGTGTGACACCTAAAGGTGAAGAGATGGAGTACTCCATTTGCTTTGCTCTAGGCTTCAAATGCAAGACCTACATGAGCAGCAGACAGAAGACCCATAGAAGATACTAGCTTAGCAGCTAAGGAAAGTTAACAGTGTGGATTTCCAGTGCAGGATTTAGGAGGTCTTTCCTTTTCACTATAAAGACTTTTTTTTTTTTTTTTTTTTAATGAATTATTTTCTTTGCTCACAGTTTGCAATACGGGAAGGCATGGGGGCAGGGAAAGGGATGTGTGTCCCTTGGGGAAGCTCGAGGTGCTAGTCAACTTAAGACCTGAAATCCAGGTCTGGCCTGGCCTGGTAGTGCAGGATGAACCTCTTGTTACTTCCGTGCTCACACTGTGCACGTGTCAACACCCACATTTGCCACCACCATGAGCTGAGGCCCTCAGTAGCTCGAAGGTTTGTGTACCTCTTTCCACCCTCTCCAGCCTGTGCATGTTCATGGGATTTGCTCCAGGCCCTCGGCTGCCAGGCACTAGCTGAATTCTATCCTGAAGAAGGGTCTCTTGCCAAGCTAGTGTGTGACAGCGTGGCAGGGAAGGGCTCTGCTGCTTCGGCAGCCCAGCAGCTGTGTTCCCGGGATGGCACCGTTCCTGCCGGGCAGAGCACGCTGCACACACGTTCACACAGTTGTCTTGCCAGGAGTGATTACAGATGTGAGCTTTATCACCAAACTGTGTGCTTGTCCCTCGCATCCTGCGGGCTTTCAGCTGAGCTCCTTTGCAGTGGACAGAGTGCTGGGCCCTGGACGGGTGTCTTCTCCCTCCGTATGGGAAAAGTCTGTGGCGGAACAAAAGGTGCAATTTCCATGGCAGGGCCTTTGCTGCACTGACAATGTCCAGAACAGCATTTTGTGTTTGCAGTTAACTGCAGATCTGACTCCAGGGTATCTAAATGCAAGCAGGGGGTATCACTGGCCCTGCGAATCTCTGAGGATGCTCTGTACACTGACTGACCCTTTAGAGTATATGAGATGTTGCTATGATGCTGCAGGAAGCAACCATGAATCTTGTTTGTTTTGGGTTTTTCCCCTCCAGGTATAGAATATGTAATCACCCAGCTGAAATCTCTGATTCTGTCCATGGGCCTGATTGACAGGCACATTACAGTAGAAAAAGCTGTGCTTCTGTCTCGCCTGGAGGAAGAATACCAGGTAAATTATGTTACAGAACAACCCTATAATTCAAATAGCAATAATCTCAGCATGACAAATGCTTCTCCCACCACAAATAACTGGCAGTGGAAGTGCCTGCTATTACAGGAGAGGTTCCACTCCGCCAGTCTCCCTGTTGGAGAGAGTGTGGAGTGTGCAACATGATGGGTGCAACAGCCCGCAGTGCTCTTGGGGCTGCCAGTTTCTTTCTGCAAAACCCAGATTGCTGCTTTTCCCCCTCTAATCAGAACTGCAAAGCCATGGATGGCTTCTCTTGCTGTGGGTTATGCAGCCCAGAGGCCTTGCTAGGCACTGAACTAGTAAGTTCCTTGCTGTGAGAGCACAGACTAGAAACTGTCCTGGCATGAAGCTCTCCCTGACCAAAGGCAGCTGAAGATGACAGGAAATTTTTTGCCCTTCCTTTAAGGGCCTTTGCCTTAGAGTCTAGTGCAGATGAACGATGCTTCTCCATCTGGAGGTGTCCCTACGCTGATAGGTGGTGTTCAGCAGAGCTGCCCAGCTCCTAGGGGGTTGCCCCTGTTCACAATCATGCAAAGGGAGGCTGGGAGTGGCTGAGCAACCGTGTAATCCAGTTCTGAACTGACCTGTGTTCCTCCTCCCGCAGATTCAGCGGTGGGGCAGTGTGGAGTGGGCCCACGACTATGACCTGTGCGAGCTGCGTGCTCGTGCAGCAGCTGGGACTCTCTTTGTTCACCTCTGTTCAGAGAGCTCAACTGTAAAACACAAGCTGTTGCAGGATTGAGCCTGTCAGGCTGCTATACTGGGCACAGGAGGAAAAATGCCCAGCTGTGAAGGGCTGGCACACCCCAGAGGATGGTAACCACCATCCTGTCACCACAAATTCCCTGGGACCAGTCATGAGAGGCTGAGCCTTTTGTGGTGATTCCTCACGTGGACTGGCTCCTGCAGTGTGACACCAGCAGTTTTGAGCCCCATGAGGAGGAAAGGTCAGGGTGAAATCCCTCTGCATACGCAGGACAAGTGCCCTGCGTGTTACTAGAGCCTGTGACTCGTTAGAGGAGCACCCACCAAAGAAACAGCTTCCTGGACAAGGCAGGGCACGGCACAGACATACCCAGCATATGCCACATGTCTTCATAGCTGCCAGCTCCTGACACACACTTGTTATGGAAATCTGAAAACAGACTCCACTGCATCTGTTCTCCATCCCTCAGTGTGCCTGTATGTAACAGGAGGGTCCCCGTGTTTGATTAAAGGCACATCCCTGCTTGATAACGGAAAGCAAATGCATTAGAGTGTTTCTTTGTTTGAATAACCACGCCAGGGTGCAGGTCCCAATTTGCCAGGCTCTAGCAGATGCTGGGATAGCTGCGGGAGAGAAAGATGCAGAGCAGAGCTGGGCAGGCACGATCTAGCAAACAGATTTGCTCTCTCTGCGTTTCTGTTGGAGTCCTGTCCGCCCCATGCTAGGTTCTCTGTCCTTGGAGCCAAGGAGTGGCAGGGAGCTGACTGCAGCATGAGAGAGGAAGAACCTACGCTCTAGCAATCCTCAAAAACCTAAATTTGTGTACAGCCAGGCAGCTGTATGCAGAGCCTGCATGCAGACCTGCCTCTTGGCAGCATGCATGCACAGCTCTGCTTTCATTTCTCCTTCCCCCTTGCTGGGTGCTGCCTTCCGTGGGCAGTACCGCTCTGACCAGTATTGCTCCTCTGAAGCTGCCCACAAGCGAGCGTAGCAGCTGCTGTCACCAAGCAAGGAGGGGAATTAATGATTCCTCGCTTGGCTGCTGTGAGCAGCACTGTGTGAGCTCCCGTGGAACCATTGATTTCCTTTCCTGCTAGCTGGGGGCCGCTCTGTTCATGCTGCAGAAAGCTGCCTTTGCAAGAGGCACTGAGAGGAGGCTCCCAGGTGCACGGAGCCCCAGCCAGCGCTTGCTCGCTGAGCTGGAGCCCTGTTGCTGCTGCTGTTCTGGGGGCAGATTGATGGAGAGCCCTCTTCTCCCAGGCTGCTGCCGCCTGCCTGCGGCTCGTGGGTTCCTGCTGCTAGCCTTGCAGGTACTAAACCTTTCAGCGTGATGTGCTGCAATGATCTGGTTCACTCAGCTCGCAGCTGATCCGTAACCCCTTGTGACCAGGTCTGAGCTTTGTCTAAATGGGCTTCATGCCAGTGTGATGGAAGAGACAAGGCTTCTGATGCTTTTCCACAGTCAATAAGCATCTTTTATTTGTAGTTTCTGGTGGCATGGAGGAGGGAGCGTGCCTTCAGCCAGAAACATCTCAGTTTAGGTATAGAGGTAACTGCCCCATGGGTGTTCTGCTGCTGAGGACTGTCCTGTGTGCACCCCAGGAAGGCACCTGCCCAGCCCATGGTGTTACCTAGTCTGGTGGCTCCACGGTCTCCATGTTCTCCACTTCCTCTTGGAGATTTTCAATGTACTGAATGATCTCTTTGAAACGGTTGCGGTTTCTGTCAATCTCGTTCTGAAGAGCCTGAACAGATTCAAATCAAGCCTTGACTCCACTGGCCTCTTGATATCACTGGCTGTAGTGCACAGAGCCCAGCAAAGAGGAGAGTGTCCCTTCCTAGCAGCGTCCTTGCCTTTCAGACCGGAGCTGCCTGTGCCCCATCCCCACCAGAGCAGGAGGGTCCCTTACCTTCTCTGTCACAGAGGCCTGCCAGCGCCGTGCACTGCTGAGGATGTCACCCTCCCGGTTCGCAATCTTCACCAGGTGGATATCGTGGGACGCGGTGACTGCACTGACAACAGTGGGTTTATCCACGAGAAGCTAGGAGGAAACGTGGCCAGGTCAGGGGTGCCGGGGTGCTCCGAATCAGCAGTGCATCAAGTGCTCTGCTTGGGGGAAGGAAAAAAAGACCTCTGGTTCTACTGACAAAGTCCTAGTTGTTGGGCTGAGCTCAGTGCTTTACCATTGGCAAATACGTGCTCAGGCCTCACCACAGCTGTAAAGGAGCACGACAGCTTGTACAAGTGGGGAAATTGAGGTGGCACCTTTGTCCTCACCTGCCCGACAGGCTGGAGTAGGGAGCAGATTCCTGCTCCGAGCGCTCCGCTGCCTCGCAGCGCCGGGCAGGCCCCTGCAGGCAGCTGCTGCTGAAGCCAAGCAGTGCAGGCTGCAGCATGCCTAGCCCAGCAGGTGTGGGAAGTGGAAAAATCGCACTTGGAAGGGTCCCTTGAACTGGTGGCACCAGCTGTAAATCTTCATTTTGGAGAGCCCCAGCTTCTAATAGAAGCAGCGACTTCCCCTGTGGTTTTAAATAGAGGGTGGCTTTGCTAAACCGTAATGACTCTCCTCCTGCAGCCAAGTGCAGCTGTTGAACAAATGAAGATTGCTTCTCTCTGGAAATGGATGGCAGAGAGGCAAAATGGGTGCGCAGCAGCAGCGCGTAACCGCAGCCATCTGCACAGGCCATAAAGCAGGGAGCTACCCCAGGGGGCTGAGGGGTCTGTTTTGTGTCTGTCAGCTTGTGATTGCCCAGAGTAATGGGGGGGCTGGAATAATCTGGACAGTGCAAAAACGCAGCAAATGCAAAACTTAAGTCAATTAGCTACTAAATGAAAGAATAATGGAGGGAAAAAAAAAAGGTCAGCAGTGCTGCTGACTGGAGCACTGCAATGATCTTTGTGCTTTCCAGAAAGCTCCTGGGAATCTTTAATATCACAGCAAGAGTGAGGCCTCAATGGAAGGCCCAATTTGAAATGTCATGTCCTGTCGCCAGGACAGCTAATGGGCTGGCAAAGCTCCGGGGAGGGCTCCTGAATTCACGAAGGCAATCAGAGTGCTGGAGCAAGGCAGTCAGAGCAGTGTTTGGATTCCCAGGGGTGGGCAGGGCCTTTCAAAACCAGCTGTGAGTGCTGCAAAGAAATGCCTGAATGCCTGCTGGGTGGGGGCTGTCTGGAAGTGAGCCAGAGAAGTGACTTGTGCTGGAGGCAGGAGAGACTTGCTCAGCACCTCTCCTGGGCTGCTGCCACCAGCTCCTGCAGAGCCCAGAGAAACCTGCAGTGCAGTCATGCACTGTCCTAGTCAGCAAAGATGCCCAGCAGCGCTGTAGTTCAGCCAGACAGCTGGGGCCTTCTGGAAGGAGGGTAAACACTGGCTTGGACATAGCTCCAGCTGTCTTAAGGTGCCCTGAGATCCTGTCCTTTCTGAGAAGGGGCTGCAGCCTCCTTCTCTCTCTTTCTCTCTCTCTCTCTCTCTCTCTCAGCTGATTGTTTTGGTGCCCTTACCATTTGAACATCCTCTGGCAAATCCTTATCAAGCTCATTCTTGACAGATTTCTCCAGTGTGTTGAGTGAGATCTCTAGCAGCTTTTCATGATGACGGTTTTCCAGGTCTCGGCACTGGGCCATCGTATAGATGATTAAGGAAAAGGTTGACCACGTGATTCACTTAGGGACAAAACTTGACGTACTGTAATTAAACACTGAGGCTCTGGAAGAGCAATGTACTGTGCAAGAGAGGACTGCTAATCCTAATGCAGGTGTGCAGAAAAGCACTCAGTTGAAGAACTGAGAGATGGGCCTAGGTTTGTAATGGAAACTGCCGTCCTTCTAGCGTATGTGCTAAGTTCTGATTATGCCAATTACTTGCACCAGGCCAACAGATATGTATTATATATGTAAAATAACATTACCTGTCATGGAAGCTTTGTCTCATTCTCCATCTCACTTTGTTCCTAAGCACATCAGCGACAGAAAATGAAGGCCCCTTAAAGAAACTTCAAGGGGAATTGTAGGTATTTCATTGGCTACTACATCAGGAATGCACACAGAAAATAGTCTAACCAGATTTTCCAGGAGTTGTTATGTCTGCTTGGAGAACAAAGGAAGATTCTCAAAGGGTAAAACATTGCCTAAGTGCAACAGACGTTCAGCAAGAGAGAACTCAGAGCTCTTTGTGCCTTTCAGAGTCTCCCCAGAAAGAGGTTGAGCACTTGAAATTTTATCCCCTTGCTACTGCCAATCTGGGAAGCACATGGCACTTGTATAGTTTTGTTATGACCTCTGGGAAAAAACCCTCTTCTGATAATTTAAAAAAAAAAAAGCCAGTCCTCTTCTGATGGCTCAGCTCTGGATTCAGAAGTGCAGCACACATCATACACACCTCGCTCAGACATCCAGGCCAAAGTACTTTCAAAAAGATATATCCCTTGAACGTTTTCGATAAATGTTGATACCAGGATAGCAACGTTTCTTTCAAAATCTCTTATCAGTTCCTGAACAGAGGGGAAAAAGAGGAAATGTTATAATGAACACTTGCATAAACATGGAAGGGAGTCTTGAAAAGTCTGAAATCCGTTACAACTTGGATTCACTGTTATTAGCACGGAGTGTGAAGTACCTCAAGCATATAAGCTGTTTTGAAAGTGCTCCAAGAGTTTTGTTTCTGCATTTCTATGTGAAGGACAGAGAAATCAGAACTGATTTACTGGAAGGAAGCTGACTGAATGATACTTTCCCCTGGCCTCTGGAAGAAGGCAGCTGATCGCTTTTTACCCTCCCATATAAAATGCACAGAGAAAGCAGCTGTATTTCTGCAAACTGCCGTGCTGCAGTCTCCTTGCACACACGATGAGCCTCTTGTCAGAAGCATAACAAATGCCCAGGCTCATTGCAGCTTTTGTTTTAGCCCTTAGATACTAAACCTGCTGCTACCTATTACCTCTCCCAAAAATGGCTGACAGAGAATCTTTGAGGTTTAGCACTTAGCATCTCAATAGATCACTTCAAATACAACCACCAGTACCTTGTATGTCCAGAAGGAAATACTTCTGATCTTTCCATCAGTGACTGTAAATACATTAGGACCAATTCAGGTAGCATTAAAAGACACAGTCCTGATGTAGCGAGGAAATCATTTTGAGCTCTTGCACTGCCATGTGCATCCACAAAGTGAACTGTTGTATTTGCTTGCATAAAACTAGCAAGCAGGAGCTGAGGCTTTTAACAGATTTTTTTTTTTTTTTTAAAAAAAGAAAGATGCTCATTAGCAGCCCTGCCCTAGTTTTTGAGGGGAAATCTGAGGAGAGAAAAAGCAGCCATTATGCAAGCAAATGCAGTAAACAGAGCAGGAACAGGAGTAATCTAAGCAATTCATAGCAAAGATCAGCTTCAAAGAATTACACCTCTCGGATCCCACATGAATATCCTACATTATGCAGCTACTTGAATACACAGACCTATAAAATGACTGCATGACCTCAAGTCCTTTTCTCTGAAGTCTAAGAAATCAACCAGGAGAGATGTGAAGGAAATACTGCACTCAGCTCTGAGAAACAGGAATCTGTTGCCATGTATGAATGTGCAGGGCCGGATTCTCACACAGACTGACCCTGAGCAGGGAAAGGAAAAGGCAGAGAGAAGAAACGAGCCTGCCTGAAAGAATTATATACTCGCCTAGTACCATGGGCTGCTAAAGAGAGGGGCGCAGCAACAGAAAAATGAATCCTGCTGCATTCTGGATGTGAGGCTGAAGGGGTATGTGTGCATGGCCCTTACCTCCAGCTGGTCAGCTGTTCGCACTTCCAAGGTCATGAGTGTTTCTGACAGCTGAAGTATGTCCTCGCTGTACTCAGCAAGCTTGGACTCTGCAACCTCAGAGTTACTGATGTTCTGAATCTCATCCAGCGTCTAAACACAGAGATACATAAATTAGTTACAGTTTGTTCAGCACTCCATTGCAATTTAATTAACTTGTTACATATGTGAGAAAAATTCCTGCTGCTGATTAGCTGAAATGAAATGTGATGATTCAGGAAGTCTCCAGATTTACATACTGGGTAGTCAGCTGTGCTGAGGTGTGCTCCAACGGCAACGATCCGATAGCCATGCAGCAAAATCCCTGAAAACTCTTCCTCACCCTCCAGCCAGCAAATGACTTTTCCCCCCCTTCCAACTTTGGCTCCCCTTCTGACACATTTCAAGGGAAAAAAATACTAGATTCTTGACATTGCAGCCACGAAAGAGATCAACAGTTATTTCTCAGAAAGAAATGGAGGCCTAAATCTGGATCCACTTGAAGTGAAGAAGAATCTTGATTGACTTCCATAGGGTCAGGATTTAATATTCTGCATATGAAATACCTGTCACGTCCTGACTTCCTGTTACAGCAAGGATTTATTGCCCTTCAGAATTAAATATTGACATCAGTTTTTTATCAGACAAGATTTGTTATTTTTTGGATCAAAAAAACCCTCCAATGCTAAGCAATGTATTATTTTCAAGTATGTTTAAAATAAGTTAATAATCAAAACTTAATATGAGAAAAAAATATGTGTTTTAAGATGTCTAATTCACTCTTCCTTAGAGACAATGGGATGGGCTATAAGAGAGAATTTTGACCAGAATCGTTGCCAAGACTTACATATGAAAATAGACTGGATCACCCAGACTTTGCAGTGTTTAAAATGGAGGAGAGCAAAGTATTTTCCACACTAATTTAAACAAGGTAGGAGGCATTGAAAAACTCTCAAGCAATTCAAGCCACACCTCTCTAGGAGCAAAAACTTCAAAGTTCAAGGGCTATAAAGCTTCTTTACTCCTTAACTTTAGAGAGAGCAGAGCTATTTTAGTTGACCAAGCTTGTGTGAGAAGATTGCAGATAGACAAACACTAAGATTTACAAATTTCAGTCTTTTGACCCAACTTTTGAACTCCTCTATCATTGTTAAGGGGCCAATCAGGAAATGCTGCTAAAAGACAGTCTTCACTTCTGACACTAACCCCTCCATCCTGCTGTGAAAACTGCTGCTCCAACCAACATGTCCTATCCTAGCAGCTCAATTCGCAGCCGAGTAACAAAGACAAACTGCCACCATCTGCCCTCTGCCATGATTTTGCTGGATGCACTGGAAATCCAAGTGCAAGATAACAGAATATGCCTATCAGTCTTCATACTTTGCCTTCCAGTAAGGCTGGAATCTCATGTCCCACTTAGAGTTAATACAGTCAGTTTCCCAGCATGAGTCAGCAAGGTTCAAGGACCCGGGGACAGAATGACTCAGCAGGCTGCCAGCTTGTGACAAGGCACCTAAATAAAAGTGACCTGTTTTTCAAAGACAGTGAGTGCTCGTGACTCTCCCCGCTCTCAGTTGTCAGAGACTTGTTCTGTTCAGCTGACAGTTTTACCAGGCTTTAGCCTCTCTTATTTTTTCCGTGGAAAACAAAATAATGATCCATCTATTATACAGGGTTAGAAAGGGATGCAGCTAGAAGCTGTGCCCTTAGCAGCCACAATGGGTGACTGTAGTTGAGTCACAGCAGAATGAAAAATGATAGCCTCTGCTTAAAAAAAGGCTAGAAATCCATTACAATACACTTACCTATTTTTTTCTGTTAAATTTCTTTGAGCTGTTTCTGTTGACAAAAAAAAAAAAAAAAAAAAAAAAAAAGGAAGGAAAACAACTTGCAAATAAACTGAATACTCCAGAATTCTCTGCAATTTCCTCGATTTTCTTCCCTCTCTCTCAGAGAAGGAAGATCTGCTGGATGTCTCAGACAAGAATGGGAGTGCCATTAAAACCAACAAATAGATTTTTTTTTCTCTTAAATCAATTTCATTTAAAAAAACAGAAGTAAAAGAAAGCGTAAACACTTTTTCTTGAAGACCAGTACGTTTTTCAGAGTGCAGAAAAATGTCAATGAAAAGATGTTTGACCCCCTTTTTTCTGTACACCTTGAAGAACTGCTAGCTTTGTGAACAATGTGTCCTATGCCAAACTAGCCATATAGATAAAGCCTATGAGTATCAGCTGGCTGTAGTTTGACTAAAGGGTTGAAGACTCCGTCTACTGATTTAATTTTAACATCCAATTCCACTTTTAATATTATGTTGGTTACTGGAATTATATTAGCTAATATAACTTAATTGCTTGGTATTAGTTTATACTGTTAGAAACATGTAAACTGAGATCAGGAACCAAGTACCAACTCCTATTACAGCAGTATAAATCTAGAATCATTATCCTAATTTTAATGAAGTACCCCTGTGATCAGCAAAATTAAAGCCTGGCATACAGTATAGAGAAATCACGTATCAAACTAAGTTTAACAAAATTACCCTTTTGTGCCGATTTTCAAACTTCAGGATTATTTTTCTGCCTTGTTCTTGGTTGGCTGTCAATGCTTCCTGAAGGCTCTCATAGAAATCTGAGACTTCAGCTTCACGTTTTTCATGCTGTTCCAGTCCATAGTTAAACAGGTTTTCACAAACGGAGACAAACTCTTTCCTGTATGTGACACCAGAGTCAAGGTATTTTGCTTGTTCAGTGCAGCAGCTTGCTATGTTCCTTCTAGCTCTGCAAACTGAAGCAACAGGAGTTACAAGCTACTGTTACATAAACTTCATCGTTCTTGCCTGTGGGTGCCAATATTCTTTGGTCTGGCAGGACAGGGTCACCCATTTGCATTTTATGTAGGATTTTTTCTATCTGAAGGGTAGGAGAAAGCTGTGACAACTTGAGGGGGGAAAAGGCCTTGAGAAAAATGGAAATGTGTATACTTCTCCAACTTTTTTCTTCAGAACCAGCAACAGGATGAAGCATACAAGCTTATCTGTCTTCCCAAGTGTGAATACAGAGTCTGTGTAGTTAATAAATACAGCTCTGGAGCCTACAGCCAGGGCACAAAATAAACTACTGGCTTGGTAACATCACAAAAATAACATCAATTTTTCTTCGGCTATTATCTTGGCAATAGAATTGTTTCTAGAGACTATTGTAGTTAAGCTGTGATGCATTTTTCCCCAACAGTGTAAAGCAATTTTAAGGAAGGTCAAGTTACTGGCCTTGACAATACTCTATTAATGTGAATGAGAAAAGAAAAAACAAAAGTGTTTGCTTTCTGATCCCTCATGTAGGAGCAATGATCAGAAAAAAAAGCGCTGGCCTGGAAACTTCATGTTGCCAGCTCTTGCAGGCTGTGAGATATGTGACTCGTATCACTCTGATTAGTCTGTTCCTATCTCCTACCAGTTCAATTTCAGCATGATTTTAGCAACTGTGGTCTTGCAACCTAACCGACAGAGATTTACCTTATAGCTCATTTTAAAGTTTAAGTGGGTTCCAGACTTAAAGGTAAGTACAAAGCCTTTTTTTTTTTCTGAAGGTTAGAAAAGAAAGCTACTAAAATTATGTCTGCCACAAGTGAACAAAAAAAGAATACAATAACTAAAATGGTGAGAATTTAAAACACTGGTGTCGTGATTTGTTGGAGATAGAAGTGAATGGTTATACAAAAGGGATATTTCCAGCTGGGTTAGCCAACTTGCCAATGGTGTAAACCATTTGTTTGCAGCCCTCATATTTCATGAGATATCTGGCCTTAAAACTGTCAGTGGTCTCATGGTCTCTTGGTTTTTTGGAACCATTCCAAAACTGAACACAGAAAGTTTCAGATCTTACATCAATGTAGTTTTCAGTCCTGGACAAAAGCAATGGATGAAGAGCCCCTGTTGATGCACCTCCTCCTTAACATGAGTCATTAAGTTTTAGCTCTAGGTCTTCCAAACCCAAGAAGGATATTCCTGCAGCAGGTCATCCACTCCAGGGATGGAGGCCAGTTTGGCAGCTTCTGCATCCTCCTCATACATGCTCTCAAACAGGAAGGATCCATTCAGGTACTCAACAAAGGCTGTCTTTGCAGAGAATCAAAAACAATTTAAGTAAAATAAAGCATACTAACCTGCTACCAGTCCTTAGGATGTATCTATACTAGAAGCACTTTACATGCACAGAAACATTGGTGCATATATAAGAAAAGCTCTTCCATTCAGCCACAGCTACACCAACAAAATATTTATTCCAGACCATGAAAGCACCCTGCACTTTCAGTGGAAAACATCTCAGCTCACATGTGGCTTTGCAGCTCTAACTGTCTAGCCTAAGGACAGATAATACTGTTTAATCTAATATAAAACATTATCACATGCAACCACATACTGCAAAACTATTAAGCCTTTTAGATAAGGAGTTGGTGGACTTTGGAGAGGGTCAGAGGGAAGAGCTGTAAGTCTCTTCCCTGTCATTTATCCTCCTGCTCTTCAGCCACTCTCATCTTCTGGAGGCCTGGGACACGGAGCCGGACCATAACTGGTCTTCTGTGGCAACAGGACTACAGTGATCTCTGAAAGCCCTGAAGAGGTTACTAATAAGTAATAAAAAGCAAAAACTTGGTGTGAAGGAGAAAAAGTCACCACACTATGAAAACAGTAACAGTTCCCTCAGACGTGCAATTTTCTTAATCTATTGCCAAATTGATAAGAACCTCAAGTATGATTTACTATTTAGCTTCTCAGGGTCTCTATGGGCAGTTTCACTGCTCAGCGGAAAGAATTATGTTTCACCATGTCACGTATATTCTGCAGCAGTTCCTGTTTTCATTCAAAAGATGAGATTCAGAGATGATGGAGATTAATCCTACCCTTAGTTTTAGCACAGTCAGTGTAAACTTCTCATTAAATCTTCAGGCAGGTAAAAGAGAAATCAGTATCTGTTGCGCTTCTTTCCCCTGGGACAACCAGCCAAGGAAAACATACCTTGTGGTACTCCAGTTCAGTCTGCTTTGCTTGCTCTTCCTGCAGCCAAGCCAAAGCCTGGGCTTCCGCCTGCTTCAGCGGTTCAGTAGAATACTGATACTTTAAAATTGCAGCTTCTTGCTGAGAAATGGAAGAAAAATATTTTGATTGGATTATCCAGCGTTGCTGAATAAATGTGGGCACAAGCATTCAATCTTTCTGTAATGGACATCTGAATGACATCTGCATCCCCACTTCTGTGCTTTGTATTATTAAACTGCCTATGAAGTTTCTAATCCATTCTTCATTCCACTTTTTGTTACCATATTACTCTGCCTCTCTGCTCAATGCTTCTGAGCTGATTTGGATCCAGAAAACTTTTATCTTTCGATTTCTCCATCCTTGTTTTTTTAAGCCCTGTTTTAACTTTTAGAATTTGAGCTCTGATTTGATCTGTTAGTGGGTTTAATACATTTACTAGAGAGGAGATGGATCTTTAGAGGAGCAGATGGCAAGGTAGTAGCAGGGGCAAGAACCTAATTAATTTTAAACTGAAGCTTGACAAATGTAAGTACGTGGTTCTATGACATATTGTCTGCATGAGCGGGAACTGGACTCAATGACCTGAAAAGCCCTTCCAGTCCTGTTAAGAGTAACGTATATTCCAGATATAGCTCCTTTCTGTGCTAAGTAAATGTTGTTTT